>CM026202.1:7159093-7254093 GCA_014839995.1 Xenentodon cancila | reverse complement strand
GAGATGCTCGTTGGAGAGGTTGTTAAAACATCTTCAGTTCGTCCACAGACAGATGCAGTCCTGCCTCTGCGACTCCTATCATCCTCAAGCATTTGTTGTTCTCACACGTGATTTAAAAAAACAATTCTGCCCGTTTTGAAAACATTGAATGACAAGAGCTTCAATAATAGCTGTTTTATGGACTGAAACTGCAGCCTTTACAGATTTTTGTAGTTGTACATCTAGTTTTGTCACACATTAAAATAAATGTGCCTGAGAAACTTAAGTATTTGCATAATTGTGGGTAAAAAACTCAGGACTCAACATTTCCACAATGTCTGTGACTGGAATTATGAATGTGAATTTTGATCCTGTCTTTCTACATCAGGCCGATGGTAACTAGTTGATCACAAACCAAGTTTACCAATCAGGATGCAGCACGTGGTTTCTGTAACTCTGCATCAGGTCTTGAAATAGAAGTTGATTTTGGTGTTCTTGAGACAATACTTCAGAGACTCAAGAGAGTAAAGATATTTTAGAAACCACAAGCGGAACTGCTGTACTAGTGGGAACTGATTTTGACAAAACGTAGTGAGCCAGAAGCAAACAACTGCATAGTCCCGGGTTTCCAAGCAATGGTGAGCTACTTCTGCTAAAAACCTCCAGTGTACAGCTGACCAGTCCACCTTGCACAGTAGTGGATGCTGGTCAGTGTGGTCACATGACCGACGTCAGCGACTGCTGGACCAGTATGCAGGACACGCAGATTACTGGAGTGTTTTCCAGTCATGGTTCCCAGAACTAACTGCCCTGCATGTTTAACATGAGTCCTCGTTAATATTTTAAAGTTGTAGTTCACTTTTAGTAGCTGCAGTGGAGTCCCTTTGTGTAATTTTACTTATGTTGTAGATTTATTTCATGGGTTGACAAAGCTTGATTTTTAACACTACAAACTCCGACTTATTATTGAACATTAATTTCAGAACCTCAGAATCTTAAGAACTTAAATGTTATCCAAGGACAAGAGGCTGTGTTTTTGATATCAGTGATGTCCAAAAGTAGTGACACATCCTCTCACATTTAATCTGACTTAAATTATTTATACTTATTGGCTATTTATTGTAATCTTACGGAGATAAAAGAGTACTTCAGACTAAACAACAAGCCAATCATTCAGCTGACTCACATATCATGTTCAAAATAAGTCGTACTTAGTTTCTTTGTCTTCCACTCGCATCTTAATTCGAGTGGAGCCCAACGTGAGGCGATCGATCCAGAAGCAGAATAGAGGATTTATTCCGTGATTATACTAAACCTTTACATATCAAGTTCAGCAGCTAAATTGTACTTTTTTTTTGTGATAAAACTAAATAGAAAGTTTAAAAACGTGCTGGAACATTTTTGCCACGTTGTGAAAACTTTAAAAACATTTCAAATTTAGCATTAGATTTACAACTGCAATCTTTGCGATCATTATAGCATTTATTTACAAGTTAAAATTCTTTTAACTCTAATTTGAGCCCCTAATTTTTATCTGCGAATGGCTCAGTTGTCCAAGCAAAATTCACACTTAAATTGGCTTTGAAATGCTGGTTGATAATCATTTCTTCTTCTTACAGTCTCCGTTCCCTGGTGAAGATGAGGAGGAGGTGTTTGACAGCATCGTCAATGACGACGTGCAGTATCCAGCCTCTCTTCCTCCTGATGCCGTCATCATCATCCAAAAGGTATTGTTTGTCTTTAAATATCCTACAAATGCTGAATATGCATGACATTTGCTGATGTGTTGAACTTTATTGGTAACTAGATGCAGTATGGAGAAAGTTTTGAGACACATTAAGTTTTCCAGATTTTAGATTTTAAGTTATCTTAAAATAAATAAGGTATTGTTTTGAGTATTGTGCCTAATTGAGCTAATCTAATACGTATTTAAGAAGGGACACATGTCTATATAAAGAGTTACGAGTGATGGTTAGAAGTTTGTACACTCATCTTTAGATCTGGGAAGCAGGCACAGATCTGAGGACGGAAAAAATATGATTTCACCAGCATTTAACGTTCCCACAAGAACATCAGCCTCTATCATAATGCAACTGAAGAACCTTGTAAGTGCCAGCAGACTACTAAAGGTATGAAACTGACTGTTTAAGTGAGATTAAGGGATTTGATCAGACGGGTGACTAAGAAGGCAGTTCCAGCTCCAGATGAAGAAGAATGAGTGCTCAGCCTCCTCCTCCATCTGATAGCCGTTTCCACTGAGCAATTCAGTTCAGTTCAGTTTCATTTGTATAGCGTCTATTACAACACAAGTTGTATCCAGGATCGTTCCAGAGACCAGAACATGACCTTATTATTACATAAAAACTCAGGTAACAGCAGGTAAAAACTCCCCTTTAAGAGGGAAGAAGCCTGGATCAGGACCTGGATCATGAGGGGGAAGAAACCTGGACCAGGACCTGGATCATAAGGGGGGACCCTCCTGCTGAAGACCAGCCGGGTAGAACAGGAAGTAGAGAGACAGACACACCGTCAAAGGTACCAAAGACCAGATCCATCAGTATAATTATCTGTTAACTGGAGAACTGAGAGTTTTCTGTCCACCAGACTGGTACCTGGTTAGTTGGTGGACTACAGAGACCACTATCTAAACAGGTGTAGACAGCAGACACTGAGGTGGTCAGAGGTGGGACTGCAGGTCAGTGGATCATGTTGGTGTCCCCCTGCAGCAGGTCTACAGCAGCAGATCCAGATGAAGCTGTGTTGAAGACCAGCTGCTCCAGTCTGGTCCTGCAGCTGCAGCTGTGACTACTGGTCCTGACACACTAAAGTTTAGACCAACTACATGTTTTACTGAACACAAACGTTTGAAGTTTGGTTTTAAAGGTGGAGGTGGTGTCAGCCTCCTTCACCCAAACTGGAAGTTGGTTCCATAGTGATGGTTCCTGATAGCAGAAGACCGTCCTCCAGATCTACATCTGGATCTTCTAGGAACTACGAGTAAACCTGCACTCTGAGAACGGAGAACTCTGTTAGGAACATGATGAGGTTTTCACACACTTTTACTGGAGGCCATCACAACACCATCTAATCCTTCCTGAGGTGTTTGGACCACACACAACAACAACCATTGTTTTATCAGAATTTAGGAGCAAAACATTAGTGGACATCCAGTCCTTGATGTCCTTAAGACACCTGAAGTTTGTCTAATGGTTCTGTTTCATCTGGCTTCATAGACAGATACAGCTGCGTATCATCAGCATAACAATGAACATTAATGCCGTGGTTCCGGATAATACTAACCAAGTGCTGCATGTATAAACTGACCAGGATTGGCCCTAGAACTGAACCCTGCGGGACACCATAGCAGACCCTCGTCTGTACGGAAGAAACCTCATGAACATGAACAAACTGGAATCAATCAGACAGATATGATTTAAACCAATCTAGAGCTGTCCCTTTAATCCCAACAACATACTCTAGTCTCTGCAGGAAAATGCTGTGATCTATAGTATCAAAAGCAGCGCTGAGGTCCAGCAGAACCAGTATGGACACTAACCCATTATCTGAGGTCCAGCAGGAACCTGCATACTCTTTGACGTGGTGACCAAACTCCTTCTGGTGTTTCCTCAGAGTGTGTTGAGAATTTTCAGTTCATGCAGTGAATTTCATAGGAAACATATACGCTGTTTTAGCATCCAGTGCTAGTTAGTACGGCACAAATAACCAGCAGACTTTTGAAAAACAAACTGATTTTAGTAGCTTGACTGTGGAGTGAACTTGTACAGGCCACAAGTGTTGGTGGTTAGTTTGAAACCAGGGAGCCATCCAAGAGGAACTGCGATTCCTTGTGTACTCCAGAGGCATGATCCATAGTTCCCGCGGAATACTGAAGAACAAGCGGGAATTAGATAAAAGGTGGAACTAGAAACACAGCCTTCAGCTGATGGGTCGACAAACAATTGTGAACTAGAGATAAACACCAGATGCAGCTTTTTCAAATCAAACACAGTTCAGAAGTCCGTGAGGCCCGAGGCGGTGTGCCGTGCATGTACGATGGCACGCTGTTATCTAGCAAAGGCAGGACCAGCCGTCCGACCAACGCACCGGGCAACGGAAACGGATGCTAGATAAGGGCTTGCCGTCCCAAACTGAGCGGCACCACGTGGATAAGCTTCGACCAAACCACACTTTGAACTCCTGTGAGCCACAGGTGGGATGCAGTCTAGCCTTTGTTGGTGTACAACATGCAGATGGGCTAACTTCAAGCTGTTTCTTCCTAGTGACAAAGCGTCAGACCAGCTGAGCTATATGCAATATGTGAAAAGATAAAAGAACAATTACTTGTCCAGATCTTCACACTTGTGTTAGTTTTATTTTTTTTACTTCTTGCAGCTTCCAGTTATTTTTGCCTTTAGTTGTCTCGAATACAGACCTCCTTTTTCTTTTCTTTTCTTTTTTTTGGCCCACATAGTGGTTTTGGTTCATTTTCAGCCACTGCGTTGGCGTTGCCACTGGCGTTGACTACTAACGGCAGCCGGGCCTCAACCCGCTGGCCTGCACCACCGGTCAGACGCTCTTAAGTACACGTGAGATGAGTGCACCTGCTGGAGAAAAGCAACAAAATAAAACAAGCAGAAAGCTCGGTTAATTCAGAAACATGAAGGGCAACAGATCATTTCCCTCGGGTCAGTAACCAGATGACCTCTTATGTTTGCAGCTGCTGAAGAAGAACCCGGAGAAAAGGCTCGGCGCTGGAGAGAGAGACGCAAACGAGGTCAAAGGACAGAAATTCTACATGGTAAACTAATACCCTTCAATCTTAACACTACCAACTCGGACTAATTGTTTTGGTCACATCTCTTAACCTTCTTTGAAGAAATTTGAACTTCGGTTTGGATCAGGGAGGCTTTGATTTGTATTGATTAGACCACAGCATAACCTGTCAAGACACATTAACGTCACATTGTGACCTTTATGACTGAAAAGTGTTTTTGAGTGGACAAGTATGGGCAGCTGCAAATCAGATTAAATGTGGTTAACTTTGTTAAACTTGCAAGGCCATCGACTGGGAAGCCCTGCTGGCCAAGAAAACGAAGCCGCCATTCCTGCCATCAGTCAAAGAGTCCACGGATGTCAGCAACTTTGACAGCGACTTCACGCAGCTGCAGCCTGTCCTCTCGCCCCCCTCCAAACCCTTCAACCTCTCCGCGGAGCAGCAGCAGGCATTTGTGGACTTTGACTTCTGTGCTTTGCATGGGTGAGAGAAGAGCCGAAGAGACCAGGAGGAGAACCACAGGCAGGTTAAATGATTCAACGTTTTTTTGGTAGACGTTTCTTTGACATTCACATTTAGTTTGTACCACATTAGTGGACTGATATTACAGTGAACTGGCCAAACAAACGAGTCAGTGTGGTCTGCCCTTTACACCCTCACTTTGGACTAAAGCAAACATCTTCTTGCTATTGATTGTTGCATCTTTTGACCGTTTATACGTTTATAGACTCCATTGATTAAAAAAAACGCGCTTGGTTACTTAGGGATATATACAGTCAGGTGAAAGAAGAAATACCTTCTGTCAGTTCTAATGTATTAGGATACAATTACAAAAAAATGATAACTTCACATTAACAACATGACATATCTCACTGTGTTATTATGTAATGAACAAATACAGAAACGTAGGTATGTCCCATGATTCAGAAGCTTGTAGAACCACCTTTAACAGCAATAACGTCATCAGTCTCACGTAATCGTGGAGTAATTTTGGTCCATTTTTCTTTACAGTGTTACTTCAGTTTATTAATGCTTGCAGACATTTGTTTATGTGCAACGTCTTAAGCTCCCACTCCAGCATTTTCACTGATTCTGTTGTAGTATTTGGGACCGTTGTCTTTGCGTGGCCCAGTTTCAGCCAACCGTAATCTGCCAGACAGGTAGCCTCACATTTGCCTCTAAAATACTCTGGTATGCAGAGGGGTTCATGACTGCAAGGTGTCCAGGTGCTGTAGCCGCAAAACAAGACCAAATAATCACCGGTTTCACAGCAGACGGCTGCTGTGGGTGTCATAAATATTCTGTGTTTGGATTTCACCAGACCCAGAGATGTGCATTATGTCCAGACATCTCCACGTTGGTCTCGTCTATCAAAAGAACATTGGTCCAGAAGTCTTGTGTTTTGTTCAGATGTACCTTTGCAACCCTAAACCATAATCCCATGTTCTTTTTAGAGTGAAAACGTTGTCCTTTCAAGCAAGCAGTTGTTTAGTCTTTCATCTAGTTGTGCTGTCATGGACTTTAACATTTAACATGCAAACTGAGACCTGTAAGCTCTGAAATGTAGATCCTGGCTTTTATGTTGTTTTGGGTTTTTTTTAACTATTTCTCTGAGCATTGCACTGGGATGTCCAGTCTGGGAAAGATTGGCAGGTGTTTTACACAAATCTTTCTCACTGAAGAATGATGGACATCAAATAGTTTGGAAAAGGCCTTCTAGCTCTCCCAGATTGACAGGCAGCAAAAACTGCTGACCTACTTCCTTGGCATTGTGATAATAATCACCTGATTGCTTCAAACCAGTAAACCTCCTAAACCTGTGCTTTTGTCGAGGTGGCCACACTTGTGGATGATCGAGTTAGTCAAGTGGATTTGATGTGATGGCAGCACCAGCAAAAACAGTTTTCACCATTTGCTCCTGCATTTTGTCTTTGTTTTTGTTCATGAATAATGATACAGTGTAATATTTAAGATGTTGTTCTTCAACGGAGATTTATTTACCTAGTGTTAAGACCTGCTAAGGACCGCTTTTTCATGTGGCCGTAAGCTCCGGGCTGTGGAGGTCAACTTTAAGATGTTCGAAGCTCAGCTCCCAACTCCTTGCAATCAGTGAAAATCTCACTTGATGACCCAGTTTCCCACCTTGATTCTGACAGTACCTCCAAATGAACAAAGTCCTTCGATGTGTTTGGAGCTCAGTCATTTACAAACCAGGTAACGCTGTCAATAAAAAACACTAACTGTACTCACTGTCATCCAATCACACCCAACAGTTGATTAGATAACTAGGTAGTGTGTTTTAATGAGCAGAGACAGTGATTGTCTTTTGTTTTTTATCATCTCTGCGTGGGGTAAAACTTTGATCTGACTGTATAGAAGTCTGTTTCTCCTTCTCAGTTATTAGAACATTTTATGACATTTGTTTGGATGAAAAGCTCCTGCCTGGCTGGAGAAAGACCTGGCATCTCTTCCACCTCCAGCTCTGCTTTCTGTCTCGTAGTTAGTATTGCTGTCTCAAAGCCATAGAGAAGTGCTTGTCTCACTACTGACTGGTAAATCTTTCCCTTTACTCTCGCTGCTTCTCTTCTATCACAGTTAATTCCAGACACCTTTCTCCATCCACTCCACCATGCCTGCACTCTCTTCTTCACCTCTTTTCCACACTCCGCTTTTCCCTGAACGGTTTAGCCCAAGTATTAAATTCCTGAACCTCCTTCATCTCTTGTTCTGTTCATCCTCATCATTTTTCTAGTTTTTAATCCACTCTAGCTAAAGGGCATGGTGTCATCTGCAAACATTATAGTCAATAATATTAACGAACACAGACTTCAACCTGAAGGGGCTCAGGGCCTCTCTGGTGCAGTCCCACCTCCACACGAAACCCTCTATTACACCTAATTAACATATTATGTTGAAACATCGAAAGATCAAATTGAATTTCGTGGCACCATTAAACACCTGAAATGAACCAGTAGTCTTGAGTTGAAAAGATCACTTGATTAACAAATCAACCTGCACATAAATGATTTCATTCATCCTGTGAAAACAAAATATGCCACGATAGAATCAAAACAACTTCAATGGGTTGTGTGTTGCAATGCTCCACTTTACAACCAGTTACATTACATAAACCTAAATAATCGTTTAAATGTACAAGTTCAACCTGAAGACTTCACAGGCCAACTGTAAATTTACCAGACTTTGGTTTCAGTGTCAACCAGTCACATCCTCCTGACTGCTGAAGACAGATTCAGCTTGCTTTGTGGCCTTTGCATCTTATATGAATAGTTTTCCTTCAGAGGAACACGTTGTGCTGCCGTTTCTATGCCTCACTGTGACAGACTTTGCTCACTGCCTTGACAAACGAAAGAAGTTAACCCTACGTCTGGTCTCAAACCTTTTCTAAAAAGATGTTTCGTCTCTCATGTATTTGTCAAATCCTTCCCACGTTGCTAAGATATACTTTGACATATCAGTTTCCTGTGGCGTGACAGTCCTCTGGTACAGTTGTAGAAGTGCATGGCACCATGGTGAACTCGTGCACTAGAAATGCTGTATTCGTTAGCATTATGCAGTAAGCCATAGATAATCTAAAATAGCCACAACAGTGATAAAATGTCTGTATTTTTACTTTATCAAATGATATGCTGTAATACTGAGCTTTAATGATGTCGGTAAAATATTGAAAAGTACAAGGGGAGCAGCAGGAAGAGTTATTGACGATACCTAACCAGATTTATTAACGCTCCCTCAAGGGTCAGGCCAATGATCTCAGACTCACAGCTACATTAAAAGAAGCATCACTTTATAATATCTGGGCAAAAACTGGGAACTAAAAAAATCTACATACAAATCTTTAAAGAGTAACTTAACACTCAGTCCTTGTTTTTGATTTAGCAAATATTTTCCAAAATTATTTGATATTGTTACAGCCTTTGTAAATTTAAAAATGTGTTCTTCCAGGATGACTTTGTGAATGTATATATTTTACAAAAAAAATAAATATTTGAGTAGACAAGTAGAACAAAATACCTGCATCTTTGTGCCTGTTTTCTGAACTTTTTTCATGTAATTTACTACAGGATCAGTAAACTTCAGCTGCAGCACATTAGAGCTTTGTTGAAAGGAGTAAACAAATACAAACAAATTCAGAAAATATTACTCATTTAATGTTAAGAAAACCTGTCGCAAATAGGTTCATATAAAAATAATTTAAAGCCACTATGTAGCAATACTGTTTCTGACCACATGGGGGCATTTACCGTAGATCTGCCGCGTGGACAAAGAGCCTCTAAAGCTTAATTTATACTTCTCGTTAAATTGACGGCGTTGCCACAAAAAGCCTCTCTGTCAACTCAAACTTCCTCCACTGAGGTTTGCGTCGTCCAAAGCGCATCTCCAAAATGTTATGACTATGCGTTGAATCGATGCGACCACAAGGAATGCGACAAGGAATGTTTCGGTAAGGAATGTTTCTCACCGCTATTCCTTCTTCATTTTCTTTATTCATTTTCAAGTTGGGTAGAATGATAGTTTCCTGCAATGTCTGTTAAAACGACTGATACAGAAAATTTATCAGCTCCAACTTGCCTTAAAAAAAACTTTATTTGCTCAGTTCTGAGCTACAGACAGGAAGCAAGCAAAAGGAAACTCGGCACTGCCTGCTACGGTGCTGCAGAGAAGAACATTTTATCTACCGCCAGGGGTTGATAGTGTAATTACAGAGCAACGCAAACAATAATGCAGAAGTATAAACACCTACACTGAAGCATAAATCAGGCTTACTAATACTGCGCTAATGAGTGGGGATGGTCCGGCAAGTCTTGTAATACCGCTTCATCCCACTAGAGGTGCGCTTCGTTGTTGCTTGCGCTCAGGCCTGACACATTACGTTCTTGTGATATGCTGCCCCCACATGCTCAGAAGTGGTATTGCTGCATGTGCTCGTTTTTAATGGCGTAATAAATCTACTCTCCAAATATTCCTGGGCTGCTGTAGCTTTGAAACTGTATAGAGGTGTCTTACAAGATTTCAAGTTTTGGTCAGAACTGATTCCTTCTGCTTTTTGAGTGTTCAAGTGATTTAGGTCTTCATGGCAGGCTTTTGAAGAGAAACCACTTCTCCGAGACAGGCTGAATGTATCGCTAACCTTTGTAAAGAAAAATGGATGCTGTTGGAAATATGCATTCATAGTTTTTCCGATCCAGAAAGTATAGCCAAAGTAGTTAGGTTGCAATTTAGATTCAAGGACTCTAATTCAGCTCATATTGGTGTTAAGTTTCTCTTTAAGAAAAAAAAACCCAGGACTGCTGTTCTAAAGCTTAAACTTTAACATATGTTAATCTAAAAGGACAGCTTTTCCACCCAAAGCGACAAATGGCGCTCTCGTGTTCTTGAGCTCCTCCTGCTTCTCGACAGCCGGGTGGCTTCGCTGTTGTAGCACTTTATGCTGCTGAATATTACATGTTATATGTGTGTCGGTACTGTATTTATGTATGTGAAGCATCCCGTGTACCAACGTCAAGTCTGTACAGATGTTCTCTATAACAACATGCAAATCAAACATGTTTTAATGTACCCTTGTTGTCAATAAATACAAAGAGAATAATGTAGTAAACAAATCTCTTCTGTGTGAGATTGAGTTCTTGGCTGCATCCAGCTGTTAAAAAATTACATCAGTACACAAGCAGGTGAAAGTTGAAAGGCAGTTAAGTCTGATAACGTAGTCACGACAACAAGATGGTGACAAGACCTGAGTTTAAAAAAGAGGCGGGCTTCAACCACATTAAGTGCTTTCCTTCTTGTGCTTCAAAAACAACCTAAAACTTCTCCCGTTTCAATTCTAGTTTTGGACAAAACTTCTACCTCACACCCTCCACTTCAGTAGCTGAAAAAGGTTTTCCCTTTAACTCCTTTGCTATCTACTAAATCAATAATCAAAAGGTCAAAACATCAGATTCTTTCCAGTTTGAGCAACTGTCTTCAAGTAAACGCTGTCCTGCCTGCAGGCACGGCAAAAAGCCCACACAGACCGCTCGCCTCGTTTACTTGGCGTCAAGTATCGTACATCCGATGGTTGAGCGTGAACACTGGGACGATGTGTTGTAACTGTAAATACTGGGCGAGACGCTTAACATTTAAAGTTTGTGTTACATTTGTTTGTTGGAAAACAAACACGAATGAAGGAAGGTGGGAGTTTTGTGCCAGTTCGGTTGGTGTCAGCTGGTTTAAGGTTGTGTTTTAGAAACTCTACTTGACGAAGGTTGCAGTTTCCTCAGTAAGCGCTCCACAAAGTGTTTACTTTTCCATCTTTGTTCTGCTCAGTTAAGTCATTTTAAAAAAGGCTAAATTCACTAAAATACAACCAGTATCTGCCACTGTAAGCTATAAAAAGTCTGAGGTCCATGAGGTCAGACAGGATTTGCAGAGTTTCTCTGGTAGACCTGGTCCCACATCACTGTCCTGCAGATGCAGAAGAAGTCCCACAGGTTGCACAAAATGCCGCGGTCAAACGGGTTCTCCTCATTCCCACAGTGTTTCAGGTAGGAGATCCTGTGCCGGGACATGAACTCCCAGGTGGTGCAGTTGATGGAGACCAGGTAGAGATGGCAGCACAGCAGCAGCACCGCAACGATGGAGAAAACTCCGACGACCCCGAGCGCCGCCAGCAGAAACCCGTTGGCTCTGACCCACAGCCCCCAGGATTCTCTGGGGGAGATGCCAGACCTGAAACCCACACAACACAGTTACAGCATGCAGCACAACCAAATCCCCAGAGTCCCCTTTCAATACCGGGAGACAAAAAGGCCAAAATCCAAATTTGTACAAACTCCCAATGGAGTCTTGTGCAGCATGCCTCGTCACTAACCATCTGAACCCCAGCACAGTGGAACAGCCTTTGTTTCTGAGTAAAAATGAACGAAGTCCTCGTGCTGCACAAGCAAGTTCACTTTCCTCTTCATGTTCACGAGCACAGTTGCTGCACCTCACGTAGGTAAAACACTGCAGAGGTGTTAAAACAGCTGTTCCTTTGTCATTAAGAGTTATCCAAATGTTGACTAAATGGATTAACATACACTTAAAAGGTAATATTAGGGATCACGTGAGCAACACCTGCGCCCTTACACAAAGTAAACAGTCGATTCACGGGGTTCTACAGCCTTTGACCAGCAGGGGGTTTGTGAGCTCACGGAGCCTCGAGACGTGAACCTCTTCCTGAACCTTCTGAGAAGAAGGCTTCAAAGCTTTTGCCTTCACTACCGATTAGTAAAACATTGGTGTATAATTAGTGTATAATAGCCAAACTAATTAATTGGTTTAATCACAAATATTATCACAGCATTTTTCTATTTTTAACTTAAAGAGACTGGAAAATAAATATGCATTCCCTTATAACCTTGATACAACTGTGAGACTTGGGGTTGCCTCAAATGTTTGCAAAGTAATGATTTATACTGATCCAAAGAAACACATTTATTTAGCTGAATTTAGTCGATTTTCACTGCTCCTACAGTCTCAGAACCACTGATCGGTACTTCATCAGTGAAATCACATGCTCCTACCTGCCTCGCCTCCCCTCCCCTCCCCTCTGCAAACATGCTGCCCCTTGACCTGCTACATCAGGACTGCAATGTTCATTTTTACACAGATGACTTCAACTACACGTCAGTTTGCTGCTTTTGAAAATCTGTTGTTCTGCAAGACTCCACTTTATGGATCTGTGGTTACTGAAGTCAAATGTAAAACTTATGAGCTACGTACAGATCCCTCTCGAACCTTTAGTCTTAAACCCTTTTAATACATCAAATGAGTTTAAAATTCCCACTCATAGTGTCTAACTCAACTGCACACGATGCCGTACAAATAAAGCTATTATTTATTATTATTTGGTTATGACCAAAGAAAGGAGAGATGCGACACATCTACATAATAAATGCATCTTCTTTTCAGGAATATAGCACAAACTCCATTTTAAAAGGTGCTGGTGAGAATGTAGATCCCCTAACTTCTCTAAAGTCTCTTTTTTCTTCTCTTTCTAGAATTGAATCAAAGTTAATAAATTGGCAAAATACTGTCTGAATACAAATAAAATGAATTGGACTGAATTAGTCTGCATGAGCAGACAGAAATAAAGCTGATTTTAAACCGTTTTTACACCTAAAAGCACAAGAGATGTTTAATTTATCACCCTTCAGCTTCAAAAGCCTCGTGTTTGATCCTGAATGAGGGTCATTCAAACTTTCAAAGATCACTTGAGCAACACTTTGGAGCTCACACAAAGTAAACAATCGATTCGCGGGTGTTCTACAGAAGTCACAAGTTACCTAATTCAACTGCGTGTTGGATAAACCTGCAGAGCAGAGTACACTGGGACACCGTGACAGGGCTCCTCTTACTCATTACTGTGGCCAAACTGAGGCCACACATTTTCCCCAGGAGATAAGGACATTTATCTGAAAGGTTGGAGCAGATGTACAAAAAAAAAAAAAAAAAAAAAAGGTCGGAGCAGACGTACAGAGCGATGTGAATGGCCCACAGCAGAGCCAGCAGCTGCACCAGCAGGTAGACGACGAACCAGCGGTGGTTCCTCTCTCCGACACAGTTCTCGATCCAGGGACAGTGGTGGTCGAAGCGGCGCACGCAGCGTTTGCACGTCTGACAGTGCTTCGCTCTCATTGGCTGCTGCTCAGAGACACACAGACAGACCAAGCAGTCATTCAAACTGGAAAGAAATATTAAAAATAAATAATACAGCCCAGCCTGTCTTTGTCTAACAGAAAAGACATTCAACAAATGTATCTGTATATCAAAAGGTAAATGTGATCAGATTAAAATGTAAAATAATCGCTCCTTTAAAGCCTTTAAGTGTGTCCTAAATGCTTCTGAATTTTATATTTTATTGTTTTAGATTGCTAGAGAAAAAAAACCCATCAGCACTTCCCATTAGATAACACCTGATATTTTACTGACTAGGTTATTAGTGTATTAACTGAATATTAAATCTAATTAAAATGATATTTTGGCCATTTCACTGGATGCCCTTCCTGACTCCTCCCCATTCAAACAGGCTCAGAGCGCTGCTTTTCAGTGGGTGGAGCAAGAAAGCAATGTGGGGTTACGTGCCTTGCCCATGGACACGTTGGCTCGTGACAAACCCGGGGATCCGTCCAGCAAGCTGCCAGCTCAGGACAACAGCTAAGCATCATTCAGGCACCGTATCGCAGAAAAGAAAACAGGATAATCTGAAATAAAGTAGGGGTTTGCCCTCGAGAACACAAACCATACTGATGTTATAGAGCTGTAGCTGTGGAAACGTGTGATCTATGCTCAGTTTTGTTTCTGAGAGCACAGCGCTTTCTGCAGTCAAACAAGTTAAACTGGTATGTACATTATTTCCAAAAAGGACAAAAAGCCCAAAAACAATTTACAAGACAGTTTTTTTCCACTAAAATGTACCTCTGTTAAAATCTACTGCTCAGAACCATCATATATGGAGTTTACCGCAGTGGAGCCCCTATTGACATAGTTCAACAAATCCAAATTTAGACATTAAAAGGCTTAAAGTCAATGCATCTGCACTCTCACACAAGTGTGACTAACACATATGACAGTTTGTATTGTAAAAGATTTTATCTGCTATAACACTATCATATTGTGTGTAAGAATAAGAAGTTGGCAAACAATCAGGATGATTATTGGTGGTTTGTAATAGTTTCTAACCGTTGAGATTGTCTATGGCACATCTGCGAGCGGCGCTGTCTTGTATTTATTCAGCAAATGTTTATTTGCTCATTCAATTTTTTAAGCAAATCTGTGTATAACTGTCTTATATGGAAAAGAAAAAGTAAGCGTTGTCATATCAGAAAAAAGCAGCCTTTAACATCAGCCAGTGGCTTCCCAACCAACGTCTACCAATCACCACTGGCCTCAGAAGATATCATATCAGTTGACCTCTACATAGTATTAAATGCATGTTATTACATTTTTTTTGTTCTGTTTGTTTTTCGCTTTCTTTTTTCCACCAATGTTGCATTCACAGCAGGGAATACGTGTTCTTACTTATGTTTATGCAAGCACTATTTTAGATTGTCAAAGATGCTGATGATCCTAGACCTAAAATGGGAGAGTACATCAACGATGAGGAATGTCTTCACTGCAGCTTGAACGTTAAAAGCCACTACAACAATTACTTCCCCTTGAGGGATAAATAAAGTATTTTTGAACTGAATCGTGGGTGTCGGTGACTAGCTGGTGACCAGCTGGTTACCTGCAGCAGACAGTGACCACAGCGTCGCAGCCGCGGGGTCGACGGCTGAGGCATCATCAACTCCATTTCTTCACTCGAACCCTGACCATCCTGCATAACACACATAGATGTAATGTCACACATACGCACACCCACTTGCACCCAACAAACAGTGCACATGACTCCATTTACGCAAAAGCAAGCACATTTTATACCATTGCCTCCATTTTCCATCGCAGAGACCTGACTGATCTTTTCTCATGGAAACTTTCATGCTAAAATGTCCTTCAACACAGGTCTGCAACTGCTTGGTTTTTATGATCCTGCTCATGGATCTTACCTTCACAGCGTCTGTGAGCACAAAGCCTGGATCCATTAACGAGACTGCAAAGTACAAAAGCACAGACAGCACGACAACCAGGAAGAAGAGAGCGGGCGGCAGCAGCTCTCCTTGCTCCTCGCACCTCCGTAAATCTGCACACATGAACGCAACATTTTAATAATCACATCATTAACAAATACGTTTTGTTTCTTATTCTTATTGTGTTAAATTTAAATGGTTCTGCTGTGATGTTTTATATGCGTCTGATGTTTTTATCTGTTTAATGTTTCTTATAGTTCTAAGTATTCAGTTATGTGAAGCACCTGGTTTCAGTGGTGGCTGTTTGAAAGTGCTCTAAAAATAAAAATTACCATTTTCTTTTTGAAAAATTATAATTTTCTCATTTTTAAACACCAAAGAGGAAGCAGTAAAGTGGCCTGGTGGTTTCAGACATAAATGAGTAGGTCCACTCACTTGATGTGTCTGAGAGGTTTTTTGCTTTGGGGGAAAATTCACATACTTTTCTGATGTGAATGTTAACTTTACTTTCTGACACTGTAAGCAGCAGTGGGAGATGCTTTAAAGTCTTACACCAAATGAGAAGGGATGAGGTTGAATGACAATTCAAGTTCAGGCCTTTCTGTAAATGTGGAAAAAGGAGGTTCAGCACTTTTATTTTTATTATCTCCTTTATCTCAGGAACCACCACAACATCACTTATGAAGAAGACAGCCCTCCTCCACATTTATGTATATGTAATGTGAACATTCACAGTTTTCCTAAACCCTTAAGAAATCTTTTTTCCTTTTTATTTTTAAGTACTCAAAGTTCAAGAAGATATATTTATTTATTCCTTTGATGACTGACACATTTGATAACACGCAACCTTCCGACCTTTACGTACAAGCTCACGTCCAGAACTCGTGGACCCAAACCGAACCGCTGATTGCTGCAGACTACAGGTCCGACACCGTCTGGTCCACTTTATCAACACGATAAAGAAGCTTTTTGAAACGATCGCTTATCACTATCTCAGAGTTTGGGGCGCAGACACCCTCTTCCACTTTAACGTTCGTAACTTAACCTTCTGGTGGACTTACCGGTGTCGTGTAGGAACAGTATGAGGGTTACGACCCAGGTTAACAGGGTGTGTGAGGCTCGGACCAGAAACCCGGTCCGGAACACGTTCTGGACCATTTCACCAACACTGCTGGCTCCCCGGCTAGTTAGTCTGCCAAAAACGGCGAATAGCTTCAAGGAAATCTAAAACAACTACATTGTAACTTTTAACGTTTCTCTTAATAGTTAAAACACGTATGTTGTCGTGAATACATGAGTAAATGAGAGTAAATCCGTAAAGGGTTTACTTTTCTAGGTTCGTCCTTGTTTTGGTACGGTAGCCCGCGCAGGACATACTGCGCGAAGCTTAACCAAATAAATAAATAAATAAATCGTAGTCTGTTATTTGTTTCAAAACCATCCTAATTGTTTAATATTTATTCTCAATATATTTATCGATTTATTTTACAGATTATTTAGCTCTGTCGTAAGGTAAGGTTTATTTTCTTTATTGAAAAGAAAAAAGTCTAATAAATTATCAGGTACCGTGATTTACAAATGTTAAATAGATTAACAGTAACATTAATAGGTATAGTTTGTTTTTGTTTTGTATTTTTAAAAAAACCGTTTTGATAAGTTAACCAATGAGGGATTAGTTTATAAGTACATGGTGTTTACCAGTTTCCGGAAAATTCCAGAAGCTTCTAGGCAGCAGCTGATGGAGCATAAAGTACAAATTCATTAACTTTCCCACAAACACAGTTTTCTAGGGTTTTAATAAAATGTTTCTCACATCTTTTGTTCAAATACCACAGTTGTACAATACAACAGCTGCATTTTCAAGATTGTCTTTACAGCTTTGATCAAAGCAGCCGGTATTTGTGGACCAAGTCTGTGCTTCTTCCTAATAATACGGAGAAAGTAATACGTTTTCTGGTAATCAAGAACAGTAAAAGCTAAAAAATATATATTACTTTTTTCCAGGTTCCTTTTAATATATCATTTTGTTTGTGAAAAACACTGCAAAACACTTTTTCTGTTTTTCAGTTTCTTACTGTAATTCCCGTGATTGATCTAATATATTTTCAAAGACTAACCTGCAGCCTGTGATACACCAAAGTTATCAATAAATCTGTTATGTAACCAGCAAATTCAGATTTTCATGACACAGATTTAGAGATTAGAGGACCACTAAAGGATCAGTTCAACTAAGGGACTTTTACGAGTTTGTGTCGTAATGGACCGTCTGTGTTCCTCAGCTGTGAAAACGTGTAATGTTTTAAGTTTACACTCCTCTTTTACATGCAGAATACTTGTGTATTATGTTTCCAAAGACAAGATGTCTTTGTGTCACTAAATTGTTAAGTGTACATTACAAAAACATCACGCTCTGAAGAATAAAGTGAGTCTTTGCTTGTGACTGTGAACATTCAAATTTAGAACAAAAGAATAAAAATGTCTTTGGGATCCAGAAATATTTAACCCTTGAAAAGGGAAACAATAAAGAAGGAGCATCTATAGATTTAAAAGACACTTGATCGTGAGATCCAAATTTTGTGTAATTCCAACATTTATATCAGTTTATGAGGAACTCTTTTCCATCTGTCCATTCATGCAGTTCTGAATGCAGAGGTCCGGCAGAGGTCCGGCCATGTACACCGTGTACAGATGGTCATTTAATCATCACTCCATGCTCTCACACATTGCTAAGCACAATCTATGGTTACCGATTAACCTGACAGACATTTATTTGGACTGTTGAAGGAAAAAAGGCATCCAGAGTAAATTAATACCGGAGCAGAGATGACGCAGGAAAGCACATTTTAGGCCCCCGAACCACCATGAAGCCCACTACCCGTTTCACATGTGCCGGGTATCATAAAGTGCTCGCTCTGCATTTCAGCCACTTTAAAAATCATCCTGCTCGTTTTTCTCTCACTCTGCTCCATTTCATGCAAGTCGATCTCATCATGCCTGTTTTTCTCTTGACAGTAGATTTAAATTTTCCAAAGTGCCAAAATTCAAATTTGAAAACAATTAGCATCTACAGACAAAAACTTAAAATAAACCACGGCAAGACAAAAATTAAAATTTGAACAAAATTCAAAAGGAATGTATGGTTAAGTAAATTGTTCCAGCTTTTTACATTTTATTTTTAAGTTACAAAACTTGTGTGCAAGCTTCCAATCTAATAGTTAAGACTTCAGCACATTTCTGTCAGTGAAATGGATGGTTTGCATATTAAAATGTTCAAGAGTCAAATTCCTAAATCCAAAAGTTTCAATACTAATGGAAATATGTCTCCGATAAAGTTTGTTGTACTTTAAACAAAAGGTTTAAGGGAAACGTCTGCATTTCTAGCCCGGCTAGGAGCACTCCTGATCAAACATTTCAAATCACAAAAAGGTTTTCCAGATGTCCATTCCAATCGAGTGCCTGAGAAATGTGGTTGTCGTTTTACAGATTCCTGCCAACAGTAGTCATTTGAAGCAAAATAGAAGCTCTCAATTTAAGATGTTTGTGCGCAAAAAACTTCATGAAAAACACCACATCATGCTCAGTATTTGTGAACTTGCATTTATTTGCATCAAAATGGTCCATTAAAACATTAATAAAAACTATTTCTTTACAAAAGAATTTTATCCTGCATCGGTAAGCCATTTGAGGCCTGAATATTGATTAAAGTGCATAATTGGTGCTCAAAATAATCCCCAAACTCCTGCTTTTGAACATGTGCTTTTACAAGAACTCAACAAAATTGTTTAAACCTGAGGTGAACACTTAAGACATACCTTCAGAAAAGATTGACAAAAATCAATCTGCCAACAGTAAGTGGTAGCTCGATAATTCACCACACATTTAGTGTCTTGGGTTTTTAAGGCAAAAATCCCACACCCCAGAAATTTAAATTGCACAACTGGCTTTTCAGACACAAGATCACTCATCTTGTCATTTAGAGAATAAATACAGGACAGATAGCAATAAATAAGTCACGCAGCAAATCCTGCAATCAACTCACAGTTGAGTGTAATAAAATTCTTGTGCAAAAATCCTCTCATTTGAGATACAATCATAATTTTTTCTAGAGGCAGAGCTGTTATCAAACATAAAGCTTATTAATGCTACATCTGCCAAGTAAAACGCACTCAGATTTACTCACATGTCCTGGTCTCACACACACACACACACACGACTAACTGACCGACCAAAGCTTACAATGTCACAACAACGGAAAGACCTGGACATTTGACTTACAAAAAACAAAAAACATTTGGTCCTGCATTTACATTCAGTCATTCTTTCAACGCTCACAGCTTCTCCAAAAAAAAAAAAAAAAAAAAAAAAAAAAAAAAAAAAAAAAGTAAATAGCAGCAGTCATAGTTATGACAGTCTGAGCTCACAGAGTCCATATCCTCCACGCTGGCCTTTCCTCATTTTACATCAGCTGACATTCACAGAATGAGATTACTAAAAACCCCCAGTAGCACCCCCCCCCCCACCTTAAAAAGTCTCAGGGGTTCCTAACATGAGACCTGGGGGGTAGGGGTGGTCCAGATCAGAGGGTCACACTGAAGCTTTGAAATCATGTGATTTAAGAATTTCAGCGTGACATCACTCCCAACTGACTCTTCAGGTGCTCGTACACCACATAGCTGATGCTGACGGCAGGGATGACTTTTAGGAAGTTGGGGGCCAGACCCCTGTAGAGCCCTGTTGGGCCCTCGCTCTGCAAGATCTGCCTGAAGAGCCCGGACATTGAAACCTGCTGGTTGCCCTTGGTCGCGGCTGGAAACACAAGGACACATTTAGAATTTACAGTGAAAACAGACAAACAAAAAATAAAAAAAACAAATAAATAAAAAGTGAACATAATGAGTCAAACCTCACCTTGTGCTTGCATGCGGGTTCGGATCAGAGCCAGCGGGTAGCTGGCAAGCTGACCACATGTGCTCGACACAGTGCCGCAGGCCAGCAGGACGAACACACCGGGGTCGGCACTGTTGGTCCCGTACTGCTGCAGATATGTGTTCTTCAGCGTCTGTACCGAGGAGACCACAGGTCAGAACAATAAGATGTAGCCAACGATGAGGCAAAAGCTCTAATGTTAACCACAGAAACAACAGCTTGTGTGTGTTTAACAGCTGTTTGATTAAAAATGTGCATTTACAATAAATGTGCAAGAAACAAAGTCAGTTTCTGATTAGTCTTAGTTGAGGTCTGTTGGTACTCAAAGAGACAGTCCAGCTCACCTCATACACAGCCAGGTCGATGCCTGCATAGGGAATGATGCCCAACATGTTCGGGACGTAGCCTTTATAAAACGCTCCAAGTCCTTCTCTCCTGAAAATCTGCTTGGCGCAGTCTGAGATACCAGCGTACTGACCGGTCTTCCTCAGGGCAAGACGAGTTTTTAGAACCTGAGAACAGATCAGGACATGTTGCTCAACAACATTTCTTAAGTCTGTCTGTTTTTAGACAGGATTTAAATTTACAGATAATCACCTCCATTGGGTAAATTGCACTCTGGGCAATCACTCCAGCCAAAGATCCTGCAACAAATCGCTCCAAGATGCTCAAAGTCTCCTTATCATTGCCGATTAGCTGCTTAATCTGGAAGAGCCAGTGAAATGAATGACATCAAAAACAGCATGCCTCCTCAAAATGTTAGACAAGACAACTTGACAGAACTTAAAGTACCTGCTCATAAGCCATGAACTTCAGAGCCGACTCTGGGGCGATTTTTACCACATTCACTCCGTTGCCACGCCACAATGACCTCATACCTCCTTCTTTGATCATCTGTGTTAGCCCAGTCATGATGCACATGTTATTGGTTCGGGACCCATGAACCTGGTGAGAGGAAATTATAAAAACAAACAAGTAAGTAAGTAAGTAAGTAAGTAAGTAAGTAAGTAAGTAAGTAAATTTGGAATGGTGTCATTTAGACCATGGTCCATTTTGCCAAAAAAAAAAAAAAAATCCAGGCTAACTGGGCCATGTGCTTTTTTTACGTAATAAAACACACATTTCCTAACAGATTGAGCTCAAGGTCTGCCTTCAACCTGGCAACTGACGCAGATCAGGGCCACTGGTGTGGCACAGTTGGACCCCAGCCTCGTCGATGACAGTAAATACCATCACGGGTGAAATGGCTGTGAGTAAGCTGTCATTTATTGATGGTGAACAGACAATCAGTGCCTGGACTATACACCCCCAGCTCTTGCATACCATATGTTAAATATTAACTTTTATAGCCGTTACACAACCTACTCTTGAATAATGACTTTCAAAATTCTTGGTAAGCTCAAATAAAAAACTACAAATGCAAATTGACCCCCCCCCCCCCATTCCCTCCAGATTCAGTTCTTGGAGGTAGTCTTACCTGCATCATGACTTTGAGTCGGTCCAGAGGGGCAGTACAGGTCCTTGAAACAGCCCCAGCTCCTCCACCTGCAACCAGGTGTCTCCACCACATCCCAGTCATCTTCTCCTGAATGGTGAACTCATCTGGCACCATCAAGTTCTCACCCACATCAAATATCTAACAGGAAAACAGAAACACAGATAAATATAAGCTTTTAATGAAAGATGGACTACACAGAAGTCTCACATACACCGTTAAAACCCGTGACAGTTCTTTAAAATGTTTCAATAAAAACACCAACATCAACAAATTTAAGAAAAACAGTCATATTAAAGCCCCCTGAGGATGTCTGCCTTGCACCTAGAACTTGTTCTGCCATTTACCGTGTTGCACATCTCGTTTACAGTAAATAGCGCTCAAGGGCAAAAAGTGCATCACCACACTCCCTCTCCTAAGCAAGGGCAATAGCTGTATGACGGTCATTGAGCAGTTCCTCTAACGGGCACCGCATGTCAAGATTTAACCGATTGAAGTAGCTCATGAAGACTTTTCACAAGGAAGTTGATGAAGAAATGCAGCAAAGACCAGACCGCATTGTGCTCTGAGAACAGTTCGTGATGACTCATGTCAGGAACAGAAAGGACAAATGTGAACCACATCCGTCTCCAGACAAGTCAACTCAAGATTTTTTTTAAACCCCTATTGTTTCCAAATCTTAAGTCATATTTAGACAGCAACAATTAAAAACAATGCAAGGTTAAGTCATATACAAAAAGGTTAAAATGGACCTTAAAATCAGTGATCTTGATTATTTGGATTTGATCACCACTATAAATATTTGCCCCAATAACAGTGTGTAATTATTAACTTGTCCTAAGTAGATAGTAAATAAGCTCCATTAAGATTTAAAAAAAAAAAAACTAAACTAAAATGCCCAGCAGCTTGTATTTCGTCAGCTTGTCCTCTTAGGAAGGCCAACTCCAACTCTGTTTTTGGCTCTGGTTCAGCATGTCAGTGTTTCATCTTCACCATGTTGAGTCTGCAAGACTAAGGTTGAGACAGGGCTGAAAATAACTTCTGATCCCTGGGGCTGTACTGTCCTTCTGAAAGAGCACAGATACCAGTCTAAACCGGTTCTGATTGACTGATGCCCTCATTTACATAACAGCTAGACAAATTTGAAAATCCTTTCACTATAATCCTCCTGGATTGGATTCTGATTCTTTTCATGGCCTATTACAGCTTAATAGATGACGCATGACTTGTAATGATGTAGTCTCAAGGACTTTGTCAAGTGACCCGTATATTCCAAAGAACCGGAAGGTGCAGCTTCCTAAACACTTTTATGGGTTCTTATTTAGGTGATAGCATTATCAATTACACTGATCTGGTTATCTGATCTAGGGCTGGATGGGGAAAGAAAAACTCAAGGAAAGACATAATACCAACCGTGGAGTGCTTCCAATAGAGGATGATCTCAGGGAGGTTTTCAGTCTTCTCCACTAAGGGGTAGTTCCGCCAGTCTTTATTGCCGATTGTAATCATCCCATTCTTATCCATGCTTCAGAAAAAGAAGAAAGAAATCAGACACTAGGGTCTCCCCACCTGAATAGTTGCAGATTGCTGTGGATAAAATGTATGTAAGTAAAAAGTATTACCTCTTGAGGACCTTCTCTGCATGCAGAAGAGAAATATGCACACCAAGGTCACGAAGAGACTGCATAAACTCTTTCGGATCAATGTGACCTTAAAAAGGAAACAATACAAATACTTAAGAAAAATAATAATAGCATAACTAAATAAGTGAACTGAGTACTCATAGCTTAGAGACAGAAAATTAAAAATTCGTCTGGAGCTGCAGCCTCATACCTGTATTCTTCCTGTCCAAACTTCTAACCACGAGCTTCAGATCCTTCTCATAGTCTTGTAGGTAGTGCACAAACTCCTCAAAGTCCAGCTGTCCATCTACATCATTCTCTTTGCCTTTTGAGGTTTTCTTAAAAAGAAAAAAAAAAAAGAAAAGAAAAAATAGGGACTAAGATGAAGTCATACAAGATGGTATATATGAATTAATTACAAACTAATACAGGTGTTAAACTGTTTAGTTTCACAGGAACGTCAGTGCAATGAGGACAATGTCTTGCAGAGCAGTCTGATAGTCCAATTAAAAACTCCTTATGAAACAAGTACAGCCAGATCTAAATGTACTCTATGTGAACTTGTGTATAAAATTACACGTCGTGTAATTGAAGCAGAGTCCAGAATGACATATTTAAAAAGGAGTCCCCTAGTTGTATTTTATGACACCCTAAAGAACACACATGACCCATTTGCCAAGCCCCTGTAATGGCCCATCTTCCATGGCATGCGGTACTTCTTGACTGCACAGGTATTCGCACATAATGCCCCATCTATCTTTAACTTGAACTCCAGGGCAACTTGCCAGCTTCTGACCTGCCAACTTTATAAAAATCCCATCTGGCTTCAATCCCACTGAGCTAAAACAAGGACAGACACCGGCAGTGCTCCAGCCTGCTGAGCTGGCCAGGCCCACCACCTGACCTGGAGCCCTGAGTGCAGATGTACGACTATCACACTGAAATGATACCCTGCAGGACATTTCTGCAGGCCCCCAAAGCTCACTCTAAAGTAGCAACACAAAATCATACATTTGGCTTTTATGAATTTCAAAGAAAGCCATTAAAAACAACCAACAGGATACAGTTTTCTCATTAAAAACTGAGGTCAAACTTGCAGCTGTTCAAGTGATAGCTTTGCTGCAAAGAAACTGGTGCCAAAATAAACACGAATAAAAAGCAGTTTACTTAATGTTGCCATTAGCTTAGAAGCATAAATAGTCAATTTAAGGGGCCATTAAGGGGTCAGATTGAAGGAGCATGACTGCTTAAATTTCACAGGTAGGCGTGTGTGACAGCTTCACTGAGGACAAATTTACACATCAATACAATAGATAATTACTTACAAAAACGTTTAAATAAATAAACGTAAATAATAAAATAAATGTAAAAAAAATAAAAGAATACATAGTTTATGCGCGAGAATTCAAACTCAGACACTTCATATTCTCATTTTACCCATGCAAAGTCAAGGAATCCGGTTAATTTAGGTCCTTGAGACTCGGAACAGTGCTGCTGCTCTTGACAAATTAGAACCAGGGATATCGTTTGGTTGCATGAAAAAAATTAGACATCATTTCTAGCCTTTAAAGAAACTTTTTTTTCGATGCGAAACTTCTGGAAACCGGTCTTTTTGCACTGCGGCCTAGTCGTAAGGCTTTTTACGATCCCGTGCTAATCCTTCCGGCCGCCGAAATAGAAGTACAAGTGACGTACAAAACTGATAGTACTCTAGAAAAGTTGGTGTATCAAGTGCTGGGCAGGTAGTTTTTGGATCATTTGTCTCACCTTTCGCCATTTTTGGTAGGTTGAGAACTCCTCAGACGGCAGGAACACGCTCAATTTGTTAAAGAGGGACTTGAGCTCAGACGGCAGTCCATTAGACTCAAAGTATTCCACTTCGACCGGGTCCGAATTGGACACGGGCACGTAAAGGCACAAACCCAGCATGACTGGCTCCGATAATCTTTTTTTAAAAGAAACTACAAATAAATAAATAAATACCACACCGCAATGCCGCCTCTTCTCGGGGTGGATGGTACTGAGATGCCGGTAACGAGGAACCGGCTTCTAAAGAATGTTGAACTTCTCCGCCCCCTTCCAGGAATAGCTACGTAATTGGCTACTGAGGCAGTCCCACGGGGAGTCGAGACGTCATTTCACTACGGACCAATCATTTAGGCCGCCCATTGACGGTCTTCAGCCGGCTCCAGCTCGATCTCTTGCGCAGGTTGGCGTAAGTGCTTGGAAAAAAAACAACCAATCATGTGTCTCTTTTCTTGCACCACGTTAGAGAATTGACCAATCGTGTACGTTTAACCTTTTAAAATGTGGTCGAAAGAAATGTTTGGCGGCACATGTGAAGTGCATAGATAGATAGATAGATAGATAGGTAGATAGATAGATAGATAGATAGATAGATAGATAGATAGATAGATAGATAGATAGATAGATAGATAGATAGATAGATAGATAGATAGATAGATAGATAGATAGATAGATAGATAGATAGATAGATAGATAGATAGATAGATAGATAGATAGATAGATAAACATACATACATACATACATACATACATACATACACAAGGTGCACAATATAATAAACTACTTTAACATAAATGCTAGCAGAAAATATGTGATATATCTACTTTGTACAGTTAATGTTGGCATGACAATCCTATTTACCCTTTTATTATTATGTCACTTTGGCATCAAATCCTGCAACAGGGTATTTTCTGGGGTGGGCTTGACGAGCGGGCTGTATTGTCAGCATGCATTTTTAACTTTGTGTTTTTAACGTTTCTTGATTCCCTTCCATTTAGCCCTATACATAAGCAACACTGTGCATGTTTTGCTTTTTTTAATTTACTACTATTTGAACTCTGTTCCCTTTCTGTCTGGGGTCAGTTTACGTCTTCATGTTATGTCAAGCTAGGTTGGCGATGCGTCCCAGGGACCTTTTAAATGTTCCCATAACATCAACAGCTGTGGTCACAGGGACATTAAATGGTTTGGAGGTGCTCTTGTAACCTTTACACTGAACTTGCTTGGCTTTTTTTGTTGCTACTTTCTGTTTCCCATATACATATTGGCACAGGCAGTTAAACAGTACAATGAGGACTTGTGAGAAAAGTTTACATAATGTCCATGTAACACTGTTCTTGACGATTCAATGATGAGTAGATAGATTAGTGACATGTGAGGGTGCCAGCATTGGGTATAAGCTGGTGTAAAGGCTGTACTCATTCACTGATGTGATGTGGTTGTGCCTCTGGTCAATTACCACATGGAACAGTAGCCGTTAAATAAGAAAGCTGACTTTTCAGGACGAATATCGTGCAAGCCTTGCGTGAACGAGGCTATTGTGAAACAAGTCCAGGAAATCCACGGAAATCTGAGTTTGTAAATGTCAACCACTGGCAACCACTGTTGGATGATCTTCAAACCATTAAACAGTCATGCCACTGGGATTAATATAGCCACAAACGCTCAAGAGCACCTCGGGAGAGCACCATCACACAGCACAGTCCACCACTGCATCCAAACAACGTAACCTGAAACTGTATTACACAACAAAAAAGGTGTATATCAACACAACTCATAAATGCTTCCAAGGTCTCTGGACATGAGCTCATCCACACGAGCATAAAGAAGCGTCCACCTCCCTGGTCAGATGAGTCCGTGTTTCAGTTCCATATACAGCCCAACCCACCGAAAATATTTGAAACATCATGACAAGGATGACCAGAGAAGACAGCTACAGACTGTTTAGCGTCTGAAATCAGTAATTTGGCAAATGAGACCACTGTTTCCTTTTAAACTCTGTTAGCGTCTTCCATTCCCAAGTGATTAGGGTATGTTCTTAACAGTAATTCTAGTAAACCTCATAACTTTTTCTGGAAATTGGGATTTGTAATATTAAAAGACTTGTGTAGGTGAATGTGTATGTGAGTATCAGTGTGTAGTTGGACGTGAACTTACAATGCTAAAATGTAGTGTCCAAAAACATGCATACTAAGATGATTGATCAGTTTAAATTGCTCGTAGGAGTGAGTGTGAGTGTGCACGGTTGTTTGTCTCTATATGTGGCCCTGTGATGGACTGGGTGTAATGGACCTGTCCAGGGGGACCTCGGCCTCTCGCCTATAATGAGTCGGGATGGGCTCCGGTCGACCCCCGTGACCCTGCGAAGGATAAAGCAGGTGTAGAAAATGGATGGGATGGATTGGTGTACATAAATTTATAACAGATCCATTTATTTATATAGATTTATTTTCAACGGGTTCTATATGTTCAAATGTGTGTGCACGTGTGTATATGTATATATATTTATTCATAAATTCATACTAGTGTTAACGTTGCTTTACATGGTTTTTGACATCTCTGAAAGGGATCAATAAACCGAGACAAATAATTAATTGTCAAACCAAATAAAAATGCATTAAATCT
Organism: Xenentodon cancila; assembly: GCA_014839995.1. Lineage (NCBI taxonomy): Eukaryota > Metazoa > Chordata > Actinopteri > Beloniformes > Belonidae > Xenentodon > Xenentodon cancila. The sequence goes on along the minus strand of CM026202.1, from coordinate 7,226,258 downwards.
TCCATGATTGCACAGCTAAAGAGTTTTTTATTATTTAATTTATTTAATGAAAACAGAGTTGTTATTGTGAATCTGTGACTATGTTGGTACATAGCAGTCATAAGGACTGAAATCATGCCGTTAATTTTAGTGGACTCAATGATAACCAAGGAAAACATGTTTTCTGTACCTTTAGCAGCCATTCGCTCACGGGATAAAGTTCAGCCTGAACACAAACATGTTGTGTCGCTGTTGCTTCTTGTTGAATCCTGTGCGTCACACAGGAGGGTAAGGGGACAGAGACACTTCTGTTTGTGACACTTCAGATCTAACAGGTATCAAACAGGTGAGAGCTGAGAAGGAGTCTCATATGGTCATAATTCCCATGAAGGCCTCAAAAGGCTGCAACACAACAATCTGGTGGTGACACTGTTGTCGTCTTCCTGAAAAAGAGGCTTTTCAGATGCATTATGGTGTTTTTATGGCTGGTGGGATGAATGTCTCTTATCAGCAAACATTGATGAGAGTGTAGCAAAGCAATAATAACCTTTATCCTAATGCAGAGGATACAGCTTGTCCTTTATTACAAAATATAGTGAAAATCATGATGGTCAAAATGTTCAGCCCCTGTGTGATTTATTTTTTCAATAAAATATCACCTACATCCGTCACTATTTGAACCTCACCTAATGACTCCATAAACAGGCCTTGTGTCACCTCAACGCTTGACCGAGAGAGATTTCTCTTGAATGTTTATTAAAAAAGTGCCACCACCATGCCAAAAGTAAACAAATCAGCCTGGAAGTCAGACAGGAAGTAATGAATGCACATCTGAAGGAAGAAGGACACTGCTATTTTTATGCATTTCACAGCTGTATACTGAGTCATTGGAAAGGACAAAGAGACAAACTCAGTTATAAACAAACCTGAACATGGTAAAAAGTGCAAGTGCAAGGGTTTCAAAACTTTTGTGAGGAAAAGAGAGAGATGTCTACAAAAATGCCCATGTTGCTGTAAGGACGTTGTTGCTGAACTGGCTTCTTCTGGACTTTACAGAAGAATGTTGCGAGAGATGTTTGTGGCAGTGGCGTCCAAAAAGAGCTCCATCGCTCACACAACAGCAGGGAAAAGCCAGAATGAAGTAAGGCCCTATTAACATTTAAAACAAATGTTAACGGGAAGTCTGTCCTTTGGTCTGATAGAACAAAACCTGAGCTGCTGGGGCACAAGGATGCTGCTTTTGTTTGGCAAAGAAAATGGAAAAGCCTGCACCCCCCCAAAAAAAACACAGTTTTCACAATTAAACATCACGGTGGGACCATAGAGCCTTGGGGCTGTTTCACGGCTTCAGGCACCAGAAACATTGTCTGGGTGCATGGAATCATTAAAAAAAGAAAGATTATGTCGATTTTCTAAGCAACAGAAAATCGACATAATCATCTTCTAAAAACAAAACAAGAGAAAAAAATACAAAGAAAAAAGACATCAACTTTCAAGGAAAAACCTTTTGAAGGACACCAAAATCCAGGTCATAGAGTGACACTCTCAGATCCCAGATCCCAGATCCCAGATCCCAGATCCCAGATCCCAGTCCCACTGAGAATCTGTGGGGGAGGCTCAAGGTTAATGTCCATGCTTGTTATCGCTGCAGTTTGTATGAATGAGAACATATGGAAGAACGGTCTCAGACTTCCCAGGAGACTTGTGCCAACTTAAATAGGAATAATGATAAGAGATTCCCGTCAGTTCTATATCTCAAAGGCTACATTACTAATTTTTATTTGCCAGAGGGTTAATAATTTTGGCCTTGCAATTTTTTTTCACTTGATCACAAATGTACAAAACCTTAATTAAGTTAAATATAAAAATATATGTGTTATTTTTTAGCCAATTACATAACGAGCCATTAAAAACGGACTGAAGTGAAATATGGCAAAACAAAGCTACAAGCTGCCACGTTGGAGTCGACTCATTTTAATTTATTGCAGCCCTGTGTTTCCCCTGTCGTGACAACGTGGTACAAAACAAACCGTCTCATTGTCAACAGAAATGTACTCACAACCAGACATCAAATACTATAGGCTACAAGGGCATGAATTTTCAGAAATAGAAACAAACAAACAAAAAGAATAAGGACATAATCTCTTGAAAAAAAATAAAATTAAAAGGTGTGTAAAACATTTAAAGAAAATGGTAAGAAAATATTCAAGGGATATTGGGGACTTATGTCTCAGTAATTGACTGAATCAGTGAACTACAAAACAAAATGAATGAATAAAAAAAAACAATTTTCTCCCAAAGACATCTTAGACATGAAATACTTTTAGCAGGAATGTTTAAGGGAACACAGGGAACCCTCTGCTCGTTTTCAATGTGTCTATATCACATTTAGGAAGTGTTTTCTTTCTGAGACGTTCAGGAATGCCTGAAATGTGAAAGAACCACAAGGAAAAGAGCGCAGATGTGTGACGCGTGTGAAAGTACGGCAATGGCCGCACGGGGGCGCCGCTTCACGTTGAAGCTGCAGCTTCAATGACGAGTCAATGAAGTACCAGGGAACTGTCAAGTTACCAAGTACGAACTAGAATAATTCCGAAAGTGCTTCTTTTCCAATATGTTAATGCTTCTAGTTACATTGTATACGTTGTTTTCCCTTTGTTGTTCTGAAATAAAATCTTACACTCCTTTTTTGGTTCTTTTTGACCAGTTTAAAGAGGGATGATGAATAGACTATTTATCACTGTTAGAAAAACAAAACATCTACTGGAGGACATTAGAGCTTTTATTCTGAAGAGCACAAACAGGAAGTGCCATGAGACACTCGGCCAGCTTATCGCTCCTGACAACAAAGTTCCTCCTCTCCTCTGCGAGATGAAAAAAGGGAGTAAAGAGTCTTTTCTGGCACTTTAATGTTGTGCAGCCGTTACTGGTGAGGCCATTAAAACCCAGACTGTTTGCAGGTAAGTCACATGTAACTTTTCAGGCGCTTTACTGAACTTTTCTTACACATTTACATAGGTTTTATTTTATTTTCAGATTTCGATGCTGAATCACGTCTGAAGAAGCAGAGCTCCCATGAAAACGCTCCGTGAGACACCAGCGGCAGTCACAACAGTTCTTTTAGCTTCGTATCTTTTAAAATAACGTTTCCGTTTCTTTATTAGCAATAGTTTTTTTGCGAGTAAATTTTGTGTAACCATGGCCTTCTTCGTGAAAAAGAAGAAATTTAAGTTTCAGACCCATCTGACCCTGGAGGAGCTGGCCGCTGTGCCTTTTGTCAACGGAGTTTTGTTCTGCAAGCTCCGGCTGCTGGATGGGGATTTTGTCGCCTCTTCTTCCAGGTAAACGCCCTCGAAAACACCTCGCAGACATGCAGACATTTCTTTTCTGCAAGTAGTTTCCTTATAAAAATAATCAACAAACATTTTCAGCTTTGTGGCATGCCTTTTCTGCAGTAAATTTCACTAATTGTACCAAGCTTAAAGGGGCATTGCAAGAATATGTAATTCAGTGAATGGTTTGGATTTTCTGGGCTCTGTGACAGCACAGACCAGATCAGAGCAGACATCCTGCTTCCTTGTCTTTATCTTCAGCAACTTTCACATCTTGCTGCATTATCTAAGTGGATAGTTTCCAAAAAGACTGAGTCAAGGGTCTGACTCCGCCTCCTAAACCTGCTGCTTAGAACAGAGCTTTGTGATTAAAAAAGGTGCATTTCTACTGTCTATGTCGTATTTTGACAGACAAATGTTACAGGCATTTGATTCTTATTCAGGTAATGTTGTCAACTTGTGAAGAACATTCTAGTATGATAATAGTTCAAGAGTAGTTTATATGCTTTTTCAGCTTGTTGATTATGTGATAAATATGCAAAACTACGACCATTTGCAGTGGATCATACATGAGCTTATATACTTTGGTCACCATTTTGACTGTTTATTGCCACAAAGTCATCATCCACAAAATATTTTTCAACTCTGTATTATTTATTTATTTTTATAAAAATGGTTTCAGATTAGTTTAGGGTTTCACAGCAGCAGCTTCAGTTTTTGCTGCCCGGGTAGGTTTTCTCTGAGTCACATTTTAAATGCAGGGTGTTGCCATGTTAAGTGGCCTATCTGTTGCTGCACTGGCACCTCTCTGGGATCACCAGACTAAACACAACAACATTTCTCAATCCATCTCAGACTGCTTAAGCAGTCTTGTCCACCAGCTTTAAATCTGGTTTCTAAAATGACATGAGAATCATTATTGTCCAGTTCTTTTTCATGCAGGCTATGGCTATGACAGTAAAAAACAATCCTCTTAAACAGGTGTTAGGATTTGTTATGACAACCTAACTCTTATGAAATGATTAGGCACGTTTGTCACGATTAAAGCAGCAAAGCCGTTTGTTCTGTTCGAGCAGCGTTGGTTTCCTCCGTCCTATGTGGGCTTCAAAAGGCAACAGAAATCCTTGTAAATTAGTTATTTCTTGTTCCCCATGGTGTTTTTGCTCATTCATTTGAAACCTACCCTAAAGCACAAAGGCCGTCCCGCAGCTTTCTCTCCCATATTCTGGCCCAGTAAACCACCCTCGACATGTAAAACAACATGCGGGCTTATATTGTCTACCAGCGCAGTGTTTTTTTGGCAAAGGATCCCTGAGCTGATGCTAACCCTTTCTCAGAATAAAGAGTGAAACTGGTTTTCCAAGTCTGCTTTCGGATCTGGGTGCGGTTGACCCATTCAGACATTAGGGTTCATTTTAGACCTGAAGCTTAAAGCTGTCGACACAAATGTTTTGATTTAATATCCTCTGAAGAAAATCCAAATGCATGATAAAAGACATTCTAGAGGTCAAACCTTTTGCTTTTGTTCGCAGGTGGTGACTTTTATTAATCTGTTAAAAAAAAAGCAACACAAAAGCAGCAGTTGGGGTTGATTTAAAAGTTGTCAGGTGCACAGTTCCAGACTTGTGAGGTAAAAGGAGATTTAAGTTGTATCAGGTCCCCATAGTCGGGCTTCACTCGTCTCGAGTTTTGCATGTGGTGTAAAACAAGAGGAAAAAAAAAGCCTGTGGCTGGTTTAAAATTCATTTTCCCTCCTTTTTATGGAGGCTTTTCCACACGTTTGTATTCATGTCCAAACAGGCCTGCTGAACTCTAAATCTCTGAGCTGACAGACATCTCGAGGGTGTACGCTTTCCTCCGTGTCCTCAGTAAACCCAGTTGTCGCCTTTGTATGTGGACTGCCTCCTTTCTCGTGCATCATCATCCTGGTGGAAAACATAAAAAAACATATGGATCGGGGTCATCTCGATCAGGTTTCTTGTGGGCAGATGTTTCTGTTTGCTCACCTTTCATCAGTGGGGGAAAAGCAGTTTGGGACTTAAGAGATAAAAAGATGATCTTAGTGACCTCAGTGGTCAGAGATATACGTCAGTTTTTGTAGAGCACATGTTCAGGCCTGCATCTTACGACAATGGAGTTGTTGTTTGAGCTTTTTGATAACTGTTGAGTCTCAAGAGAAGCAGGATGACACAAACAAAAGACCAGACATGAGCAGCACTTCAAGGAAAATTTATATTCACTTATAAGTGCTGCAAAGTCACATGTGCAGCAGATGACATTTATGAATCTTAAGTTACTGACCTGTGATGATTTTTAAAAAATATAAGAATGCAAACCAAACGTATTTCAAACTTAATTTTGTTGACTATTTTGTCATCTTAATAAGAGCTTTGAGCCACTTCATGTATTTTAGTTCTCCGTCATAATACAACAGAGATCATATGCTGAAAACATCCGTGTTTTTTTTTTCTTGCCCTTAGAAGACTCCAGCTGTCATGAAAATGTTTTGGACAAACTAAAGAGTTCAATCAGCTGGGAAACGATAAACCAGGTTTCAGTTTCCTCCGAGTTTGGTCCTTGTGCAGAGAGGTCTGAAGCCTCTGGTCTCAGGGGTCACTCTCCTCTGACGGTTACATAACGGCTCAGATTCCCTCCCTCCCATCTCAGTTATCATCTCTGTGACTGAAAACAAGGCTCTCTCAGAGGAGAAGGAGACGGCACAGGGAGGCTCCCTTCACTTAGCGCTGAGATTCGGGTTATATCACACATCTGACAAACGTGGTCTTTGTCCTGCTCCTCGTCTTGTTGTGGGTTGGGAACAGTGTGGGCACTTGACAGCGGGCTTGCCCAGCAGACTAGTCTGAATGCCCTGCCCGAGTCCTGGCTGGCCACGTAGAGGGTCACATGCTGCAAATGCGACTGTCTAGTTTTCATACGGCTACATCAGGGAGCGTTTTATTTGGCCTGCCCCTTATCAGCCAGCAGTGTCTTAACTTCATTTATCACTGCTGTTCCAGAAAAAGAAAAAAACATTTGTTACTGCGTGGCAGTTTCTGCTTAAAGAGGTCTCACTTTGCTCTGATTGTGTGCCATGAGTTGCAGCGAGTGAGTCTGGAGGCAGCGTCACTGATGTGCCGTGTTTCTGTGAACGTTCTCAAGAATTAAAATCAGGATCCTGCAGAACGCGCTCTCACCCAGTAGAGACATTACCACAGCATGTGCGTAGAGATTTGGGCTTTTTTACTCCATGTAACTGTTTGAAGTGGCACTTTTTCAAGGCTGTAAACACTGTATTAATATAAATAGGCTAAAATATATGTTAAGAATCTGCTTTCAAGGGCCATGTGATGTTTTGATATTTGCTAAATGCCACCATGTCCTAAAAAACAACATCAAAGTACAACTCAGTCCAGGAGAATGAGCACTGAAAGTGTATGAAGATGAGTATCAGCACTTGAAAGTCAGTCACATTTGCTGCTCGAGAATGTGTTTTCACTCGGCAGCTTTGGAAACCAGCCGGGGTCCATCCTGATTTGGCAGTAAACCTCTGCTGTTGCACATATCCGGGAAAGATCAGCTCTTTAACTTTAACTTAAAGTTTACGTATAGGTCCTTTTTGTGTGTGTGTGTGTGTGTGTGTGTGTGTGTGTGTGTGTGTGTGTGTGTGTGTTTTTAAAATGTTTTTATCCACTCTGCTTCTGACATTTCAACACTGCATGACATCAGTTTTTGAACAGCCGCGACTCGACAGTGGGTGGGTGTGCAGTGGAGTTGTCTTCTGGCCACGTCTTTATCGTGCCAGAGGTGGAAATAAGAGCCAAGTCCAAGTTTTTGAGGGGATTTTTGTCTTTTTAAAGGTGCATTAGGAATGGGAGTGTTGTTGCAGTTGGACGGTAAAGTTGCCTGAGAGAAGGGTGTGATGGAGTTCATAGGGTTGGGTGTAAATGTTTTCTGAAAGTGAAGATCTAGAAGAGGTCAAATCTGAGTAATGCAGCAATCTTTATGATGCTCGTGACGTGGCTTCTCTTTGCTGAGTGCTGATCATCAGCAGAGGGTTTGGCTTGCTGGAAACACCTCAGCTCTTCTGTGTGGGTAGGACTTGGGAGGGATCAGGCGGTGTTGCTGCCACCATTAATGCTGTAGCCTGGGGTCTTCAGTTTTGGTCCTGAAGGGCCACTTTCGATGCTGCCCAGCTCTAACAGACCTGATTCAACATCACTAGTAATGTTAAAATGATTGTTTCTGGAGCTTGTTCACTGGGTAAATGTGGATGTAACATTATGATGCTGATTCAGTGTTGTGGGACTTTGTTTCATTGTCTGTGTCAGTGTTTCTCTGTAGCATTTCAGGATGTAGATCTTAGGACCCTCAAAGGCACCATGAACCTTTGGGTGGAGTCGACACAACTTCCGGATGGCTCGCTGGCACTGGTCCCACACACAGTTAAATAGCCATAAATAGGTTTATTTAAGTTTTTTTTTATTAAATTTTTTTAAATTATTATTATTTCCTCCTCTTCTTCATTTTTGTGTTTCTCCTATATGCTTTATCAGTAATGCCTAATGTGTGCAGTATGACAACGAGGGCTTTGGTTTCTTTGTAAAATGTCCCTGTAAATACATCCTCTTAATTTTCACACCCTTTTTAAGAGTTTATCAGACATTTATCTCTTTGCTGTATTGTGTCGCCGGGTGCAGCTCGGAGAGGATTGACTTGAGTAAATCAGTGAGGGGACTCGGTGGAAACACAACTAGAGCACTTCCCTTGAAGTGCATTTGTACTCCAGAGTGTTGAACAGAGAAAAGGGGCCAAGTTTTCAAGTCTTTGGATGTAATCGCGGTCAGATACTTAGTCTGTGAGACAAGGGAGGGGGCACGTGAAAAAAAAAAAAAAAGGCAGGATGAAGTCTAGAGAGGGGTGAGTTTGTGAGTAGTCAGAAATCAACTGGGACGAGTCGCTTCTCAACAGCTGTTTCCTGTTTTCATCTAACTTTTCCAGCCGTTAGCGTTTTGGTGGGATGTAAGGGAAGGTGAGTAGGGCTTGGGGGTGTGTTTTCGATGTTATTCCACCGCTGTCAGACCAGGTAATCAAAATGAACTTCCTCCCTACCGGGAATTTCCTGTGAAAATAATTCGAGGTCCTCTCACTAAGGGTGGCATTTTTTTTATTACCGTTTGTATCAAGTAAAATATTACTTGACTACATGTACTTGCTTAAAATGTTCAATTTTAACAGTATTTAGGATTTTACAATAATTGAATACATTCACATTTGGCATAAAAGTCCTCATCCATCTGAGTCACCGTGGACGTCCACACCCAGCTTGCGTTCTGTCGACTTCACATCGAGACAAGCTGGAACCGTGTTTTATGTAGCGTTTATGAATTTTATGTTTATACAGTATACCACACCCTCAAACCTGTTCGTGTTGACAAGTAAGAAGCATCATTTCTTCTTCTTCATTTTACTAATCACGAGGACCATTTTGACTTTGGCCGTGTGTTGCTTTCGCGAGTCCGTTTACCATCTGCCCAGCAGTTGAAGTTGGGCTCTGCTGAGGTTTTCATTCGTTAGCTGCATTTGTACTATTGGCAGCTGCAATTTTTACCAAGTTATTCAGCTCTATGTTTTCATCCTTGGGGTTAAAGCAGTATTATGCAGAAAGTGATACCACGGCGCTTGTCTTTACCGATAACCGAACTTTGGTGTCAGTTTATCAGGAGTTAAGTGCACCAGGACAAACCGTTGGTGGAATCAGTTTTTTGCCGTTTTACATCCAGAGACTTTATTAGATGTTGTAAATGTGTTGGCTTAGGAGGGACAACCTCTTTATCACTGCAAGTACAAAATGGCAATAAAATAAAAAGCAATTTCTGCAACCTTTTTTACTGAGTTATGGACAAAGAACAATAAAGACAAAATTCAAAACAAGCTATAAATTTGATGGAGGCTAAGAAGCTGAAACTAAACTCATGAGAGCCTCCAGCCTCTGGTGCTGTTCAGTAAATTAGTAGCTGTTAGTAAATGTATGAAGTTGATTGTAGTGTAGTTCTTACAAAAAAACAGGAAGTTGACTTTTTTTGTGTTTTGTAATTGGCCTAGCAAGTTCATGGTCATTGAATCCTGCAATTGCTTAAGTTTTATCTTGTGGCATCTTGGTGAATGGGCATGATTATGTCAAATGATTGCAGTCTGAATTATCATAGGAGATTGTGTAATAACTGCGAGAGGCAAAGTAAATGTTAAAGGAAGCAGCACTTCTTCTGCTAAGATGTTATATTCTGTGCTCAGTATTCTGTTTGTCTTTTTATGCAGAGCCACATTTGTTGGTTGAATATAAGAAGCGTATACAAGTCGGTGAATTTGAGTTGGAGTTAGCTGTTGGAGTAAATCTTTTTTCCTCTTTTTCTTTTCAACAGAGAAATTGTAGGTTGACTGACTGTAAATATAACCAGTTGTTCCAGCTATGCAAATGTTTACTGCTTATTGAGGTTTCCTGTGCTGCAACAATTTGAGCTGTGCCACTTCTGCACAGCTGGAGGACTTGTTTTTTCATGACATTTACAGTCATTACAATCGACGACATTTGTCTCCATCCTAAGTAAATTAAATAATGTAGTTTTAACAGAAGAAGGCAGGTCTTGTGTTGTTCAGGATCACTTTTGTAGTGTATGTAAAGTCGTGGACTGACCCTGTGACTCGACAGGAACATCCTCACCGACTCCCCTCCCGCCCTGACATCAATGTCCCCTCTGTAGGATCTGTGTGCTTCCTCAGCACTCTGCTGTTGTGCTGCTTATCTGAGTCCATGCTGCGACCCGACCCGGTCAGGCCGCCGTTTGTGTTTCTCCTGCAGCCACAGCCTTTTAGGAGAATGAGCGATAAGGATCCCATACTGTTGCACTGCTGACATGTTGAGTCATCGCGTGCTGGGGCCCGGTGGGAGGGAAGCAACACACATCATGCATGGCATGTTTATGCATCGGTCTTTGAGGCTGAGATTTAGTTTATCTTCTTCATCGTAGTCATACTAGAGAGGGTTCTTTGCTGATGACCAGAATCAATGAATTTTCAGGTTGACCAGCTCTTACTGGTGCCTGGTTATAGTACAGTCAATACCGTTATCTGATGGAGACTTCAACTCAAAGATATAACGGCAGACATCACCCACTTTGAAGGAACTAGTTGAGTTTTATCCTGAGGAATGACAAAAATCCTGGTGGGTTGATGTGCCACACTTGAGTAACTCGGTGAGACTAGATCTAATGTGCGGCTGTAAGGTCAGCTTCACATCTGCACTGTATTGTGGTATTGCGGTTAGGGCTGCAGCTAACGACTACTCTGATAGTCAATCATTCTAATAGCCACTAGTCGACTAATCGGATTATAATTCTAATATTTATTAAATGGCTCTTATTTAGCTCTGACCTTTTTAAATTTTACATGAGGTTGTTTCGATGATGTTCTAATTAAAAATAAAAAGTAGAAGGATGGAGACTTTATTTAGAAACGCAGTCGCCGCCACATGGTTTACCGGGCGCTGTGCTCTATTGTGGCTGTGCGCCTCTCAGCAGAGATGGGAAGGTAGAAGATGCCTCACTCTAAACTTTTTTTAATGACAATAGTTAATAATTAAATTTGTTGGTGACTATTTTTAACACCGATTTTTGTTGACAAAACCAAGTAATCATTACATTTGTAATTGCTGAACTGCTGCATGTTGCACGTGTGTATTCACACCACCGACCTCTGCTGCGGCGCAGAAACTGTCTGCACAATCTTTTGTGTGATCTGTGGTCAATGTGATTCAAAAAGAAAAGACATGGAAGATGTTCTAGTGGAGCTTGAGGCCAGTTACGTATAATTGCATAGGATTGGTGACTGATCTGGAAATTAAAGACATCCAATCTTTACAGAAAACGCACACAAAAAAATAATTTTATGTCATTGATTCAAGAAAAAAGATATTTTCAAGTGACTGCAGCATTCTTCTGTACACTGCAGTGCTAGAAGTACCAGGGAGCCTACTCATTTTGAGTCATGGTGGGTTTGCTTTTGTTTTCTTTTTTTGGTATGTCCTATCCCACTTTATCTTTCTATGTGAGCACTGTGGCTCCACTTTATCTCCCAAAAATTAAACTGAAGACTTGCTTCATGTCCTTTGTTTCTCCTCCCAAACTGAAATTTACCTTCCTTCTTTCTCTTCCTCCTGCTTGCTCTTGTGGTTATAGTTATTCATTTTATGAGGAAATAAATCCCCTCTTTCTGTTTTTCAGCTCTAATCTACTTAATCTGTCTTGAATATTACAAAGTGAAGTGAAATTTTCCATGTCTCATTGATGTGACTTTCCTCTGATATTTAACCTCTTTTGATGCCAGTTGTTTTATGATTTATCAATTTGGTTTACTTTTGTTGAAAAGGGTTCTTAATGAAATGAATCGGATCACCTTCTGACTTGCTTCTTTATCCTCAGGGTGATTTGTGAAGGGGAAACATCAGGGTTTGCTTAGTTTTCAGCTGTCGGAAATTGTTTGGTCGAGGGACACAGCCGTTTTCCGTTCAAACACTCCGCATTTTGAACCAAATTAAAAGGATTGCCTGCTGGACGAGCAAATGGAAGAGGACACGACAATGACAACCTTTGTGTGGTGGTTCTTTGCAGGCGTTTTACATGTGGGCCCTCCGTCCTGTTTATGTGAGCTCTGTTCAGCTGTAGTGAGAGCTGCCTCAACTTCTGCACTGCCGCTGCAGCTGGTTTTTACCGCGCCGGGCCACACGGCAGGGCTTTTATGAAATGGTGTTCAGCTTTGAATTCCTCCAGTCAACGCTCGTCGTGATGCTTTATGTAAGAGAACATGTGCTGTCACGTTTAACGTGCATGTGGTTGCGTATTTGGATTTCTTTGCTTTAAAATGTCAAACCTCAAAGCTGTTCAGTATTCCCATATCTGCACCTGGCATCTAAGCATAAAGGGCTGCTCCCAGTTTTCAGCCAAAGGAACCAGGATTAAAAAATTCCCAAGTGAGTTCATGTCAGTGGAATTTCTGATTAAATGATGCACTTGAGGAGGCAAAATGAGAACAGAATTCAAGATGTCTTGACTATAGAGCAGATTTTCAAAAGGACAACACATTTTAAAACTGTGGTCGTGGAGCAGTGCAACAGGGGCTGTTTTAACAGTCCGACTGTATTACAGGACCCGTTTCAGTACAGGATCATGGCAGATATTTCTGGAAGACATTGGTATAGACCTTTTCCTTAACTGCTGCTTAAACAGCCTGAAGTAGTATCTCCCTCCAGATGCCAGTGAATAGGCAGTCATCCAGTCAGATAGAGGAAGCATGTAAATGCCATCTTGGTTGTTTTGAATAGGGGTTCTTAAACATTTCTAAGTCATCGCAAAAAGCCCGTCCCCACCCCGGTGCGTTGGTTCAGTATGTTCTGTACCGGTGGAAATGGCTGTGAGTGAGAGTGGCACCAGACCCATTTTGGCGGCGTGAATGGGTCTGGTTGGCCAGCTGCACTGTGGAGTGGAAGATGTTTTTCCTGGAGAAGCTGTGGGGGTCCTTGGGAGTGTTTATGTACAGAGCCCGAAAGGCTTGACATGACGTGATCGGTGTGGTGTGGAAGTTAATGTTTTCATGTTGAGAATGTTGGATAAGACTCTTCGATTAGTGTCTAGTGCCATCAGCGCCGCTCCTATTTGAAAATATCCCTGATATGAACATGGATCTGGAAGGCAGAAACGGCTCAGCTAAAAGGAGCAAAACGTCTACAGACTACACAGTGTTCATAGTAGGCTGATTAAAGGTGGTAAAAGTATGCGACTCCCTCTCTTGTAAAAGAGTCTTAACATCATTTCCATTTTTACTTTACGTGAAACTTGTCGGCGGAGGGTCACACGCCACAGGAGCTGACAGCCACCCAGTCACCCAACTGGTGACTAAAGCACATTTAACAACAAAACGTGTGGGAATGAGGCCCAACCATGTACAAAACACAGCGGATTATCTGAAAATTGCCTCTTCAGGATTTACCTTTTCTCCATGACCTCTGCAGACACCTTCCTTTCTCACTGGATCTGATTGGAGATTCCCTGACAGCTCAACATATTTGCCTTGTTTAATAGTCTTTGCCGAGCTGGTGAGCGTCTTTGGAGTCTTTTCAACCGTTCACACATAATTAAATGCCAACGTGCAGCCACTGGTGGCTCGCAGATTTGGCTCTGACCCACCGGTGAGCTCTGTACCGGGCAAATCGAGTTTAAAACCGGGTTTTCTGAAAGAGCGCTAACTGGCACGCATGCTTGCTTACCCCAGTAAATGCTTTAGGAGGTTGCTGCTGCATTCGCACTTATTGTGGGCAATAAGATTCTTAGTGTGAAAATATTGACGGGTTTCTTCACAATTACAGCTCCAAAATGTTCTAATGTCTTGATTTTTTTAATTATTTTTTTTAAGAAGATAGCATCTATTGAAAACAAAAAATTATTACATAAATCATTAGTAAGTGCAAATGCTCGTGTGTTTCTACACTGCAAAGAAACTTAAATGTAACGAGATATATCTGAAACAATGCAACTCCCACCATTTATTTTTTAAGTTTTGATTGGAAACCACCTGAGACACAAGTGAGAAGCCAGTGTAGCAGGAATTATCTGCATTGTGAGCAAATGTGACTCAAAACCTCGACCCCACAATTCCTGGTAAACGTTTCACCGCCGCCTCGTCGGATATTAAAGGGATTAAAACAGCACAGAGGGCGTCCGAGGTGGCAGGTGAAATAAAAAAAACCACAACGAGCTCATAAAGATGTCTGAAGCTGAAAATGGAAGGTTGGTGAGAGTTTCCTCCACGTCTCAGTTGCTGGCAGTGCTGCGATGGATTTCAGTGTGAGGTTTCCATGGAGCCTGAACAAAGCCATCTGGACTGAGGAATGTGGTTTTGGGAACGCTCCACCTTGCACGCTGGAGGACCGAAAGCGTGGGGGTTCTGATAAGAACTAGTAGTGTGTGTGTGTGTGCGTATATGCGTCTACTCTCATTTCGCTTTTTCTTGGAACCTCATTTTTTTCCAGGGATAAACGGATTAACTAATGATCCTCCCAAACAAGAACATTTTCACCTTCCTTTACATTGACTGGCCCGTTGAAGGTTGGGACTTTTATTGTGGGCTTAGGAAAGGTTTAAAGATTTGGGGGTTTGTTTGTGCTGTCTCAGCCTCTGTTATGAATTCCCAGAGCCGTGTTCGCATGCGTTCCTCTGTGTTCACAGCGAAAGCCAGACCTTCAGTTCGTTTCATTTGTACAGCTTAAGAGTTGACAAGAGCAATAAGCAGAAAACAAAATATGAGGGAACAGTTCAGATTCAATGTTAGTAGACCTACAAAGGACCAATGTAAAATGTATTAGGTTCATTGTTAAATGTTACGTCTTTGTCATTAAATGTGACATCCCAAGAGCCATCACTGAGCTGAGCTCGATTAAACTCCCTCCACTTCCTGCTGCCGTCACTTCATCATAACTGTCGTTCTCTAAGGTCAGAGCGCTGCCTTTTTTATAACGCGTGAGTAAAATGTGGTTCGCACGGCGTTATCCGCGTAACATAACGTAAGATGTGTGGGCGTGTAGAAAGCGTTTTATCGTCAGACGGGTGTAATTTTCAAAACGAAGATGTTTTTTTTTTTTTTTTTTTGTTTTTTGTGTGTGTTTTGCTTTTAGAAAAGTCCTGGTTTGTCATTTTTGTGGCCAGTTGTCCAAACAATGGACCATCTTTTTGTGGGTCCGGACATACGCGGGTTTGTGGCGTCCTTGGCACTGAGGCTGAGTAGCTCGTGGATCTCCTCGTCTCCCCAGTTACTCATTTTACAAATGTCTGTGACATCCGGCTGTTGTTGGTCTTGTCAGTTGTTTCCTTATTTCATTAAAAAACAAAAAAAAACAACCTCCCCTGGTGGGTTGTACTCGGGTTACATAAACGACTAACCCCTCCCACAGCCCGCCACCCTGCCTCAGTTCTGTTTACGTTAGACCTGAACCCTCCAAGGCGCGTCATCACGGGGCCGCTCGGCACGCCACCCCGCCTCAGTCAACGTAAAAAGGACAGGCAGCACGCTAGATCCACGTCTTAAAGTTGAGCTTCCGCCAACGTAAAAGCGCCTTTATGAAGAAATGGGTAAAGCCACACATTGTGGACAGAGCGGATAATGACGGGACATGAAAGGTGGGAGTGTGAGGAATAGCTGTTGTTGCTGTCTGTATAATTGTGGTATTTGTACCTGAAGAGTTAACTTAACTCGCTGCGTAGCCTTAATAAAGCCCTTTATTAATAATACTAATCAAAAGAGGGGGGAGACCCTACATTTTTTTAGGTAGTATAAAGGTTGAACTCTGAAGTGGAAGAGTGGACAGCATAGGGGTAAAAAGATGAAGTGACACCATGTCCAGCGCTCACCATCCATGTGGGGGGAGTCAGTTGGTCAGCAATGTTAAGTGTCCAAAAACCTCCGGTCAGCTGACACCATATTATCTCTAAAGTCTGATGCTTTTGGACTAATATGGGCTTCAGTGTTTTGTCTGGGTTAATGAAACAAGACATGTCCTTTATTCCAGGTGTCTTGAGTCATCTACCATCATTCAGAGGTCACATCTACCTGGTGACCTATTTACAAACATTTCAGACGCCTTTTCACGCAGCTGTTACGTGGTAGGGGAGACAGATTAGTTGATAAGAATTCAGCGCTACCAAACTTGAGTTTTGAGGGTAGCAGCCCTCAATGCAGCTCTGACTGATTGATGTAAATGTGGTGGAGTTGAGAGGCATCCTGCAGTTGACCGACTGGTCTCAGAACTGTGTTGTGGAAAGTCCATATAACGTTTCCAAAACTCCCTGGTGGTCATTTTCAAGAGAGCACGGTTTTTGTTTGGTTTGTTTGCTGCCAATATAAAACATTTACTCCAACTATTGGGCTTTTTACAGGATGGTATTTAGTGAAAATGTTTAGTTGAGAAAATGATAGTGATTCACAGAGCAGTACATTCTCATGACTTGGTAATAATGAAGACAAACTTGTATATAGTAATTAGGTTTTCTGTAATGGCTATGTTGTATTTCAGAGCTCTGAGAACAACTTTGAACGCTGTGACTCTGTTTTTTTGGACGTTCCTGTTTTAGATCCGGACAGCACCCTTATGTTCATAGAGGTTAAGACTTTTGGCCAAACTGATGTATTTTTAGTAAATATTTATTCTTAAACGTGTTCAAACCTCTACTACGAGACCCATTGCAAAGATTTCCATTAAAGGAGTTGAATTACCTGTGATCCCTGAAATGTTCTTTTAGCTCGCCCAACTCTTGGATGACAGTCTATCTGGAAAATGAATGTGGGAATGTCATTGTAAATGTGCTGACATGCTTATCTGTGCTGTTGAGCATGTTAAACATTACACTGCTAAATGTAAATGTTTTAGCACAGCTCATGTGGGTTTGCGAGGAGGCTCTTCGTTTCAGATCTTGTGAATAGGTTTTGTGTTGATTGCACATGTTGTACAGAAGTTATTTTGCTCTGCTGTGACCATCTATTAACTTTGAATTTGTTGCTGTAAGGATAAGAATGTAAGTTACCAAGAATACACTGAAGAAGCTCTTGTAGAAAGAGTGCTGTTGCCTTCATCTCTTGTCAGGCAGCTGAAAATCACATTTTCATGGGACTCTTGTTGGGTAACATTCCACAAATGTTACACCGAGCAGTTTTTAGTGGCATGCCACGAAGATTTGCTGCTTCAGTGTCTCCATGACAGTCCCCAGAAGTCTGTTGAATCACTGGTCTGATCCGTGTTTGCATTCAGGAACAAACACGTCCATGACGGGGACTGTTCTCACGTCTATTGTCCCTTTCCCACCCATCAACCAGGATGTACTTAAGGATTGCTCAGTGACGTTTTCAGAAGCCTGCTCACCATTGTACGCCGTTTCCTTGACAGGCCTTCTAGTCAGTGAAGAAATGTTAAGTTACTGTTGTTTCATTAAATGCTTCTGGTTATTTAGTAGCTTAAGAAGTTGCCTTATTGGCAAAATACCAAATGTTTATGATCTCAAAGAAGAAAAATGGACTTCCTTTCAAAACAGAATATGATACAGATGAATGTTTTTCCATTGTAGAAACACTCCAGGAGTCGGCTTTGTAGTTGCGTTGGAAAATCCTGCTCATAACAAGCTTTGTTCTAAATGTGATTCTCAGTGGACACACTGGTCATGAGGCTCAAAGATGAGGAACTGGAAAATGCGTTTTTGTTTTGCAGTCATACAATAAAGCATTATCTGTGTTCAACTTGGAAAACCGGAAACGTACTCCCGAATGAACCAGGTCCAAGCATAAAAATAGTTGTTTGCTATTTTACACAATGTTTAATGTTACGTTTGTCAGTAGCTTCATCAGATTAAAAACATGGATTATGCTGTTTTAGGTGCCAAATCGGGAACTCAAGTGGACAGTTGGAGGAAAATCACAATGTTTTTGAGCGTTAAATCACCAGAAACATCTGTGCTTCTACTTTTTTTTTGTTGTCCTTACAGAGAAGAGGTTCAAGAGAACTGTGTCCGCTGGAGGAAGAGGTTCACCTTCGTGTCAAAAATGAGCGCCAACCCCCACACTGGAGTCCTGGATCCGTGCATCTGCAGGGTGTCCGTCAGGAAGGTACGGGTCTCGACGTATTCTTGTAAGCTCCCACTACGAGGAAAAATAAGTTTAATCCAAAGAATGAGATGTTACTCAGACAGTACTTAAAACAGCTGTTGTGAAATGAGCGAGATTTAGCAATGACTTAAGGGCGGTTGGCTGTAGCGGAGGATTTTCGTTCTTAGGCAACACAAATAAAGACGATGGATGAGGCCACGTTCCCTGGAGTCACCACAGTCACCGTGATGTCAGCTGGCTTTCTTTTTGACAAATTTGTTTTACAGAATAGTTTCACCAGTTTGCTGCTGTTAAAGATTCGGGAATCAGCAGCACTGGGGCCTATTTCACAAAGCAGTATGTTTAACCTAAAATGACGGAAACTTTCTTAAGCGATCAAAGCCATAATGTCACAATAAGTAGACTGTAAGAGCAAGTTTGGAGCAATTTTTCTAAAAATGTCTCCAGAATTTTCCAGGGACGCCTTTCTGCTAAAGCTGTCGATATAAACATCACCTCAGCGGCGCTCTGGGCTGCTCGATTCGCTACACGGGAAGCACAAACGTGGTTTTATCCTGTAATTTCCTCCGTCTCTTTAGAGCCCTGTGATTGGAGGCTCCTTGAAATAAAACGTTGGATTACTGGCCTGCTTATTGTCTCTCTGTTTTTCACCACAGGAACTCAAAGGAGGAAAAGCATATATGAAGGTAGGAGCTTGTACCTCCCTCACCTTAAACACATAAACACACAGTGAAGATTACAAATGAGCAGTCTGTTTCTGTGCGTCTAAATGCCACGTAGTGTAAATATTAGCATTTCTCAGTGCTGTGAAATGCAGGCCTCCATGTTGGAGCAGACATGAATCAAAAACCTGTCCACTTCGCATCCACTTCTGCCAGAAACTAGAAAACATCCTGCCAACACCTTTCCAGCTCCAGCAGTTAGGAGCCTCCTAATGGACGAGTCACATGTCATAAACGGAGCTCCAAGGTCAAACTCCTCATGAACATAAACTTAACCACATCCATAGACGCTGTTGCCTGACAGGAGCAGTTTCCTCTGTTTTTACCTGTTCTCCATTTAGATTTCCTTCAGTTAAATATACCCCACTTCCCTCCTCAGAAGTTGACTTCCTTAAATTGCACCTATGAAAACAGAGGCTCCCCTGAAGAAAGGGAAACCTGGGAAATGAAGAATGGGAACCTTTAGCTTGAGTTGTTTTTAAAATAACATCAAAAATACAATTTAGACAAAGGGCTGTTTCCACCTGGGAGGAGCCTTTGAGGTTGAGGGATGATATTGTGTGCAGATCAATGTGATGTGGAGGAGCGTTGGAATTTGAGGATTCCTGACCTGCACTTCAGAGGTCGGAGATTTCTAAATGTGCAGCAAGTGCTACATTCCTGGGCGTCAGACTTTTGACAGGACAGAATTCCCACAGTGCAAAACATTCAGATAAAAAGGTTGAAGGGGGCTAATGGATCGCTCAAGTCGATCAGTAGACGTTGAGGAGATTCAACGGCTCGCTGCTGCAAGACAAATGTGGTAAGGAGGCATATGTGAGAGAATGAAGATGCTGTGCACCGACAATATGACATTTTATACATTTAATTTAGAATTGATTATGCTGGACATTTGTGTGCTTTGATGGTCCTTGAATAATCTCTCTAATAGTGATCAATATCATTGAATAATCTAATAATAATCTTTGTCTGTATATATCTTGTGTAACACACCCACATTTGTTCTCTGCTTTTAACCCATCACTAGTGACACTAGGAGCAGTGGGCTGCTATTTTTCTGGCACCTTGTAATGTATTTGTTAAAAATGAACAACTGGATTGTGCAGATTAATTAATCTCAAAGCGTGTTGACATAAAAGCACATGCATGTAGATTACATGCAAACAGATCAGCGTTCTTGCATGGGAATGTTCCTCATCCACATGTACAAACATGATCCCACAAGCACACTGCTGCCACATGCACACACTCGACCTTCCCTACATGCTTGCAGCTGCTCAACAAATGCTCAGTCATCGGGTTGATTTTTAGACTTTGGCGGCTGGGACAGCGTCTGTCTACTGTCCTTTGTTTGGTCCTTGTTAGGTAACATCAAACATGGCCTGGTTAAACAGGGTTTTATTACTTAATTAAATCTTTTCCCCACTGCCAAAACCAAACTTTTTTTTCCCCTGCCTTGAATGGGACAGCGTCACACTGTTGTCCAGACTCCGTGTCTGACACTCAAGACTTTCTAATGCTTTTTTTTTTTTTTTTTTAACTGGACTGAAGAAAGCAAACCTGCAAACCAGAAATGAGAATGAGCCAGTTGGTACATTTTACAGTGTAGTTTTATTGTCTTTAATTTTTGTCTCTGTATCTTTCTCACAGTACTTTCTATGTCAAAGTCCGGGATGGCAACTATGGAGCATGTGCAGAGCATATAGTCCAGTTTCAGTTCAAAACTAGGATTTCAGTCAAACTAATGCAATTTTCTAATATCATATAAACACGCTGACTTACTGCTGTCAATTTCAAAATCTTTATGTGAGCATTTACAGTCACTAAATGTGATTTTGATGAAGGAAAACTGGTCTGTGTCAACTCTTCCAGCCCTGAGCACCTTTATTGAAAATCAGCCAAGTGTTCTTTTTTTTGTTTTTTTTTTTATTTAATCAATGCAGACCAGAACCAGAACCAGAGGGCATCAATAAATGTAACAGCTCTATATTCATACGGCTCTATATTCATTTGACATGGGATGGGATGCTACTTAAAGGTTTCATGTTGTGCTCAAATTCCAGATGTTGGTAGCTGCTGTTAGTTTCTTTGACCAGTGCTAAAAAGGTCTCAAGGCTTTAAAGTTGCATTTTCATTTCCACTGGATTTGTGCAAAAAGAAACCTGTTATAGAAACACCAGGGGGCCAGAAAACTGCTGATTATTGCAAAAACCTGGTTTAACGTAAATTTGTATCAGAAGCACTTTTGCATTTTTGCACATATCTGGGATCAGTGGATGTGACGTAGTCAGTCGATGCAAAGTCATCTATCTAGTTACCAGCTATTTATTTTTATTAGTTTTAACTAACTATTAGTTTTAACCTGTGAATAGTCATTTGAATGATCATCTGCTGCCTTGGTCTTTTGTTTACTATTTTTGCAACAGCAACAGTGGAAGTCCAGCAACTAAGGATGTTTCCACCATCTTCTTTGAAATCTAGATCTTTTGTTTGTTTTGAAAAGCCTTGCAAGATAACATTTTAGGAGAGTTGCAGAGATGTGGAGCGATAACTAGTAGAGTTAGGCTCATAGAAAGAAAAACGCCACTCAATGGAAACGCCGACACCCGCAGTGGCACCTTTTTGTTTTTTTTTTGTTTTTTTCAGATTTGTCGCTTTTTGTTTTACAATGAGCCATAACAGTGATCAGACCTGCAGGATTAAAGCTGCTGAGCACTCTGCTCTTTCTGAAATCACAGCTATGTGACAAAACCACACTTGGTATCAAGGTTTTGCAAGGTACCTGCAAAAAGTTAGCACCTTCATCAAAGCAGCTTTAAACATACATGTTTAACGCTTTGTCTGGTTTGACGCCAGTTAAAGCTGAAGAGTGCGTTTTTGCACCCTGTGTCATACACTAAAACTTAAAAAGCTTGTGATGTTAAGAAGAAGAACTGCTCACTAATTTATGGGTGTTGCAGGAATCTCTCTTTTCTAAACATGAGCCAAAAATAAGGAGCAGTGAAACCCTCCATTAGTGCATCTAGAATGAACTTTCCTGAATGTCTCCACCCTCAGCTGGGCTTCACAGACCTCAACATGGCGGAGTTTGCGGGTTCTGGCTCCACCGTGCGCTGCTGCCTGCTGGAGGGATACGACACCAAGAACACACGGCAGGACAACTCCATCCTAAAGGCAAGGACATGGGTGCACGGACAACTATAAGACGTGGAAGCAGGCAGCTGTAAATGGGGAAAAATGTCATCTTTTGTAGGTTTGAATCTTTCGTGGTGTCTGAAGGGAGTAGTTGACTGTCTCACTTTGACCTGTGACATTTGAACTTCTCAGTGACTGTTTCCAGCCAACAACTGTAGTCAGAAAGGCAGACGGTCAATCTTGTCTTTGTGATGTAAAAAGGATTAAAGGCCTTGGTCTCTCACTCAAAATCAAGTTTTTAACCGTTCATGTCTTCAGCGTGTCTGTGTTTTGAGTGACAGGTTTGTGTTAGTTTTTAAAAGCAGGAGCAGCAGCCGACACTCTGAAACGGTCAGGATAGGTGTTTCAGCTGACGAGGCTTCTTGTGAATTTGGTCTCCCTTAACTGTTGTCCCGTTACGGTAAATATTCTGCGCTTATGTAGCGCCTGTTTAAACCTCGTCTAGATTCAGCAAAGTGCTAATAATCAAAGCAAATAAAAAAGCAATTGTTAATAGAAGTAAAGTAAAACCTTTTTCTGCTTTATGACTCTTCCTCATGTGTGATATTTAACCTCTTCTTGTTTTGGTTGATCAAAGTTAACATTCAAAAACAGAACTTCTGTATTGATGATAGTGAAGTGAAAATGCAATTTCCTGCTTAACTTCTAGGATTGTTTTATTGTAGGATATGAAAATAAAGTGTCCACAAGTATATTTACCCAAATCTGTTGTTATTCTAAATTAGTTGTTGATTTTAAAATGTTTTCAAATTGGACAACATGCCAAAACCCCATAAATGTTTTGTAGACAGTTCAAACAATTTTTTTTAAATCTACATTAACAAGAAATGTGACAAAAAGTCAATATGCATCATTAGTCATAAAAGTAAAAACTAACGCTGTCGTTTTTCCCTGTTGGATCCAAAGCTGCAAACTTGTCACTCGGTTGCAGCAGTTGGTTTCTGTTTCTTCAGTGAGGAGCTCGGGCGCTCTGCAGCGCCACCCAGAGCCCAGCAGCAACACTGCTCTCCGAAACAGTCACACGTCATGTCATGAACTCGTTGCTCTGGAAAGATCGACTGTGAGGGGAATTAAATCCAGATTCATGCGTGTTACTAATCAAGAAAACAAGTGAAGCATGTTCATTGCTGGGAATTAAGTCACTGGGTTAAGTTTCATAGATTCATCGATTTTTAACCTTTTATTTTTTCTTTCCTCGATGGACTTGCCTCATTGTGTTTCAGGAGAGAAATAAGCACTTTTTTTTATGTCACATTGAACTGAATCTACTGTGCAGAAAAAGACACGGCTGAGAGAGATTGGTCGTTTTCTCTGTTTGAGATTCTTCTTAATTTTAAAGAAAGCAACAAACAGAATATTGTAATTTCTGGTAACGTTGTAAATATGTTTGTCTCTATAAAGGTGATCATCGGAATGACTCTTCTGTCGGGGGATCCGTGTTTTAAAACGTGAGTAGCAATTAGTGGGAAATTTCAAATGCCTCTTCTGTATGTAGCAGGGATTTGGGAAGTGTGAATAATTAACTGTCACGCACTTTCATCTGACAATTTGTGTGTTTGTATAAAATATAAATGAATTTTGACAAGACACAAATAGCATCTGTTTATATTTTCATTCACCATGATTTGGATTTTCTTCTTTAAAGCTTAATTCTCACTGAAGCAGCTTTTAAGTTGAGCGAGCTCATCTCCACAGATGAAGCCGTCAGTCTTCCTCAAAGCTGGAATATTGAGGTCCAACCCATGTGATTCATTTCATAACTAAATGTCATCAACTAAGAAATGAACCTCAATTTTAGGCAAAAGCAAATTTATATGAACTTCTTGCACAACTTGACTGTTTCATCTGCAAAAACAAGTTTTTCTCCCGATGTGACATTCTTATATATTTTTTAAGATCGTCTTCACACGACTAGATGTTTGCTTTAGTCTTTCTGCCTGTTGGTTTTGTCATAAGCCCCTTACATACTGTCAACATTTCTCCCTTTTGCTGATCTCATTTCCAGAAAGGCGTAAAATCTAATCGCCTCTTTTTTTTCTTTTTTTTCCCACTTCTTGAGGTAAACAAAAATGAGTAAAAAAGGAGACACTGGTTATTTATGTAAGGGCCACCCGCCCATTCTGTAACCGTGTGAAACTGAACAGCTTGCTTGGATGTGTGCCGACCATAGACGTAAGCACAGAGGAGCTGCACTTCGCTCCGGGGCGAGCAGCGCTCGTAGTTAAAACACGCTCGGAAACGAAACAGCAGCGGGCGGGAAGAGCCGGACACCGGCAGCGGGTGGGAGCATCATGTCCTCTGCTATAATTAAATTTTTTTTACCAAGAACGTGACGCATACACGTCGAATCACTTTTCTGGGATTCTGGAGTCCTGGTTTTGTGTGGTTGTGGGATTTTTCTCTCTTCCTTGAACCAGTGTGTAAAGGCCAATGGACACTTTTCTGCATGACAAACCATGATTTTCTGTTTGTAGCTGCAGCGTGTGATGCATTTCATTCTCAAACACCTTTGGCAGTCCAATAAACATGTTATGATTTTTGTGCAAGTCTCATTTTGACAATTTGGACTGCAGAAAAATCTTGCACACCATATGGTCCTTTTTTTGTTTTTAATGGTGAAGCGTATTAAAATCTGCATTTCTACCTTTCATCCATGTTGCTAAACACATTTTTGTTGGCCTCCATCCTTTGTTGCCACAATGACTCATTTTCCCCCTCATTCAATAATCTTATCTCAGCATGCCAAGCTCAGCAGAACTGCACCTCTTTGCTCTTTTAGTCTGTTCCAGGCTGATAAACTGTTTTTCCATTTTTTTTTTTTTTGTTTTATTTTCCCCTCTTGCAGGCCTCCAAGCACAGCAAAGTCCATCTCCATCTCAGGACAAGAACACACCCTGCAGCTGGACTGTAAAGGGGAGGGGACAGCTGAGCCTGGGCCGACTGGAGGAGTTTCTCTGGGTCGACTCCCGAAGCCTCGGTCTTCCATCATCAGCTCCGGTACAAGTCATGTCCTTGAAAGATTTGCATGTAATTAAGTTGGCTCAGAAAAGTTTTGAACTTAGAGGTGGGTTTCTACCTTTGTGAGCAGAATACAGACATGGTAGAACGGAGGTCCTAAAAAGATTAAACTGTTTCATGAAACAGCAATCCCCACATTTGTTTGCAGTCCCCAAGGATTTGTAGGAATTGATCTGGAGGTTTTGTATAAGATAACAGATTTTTGTGAGAGAGGGCAAACGGGTGATCCTCATGGAGCGAAAACTAGGCCAGAAACATTTGCAAACTTCAGAGTTAAAGTCAGCGGGAGTTTTTAACTGAATTGATTGATAACTCTGTAAGGAATCGCCCACTTTTACTTTATGGCCTTTTTGATAACTACCATATAGATTTTTCGAGACTCATCCATCACTTCTGGTGGCTTGTGAATCCGTGTTCTTTGGACAGGGTTCAGGGTTTGGTCGTCCGCCAGCAGGGCAACTCCACTTATTGTGCATGTGATCAGCTATACCGTGACCACATCTACACCAGCACTGAGGTCGTAAACTGGGGTGTCTGGACTTTTGCTTTTGTGGTTGAAAACATATCTAACTCGGTGCTTTAAAAAAAAAATCTCAATGATTGTGACACTCTGGTAGTGATCTGGGTATTGATTATATTTGTTAATTTAAGGGGAGTGACAGTCCCGCTTCCCGATTCTTTCCCACTTTGCTTTGCTATAATCTGGTGAAGGACGGGAACAATTCTTTAAGTCCATTTTTGTTTTTGAAGTTTGCTGCGTCACACAGATTAGTTACAGAATCAGTTCATGTGTAAAACGCGTAACAGACGCTGCATTGTATCTTAACCTTTTGTGGGGTTTTGTTTAAGTATCCTGAAGAGATTTGATGAAGGGTTGTACAGGATTTAAATGTAATAAACACATTTCCAGGTGGATTAGTTTTCATTGGGGTGGTTTTAAAACCCGGGCTTGTCCCCAGGTGCAGTGAAGCTTCTGACAAAATAAAAAACTAGAATTTTCCCCCAAAAGCGATTATGGGATGAGTACAAAGTTCTGCTGGTTGAATCCCAACAAAGTTAACTTTGTGTGCATGGAAAACTTGACAAAACTATGAAATGAGAAGAAAGACATTTTTGTTCCAGTTTAGACCGGAGAGGCTGAGTTTGTTAACTGCATCACAGACTCTTGTTCAGGAATTTGTCCAAAGAAACTTGCATGGAGAATCTTAGTCACTGGGCACTAGAGCCCAACAGCGTTCAAGGTTTTATTTATGGCATGCAAAGAAGAGTTTACAGAAGTTATTTGAAAAAGATGGTTTTAGTGACATCCTGCCAATTATTTTAATTCATGCAGTACATGGTCACAAATTACAGTTCGTGAGTCAGAAGAGGCCGCCAGGATCGATTTCTGCATCACTGCCATGAAAGTAAATAGAGGGCGCTTGATGTCGGATCTCGTAGAGATGTTTGAACTCAGAACATACACACATCTTGAGGTAACCATGGTGTTTCCATCTTCTGGTAACGTCAGGACTCCTGGAGGAATCTGATGCAAATCAGAACCATCCCGGTGCTGCAGAGGTCTTCCAGTCTGGTCACTCGCGTAACTCCAGCTACGCCAGTCAGCAAAGCAAAATCTCAGGTATGAGGTTTACACGCGTTTCATCCAAGTTATCTTCTTTATACTTCAATAGACTAGGCAATAAAATGATGTAAATAAAATCTAAATAAACCTGCCTCCCACATAAAATACATCTGTTTTTTCCTCTTTTCTGCCAGTGTGTAGAAATTGTTATATTTTTGCATCTTCAATCATCTGTTAAAAAAACTCAAAGTTTGTGCATTGGTAATTGGAGTTAAAGTATATTCTGCCATTATTTCTATAAAGTCGAGTGTTCCTGTGTCACCTCTTAACTGGCCTCGTGTCTGCTCGTGCCGCTGCCGTCCTGCAGGCTACAGCACCGAACACTCCCGCTCCTCCAGCCTGTCAGACCTCACGCATCGCAGGAATACCTCGACAGGAAGCAGCACCTCGGGGGGCCTGGGCTTCACCGCTGACACGCCCCTGGACGGAGACAAGGACGCTGGCCGTCCAGAAAGACCCCCTCGGCCCCCGCGGCCTGTGTTGCCACCCAACAGGCCCTTGAGGTGCAGGCGCAGAGGAATATCCACATTGTCGTGATTAAGAAATTGATTACTTGGACTGACTGCAAAAAAATGTAAAACACGATGACTAAGTATTTTCTTCTTCTGCTGACTGTATTTCAGGAGGAAGCAGGACTCTGTGGAAAGTCACCCCTCCTGGGTAAACGACACCCGCATAGATGCTGACGACATTGTGGAGAAAATTGTCCAAAGTCAAAACTTTGCAGATACCAGCCACACTGAAGGTACAGTTGCAGCGTCGCTCGCAGTAGAAAACCGTCATTTGTGACTTTCTAGCGGGGTTGCAACAGCAGCTTGAGGTCCAGCATAAGCAATGACTTGTGACACAACTTTAGGCTTTGCACATGTTTGGTCAAAGAGTTTGGTCATAAGAGAGTGAAGTTTGTCACAACTGTGTTGAAACTCATAGTTGGTCAGCCCATAAACTGTTGCAGTGCTTCTTACAGGTGCAACGTCCTTCAAACTGCGCTCCTTACTGTTAAATTCCTCTCAGTTGTTTTATGAAAGGTGCTCTGGTGGTGGTGATTTACATTTTACTAAATTTACGCATCTTGATCTTTGCACACGTTTCTTATGTGAGCACGTTTGTGGCGACAAACGTCGGCTCCTCCCGTCGAGGTTCCTGCTCTTTAGTGAAGCAGTTTGTGAGGAGGTGTTCTCGATGGCACGACTGATCAGAAGTGGGAAACTCGGGGAGAAGGGTTCAAAATCTTTGACTTAAGATGACTAATAGATGGGGAAAATGGTGAGTCAGGTCTCTCCCTTAAAAGGGTTTCAAAGCTGTGTTGCTCTTATCTGTAGAGTGAAGGATTGTGGGTATTCAGCTCATGCATGCCCCCCCAACCAGAGTCATCAGCACCTAATGATTAATGTTTTCAAGTATTTGTTATAGTTATATAATAAACTGACAGAAAAACTACTAAAGAATGAAGGTTTCATAATGTAATATTTGCTTTAGACAGTAAATTATACGTCATAGTTTATTTTCTTAGTATTTATATATATTTTATAATATAAAACCTAATACTCGGTCTTCAGCCAGCATTTCTTTTGCGTCTTGTGTTATTCACCAGATGTCTCCTGACACATGAGTCAGTGTCACAACAAACACGAGGTAGGGAGGGCGGGAATGCACCCGGCAACCAAAAATACACCACACACAAGGTACTTGGAGGGGAAAAAACTTAAAAAACCCTGCTGCTGTGGAGACACCACAACAGATTTAAAGAGCTGCGTTTCTGAAAAAATCTTTTAAATCCTTTATATTCATCCAGCAGGGTTTTGGTTTACCATCGCTCTCGTCTCCTTGTACGTCCCTTCTGAAACCCACTTTTGCTTTTGTGTGTTATCAGCTTTTACTTTGAAATATGCTGTTTGTTCCAGAAATGAGATTACATATCACATCTGTACCACAAGTTTGTAAATGTTGGTTGGTTGTTGACTTCTTTCCGGAGGGCCATGTTCTCTAGGAAGGCGTCGCGAGCTGCTTATGTGGTAATTATGTCTGCTGCTTGCAGCATCAGCAGTTGTTTTATGTGGTTTATGTGAAATGAGATCGGTGTAAGTTGGTGCAAGTCTGTGTTCTGCAAGATCTTATTTGTTTATTCTAAATTTCTCAATATGAAGGTTTAATTTTAGAGCATTTTCTTGGTGTCTTAAAGCAGTGTCCCTGGCATAGCTGGAGGCGTTGATGGAGCTGCAGCACCGTCCCGTCTTTGGGCCGAACGCTCCTCCGGCTCCGTGTCGTCACATCATACTGTCCGTATTTTCATGTGTTGTGGATTCTTCAGGCGCTGACGCCGACTCTGTACTTGTGTCTTTCAGACAGTAACCTTCGCCTGTTCGTCAGCAGAGATGGAACCACTGCGCTCAGCGGCATCAGGCTGGGGAACAGGTGAGAAGACCGTCTGTACCACTTCCTCTTTCAGTGCTGACACGCGCATGCAGCGTCGCTGCCTGTGCGGTTTGCTGCAGACTGTCGGTGTCTGTATGTCGCTCTCACTTCCTCTGTCCCCTTACATTACTTTCATTTAACTCTTTGCGGAATTTGAGTTGTATTCATGAAAGAAAACCTAATTCCAGGAGTTGGGATTCATCAGTTTTGAGTAAACCTGACGTGTACAGCAGGAGAGAGCTGGAGA
Organism: Xenentodon cancila; assembly: GCA_014839995.1. NCBI lineage: Eukaryota > Metazoa > Chordata > Actinopteri > Beloniformes > Belonidae > Xenentodon > Xenentodon cancila. Next base: position 7,197,032 of record CM026202.1, on the reverse strand, counting down.
ACCTGCAGGAAAGTCATGCTGACGGGAGGAAAACTCCACACTGAAGGGTCGCAACCAGGACAGAAGAATGTTTATACAACTTTCACGTACTTTAGATGTGGACGTTTGGCTTTAAAACGGAGGCTACAGCCACGTTGGACCATTTTTATTTTAGTAGCATCACTTGCGTTGCTGTTCACATCTGCAGGTTTGCCGAATCAGGGATGGACACGTAGTCCCTCGGAGGAGAAAATCTGTGCAGCTTCACTGTGTCTACAAGCCGTCGGTTTCGCGTTTACAGTCTGGTTCTGCAGCGGGTCAAAAAGGCTCCTCTGTGTGACTGTTGATCTCCTCTGTGTGACTGTTGATCTCCTCTGTGTGACTGTTGATCTCCTCTGTGTGACGGTTGATCTCCTCTGTGTGACTGTTGATCTCCTCTGTGTGACTGTTGATCTCCTCTGTGTGACGGTTGATCTCCTCTGTGTGACGGTTGATCTCCTCTGTGTGACGGTTGATCTCCTCTGTGTGACTGTTGATCTCCTCTGTGTGACTGTTGATCTCCTCTGTGTGACTGTTGATCTCCTCTGTGTGACGGTTGATCTCCTCTGTGTGACGGTTGATCTCCTCTGTGTGACGGTTGATCTCCTCTGTGTGACGGTTGATCTCCTCTGTGTGACGGTTGATCTCCTCTGTGTGACGGTTGATCTCATGGAAGTAACGTGGACGCCTGCAACTCTAAGTTTTACATACTAGTGTGGACGTAGCCGAGCTTGTGTCCCTGTAACATGAAAGCAGGTTTTAAAATCTCCATCACATCTGTCCATATGAACAAATGGATCCCAACATTCGATTCTTTTTTTTCTCATTTTTAATTACTGATGGACAAGAATGAAGATTTTGTTCTGTCGATGGGATCTTTCACTCTAGATGTGTTTGTCACCATCTCTCAGTAGCTCAGAAACCAAAACTCCACTTAAATTAAAACTAAAACAAACCAATTTTTCCAAACGGAAGCTACTGATGTGATTGTTAAACTAAACTGAAGTAATCAAACAAACTGGAAAACGGAAAAAAACAAAAAATATTGAAAAATTCAAAATGTTTTATAACTCTGCTTCAAAGCAACAAGAAAAGGTAGAAAGGTGAAGATGTCAGTGCATGAATGCATGACCCGATACTCTTGTCTCTCTTTTTTTGTACGAATCCTTTAGGGTGTCTGCTTCCGGCTACGAGCCCGTCGTGATAGAGAGCCATTGAGCCAGGCAGCAGGAGTGGATGACGCGCTGACCTGTGGATGGTCTCGTCTTCCGTCTGTCCGGGGTTTCACGTGGGCTTCAGCTGGTCTGATGCCGGCAGAGGAAAACCTGTCAGTTTGCACTTTATGTGAAGTTTGTTGCAGCGCCCGACTGCACGGCGTTCAGTCATCTTTGTGATGCATTTGTTCACGTGGGGGACGCGTCCACGTGAAGGCACAAAATAATTCAATAATTCTGTTGCAGTAAAAACAGGTTTGCCATTTCTGACCCCCAAATCATCCGTTTATCCCCAGCGGTTTGTTAAAACATGCCGACGCTGCTCTGGTTGGAGGTGACGGTGATCATCTTAAGTTAGAAGACTGGAAAAACGTGTTTAAACTATAAATTTGTTTTGCTTTAGAGATGCTTTATATCCTAGAAAATGTGCATCTGAGAGAAGGTTGGTAGGCTGCTGGCACATGGACATTTTAATTGTTTTTAAAAACATCAGTTACAAAACATCTTAATCCAAGTGGTTTTTCCCCGTTTCAAGTTTACAAAAAGTTAACATTTTTATTAAAGCGGTTATATCGTAGTTTAGTTCATATTCAGTTAAATGTGTCCAACCAGTTTTATTTAGTTTACCTCGCTGAAATGGACAACTTCATCTTCCGGGGTTCTACTTATTTTTACCCTTTTATTGTGCTGGCAACCTGCCGAAATTGACCATTTGTTCCAACAAGGACACAGATCCTTCCGTACGTTTCTGTAATTAATGAAGGAAGTCGCTCCTGCAGAGCAGCGTGGCCCGCCCGCCTGAACCCCTGGCGTTGTGTTGCATCACGGTGTGAAGCGGAGTTGAGTCTGAAACAGATTTATGTACGTTGAGTGCCAGCTCACTCGTTCCTCCTTTCACACATTTCACACATTTCACACATTTTTCATTTGTGTTGCTTTTGCAGTCGATCTTAGTGTTCACATGTGCACTAGCTGAAGCGTTTATTTAAATACATTAGGAATTAGTAGTCAACTGTGTTTTGGGCTAAAATGTTTTTTAACACATTAATTTGCAGAAAAAGCCTGTGGAAAATCTGTAAAAGTGTTTTTACACGACACCTGTGGTGTAAGGCACAACACGGCGCACCTTGCGTGACAAACGTGGTGTTACAAACGTGAGCATGCGCCCTCGTGTGGTCAGAAGTGGTAATGCAGCACAGAGGGGCTCTAACGCAGGACTTTAAACTGTGTTACAGATGAGCAGAAGCGTTGATATTATCAGCTCGTTGCAGCCAGGATGACTTGATATGCTGGGGATGATTTTGGATTTAATTTCATGTTATAACAAACTGACCAATTCACCGCAAGCTTTACCGTGTACAGCCACATACATTTAGGGGAACGTCAGCATCTGTTCATGTACAAATGGTCTTTTTTATTTTAAATGTATAGTTGTAAAATCTCCACAGAATTAAACACATTCTTGTTCAATGTTGAGCAATAATCCTGCTGGTTTGGATTTAAGGTGATTGTGGCCTTCAGAGGCTCCACCTCCTCAACTGAAGCGCGAAAGGCAAAACGGGATGAACTAACTCTGTGCAGTTTACATACAGGATGTGTTGCACGATAAATAAACTCACGTTTGATGTGTAATAACACATATTAAATGCACCACATCCAAGACTTAATGTGATTTGAAGGCTTTGAAAACCACTGCAGAAACATTTGTCTGAAGTAGTTTTTCCTGTTGATCGGGGAAATCGACAGAACCACTGAGTGCCTGCGACGTTTCTCTTGAATGATCCTAAAGCACATTGAAAGTGTGCTAGTGATGGTGAGGAGAGACTTTTCTTTTTTTTTTTTTTTTGCTTGTTTTCTTTCCGTTTCAGCTTACTGGTAAATTTACCAGAAGCCCAACTATTCACTCTTTGCATACTCGAGTATTAAGCTGCAGCTGAGGCGAGGTTCTCGGTTTCAGAATACTTCTGTTTTCTGCTGAGCCGACTGAACGTGTCAACAATTACAGCTGATGGTTCTCAGCTGAGGTTTTCTGTGTTCAGGTGGATGAGGAGGGGGTTCTGTGACAGCTGCAACTGTGAAAGGCTGCGTTGCCCCCTGGTGGAGGGACGACATGCGCGGTCCAGCCTCACTGAGGCAGTGACACTTACTTTGATTCAGTTTACCCTTTTTAAAAAAATCTTTTTTTTTTGTTTTTGTTTTTTTATTAAAGCACTAATGAGACAAGAAAAATGTTTTCACCTCAAACAGAGGAAACACGGTGATGCAGAAACCAGCTGGCTGGTTTTTGTTGCTCTGCAAGTCTTCATGTTTTGTTTTATTTTTGCCACAAAATTATTCACATGCTCCTTAAAAGGGAAAAAATACACGTTACACAGTCAGACTGACTGATCTGAACATAAGAAGGATTAAAAACGATGTCCCTTTTACAACGCTCTTTGTTCCTTGTAGACTTAGAAAACTTTGTCAACTTATTTCATCTAAGTAACCAGTTATGAAGATGATAGTTTTACTAAATGCTTTTAAGTTTCGCTGATTGAAGCAAGTAATTTGAGTGAAACGTGTTTTTTTGTTGTTTTCAAAGTTTAATTTGAACTCTTCTCGCCACCTCACCTGTGAGAACAGTTTTCTCCGTCGCTGCTTCACGTCTCCACCACACCGAGCTGCTGGTCTCACCTGCCTTTCACAGTCCCTCTGCAGCACCTGCTGAGTACTACATCTCACCTGTGGGGCTGAACCACTGAATTTGGCTTGACTTCACCAGTCTTTTGTATTATTCTAAAGCATTTGTTTAATTTCTTTTTTGGCGGGAGGTTGTTATAAGCTATGCACAGAACTCGCCTCCTTGAGCTTGTTTTTTTTTCTTTTTAGAGAAAAAGGATTCTATTGTAAGAAAGCTAGTTTGAGCTAAATTTATAGAAGACGTGGTCGGAAGTGAACTTCCAGTCTCGATATAGTTGTGTATTTTTTCTGGTATATTTGTGCAGAAATTACTTATAAACAATAAACTATTTTGTTTCTCCTTTAGTGTGTGTGTGTTGTCTTTTTCTTTTTCTTTTTTTTTTTCAAAGAAATCTGCAGTAATATTTGTGAGGTGAGTTTCATGACACTGTATTAGGCATTTATTAATTACATGCCATGATTACTTTTATTAATTAGTGTTGTGGACAAGTGCTGTCACCTCGGTTGCCTCTCGCTGGTTCGTGTTATGTTAAAATTCTTGCCCACAACGCTGTTACGTTGTGGCCGTGCATCTTCATTTTGTGGCTGCACAAGATTATTTTTGTAGTTGTGGAGCAGCACCGTAGAAAAGCTGCAGGTGAAGGACTATTCTACTAAAGGTAGGGTGCTAAATTAAAAATGAATTATATAGGCTTAAAAAGTGAAGGGTACGCAAAATGTGTAGAATTTCTTGGTAAGAACATTCATACTTTCTGTGTTACCAGCTACAAGCGCGCGTCACTGTCTTTCACAGATGGCCGATGCATGAATTTTCTTGACATGCTGCCCCCGTGTGGCCAGAACTGGTATTGCTGCATAGAGGGACTTCAACACACCAGGTGGTTTTCAAAAACGACCTCCAGTAGATTATCACAGGTCCAGAGGAACTAGGATACACGTGTGTGGGATTAAAGAGTATAAAAAATGGAAGGAAATCTAACCAAAGGAGGATTGATGCCAGACACTACTTAGTTTTTGTACAATGTATGAATGTATTTGTTAATGTCTGTTAAGGACAATATTTCAATCAGGCCTTGAAAATCTGAGTGCAGGTGGACTGACGATGGCGCTGTTGTCTGGACTGATTGGGGATAAAGGGTGGTTTAAAAAAATTTCAGGAGTCTTGTTTATTAAAAACAATCTAAAATCTAAATACAAAAGCCAGATTATGGATTTTTTTAATCAAACGAGAACGTAGTAGATTAGATGGCAGTCAACTTCTAAATTTAAAAGAACTTTAAAAGTACAGTTCCCAGTTGTCATACTGACAGTTTTCTATATTAAAAATAGATTTTAAAAAATGTTATTCATTAAAGTCAATAGACAGTAATTAAACCAGATATGCAGTATTTTTGTAATAGTACACGTATTAATGTCCAGGCCAAAGTGAAAAGTTGTTACAATATAAAAACAAGTTTAGCTGTGGATTTTGGTAACGTTTTATAAATCTGATAAAGACATGTTTTAGTGTAAATGCATATTTGCTTTCAGTTTCAGTGTCGGCTGTCAGCAGCAGCTGATTATTTCTGGTCTTGAGCCATTTTTAAACTTTGTAGGTCCGGGACTTAATATACTGAATGAAGAGAACATGTGAGTTTTGTTCTTATTTTAGTTGTGGCTGTGGGTTATATTTTTTATTTGGTATCAGTTGGATGTATTTTAGTGATGTTTTAATTACTAACGTTTCCAGCTGCTCACGTCAACATGACGCTGCGTTCGTTCACAACCTGCAGCCAATGACAGCCGGGTTTTATTTGTGATGTAATAACACCATGTTGCTTGTTAGATGTTTCCTTTATTAAATAAAAACTGTGACAATAGCTTCATATCTTAATGCAGAGTTGCACCAATCTGTGTTTCACTTCTGCAATGGTGCCATGATGGCTTTCATTAGCGTTTCTAAAAATGTAAACCATCAGCAACGTTTGAGGACTGCGCAGTACAAGACAAGAGGTTTCAGAAGCACCTATGTAGAAGGAACCTGTGGGTGACATCATCGAGGGGTTTGTCCAGTTCTTCATATACAGTCGATAGCAGGGCTCTTCGGTTCCAGGCCTCAGAGTCTGCTGTGCTCCGTGTTTTAGGTGTTTCCCAGCTCTAACACACCTGATTCAAATGAATTGGTCATTACCACATGGGTGCAGATCCTGGTGAGAAGCTGATGGTGATCAATTTGAATTAGACGTCTGAGAACTGGGCAGCATTTAAACCATGCAGGACAGCGGGCCTCAAGGACTGGAAAAAGACCTCTGGTCCATAGGAGGCATGCGCTGTCCCTGACTTGGTGCTTCTTTCCAGCAGGCTGTCAAAGAGCTCCAGACTCGGCCCGAATCACGGCTGAAAGCTCCTGGACGAGCATTTAGTGTAATGTCTGTGTTTGAGGCTCTTTATGCCAGCTGCCGCCATGATTTACAATGAAAATGTACTTGCAGCCTAACAACAGCGCTGTGAGGAAGAAGAATTTATGTTTGTAAGAACGTAAGAGTGATAATATAATTCAGGTGTATGTTCTTGGGTTTCAGGGTGCAACAGTCAGCAAAACAAGAAGTCAAAGTGTTGCTTTTGTTTCATTTTAGGCCACATTTACGTCTGCGTCACAGCCGTTGTGCTGGTTACTCATGCATGGAAGACTTGTGGTTGACACCTTTTAAAGTATGATGATTTCAACACCTATAATCTTGAAATTGCTGATCTGTATAGAGTTAAAGTATGGACACTTCCTTGTATCTCTGGCATCAACAGTCCTACGTGTTAGCAGTTTTGAGCAACTGTAACTTTCACTTACAATAAAATGCGTGAGAGGTGGTGGCAGTTTAGTCAACGGCAATTTAAAAAAAAGGTTTTTTCTGTGGAAAAAGTGTCAGGTTCACGTTTTGAGGCTCTCCATCAACAAAAACATACAGAACATGTACAGAAACGTGTAGGTTTCATCAAATAACGAGAAGAGCAGGGACTGGAAACCCGTGCACGTTGGGTTCTTGGACGAGATGTGTCTGTTTCCACATCTCGATCTTTGAGTGCAACATATGAGGCTTTCGAGAGCAGATCTTTTCCAGGGACGTCCAAGCATTCTTAAACAAGACGGGGCAAATTTCACATTCTGTACGTACTGCAAAGACAGATGAGGGGCTGGATACTGGACTGGCCCAACAGCAGTCCTCATCTGTCCCCAACAGAACTCTTAACTAAAAATACAATGAAAACAATTCCGTACTGGTAGGTCAAACTTCAAGGTCAAATTTATTTATATTCCATTTAAATACTGTAAAATTCAACAGCAAAATCTTAAAATCAGTTTGGAATCAGATGTGAAGCCAGTGGAGGGATACCAAGACTGGAGTTATATGATCACGGTTCCTGGTTCCTGGTGCCAATTAAAAGTCCCAGAGAAGATTGACCTAAACCAAGACACAGTGCGTTACAGTAGTGCAAACGAGATGTAACAAAAGCATGAAGGACTTTTTACTAGATCCTGTGCAGGACATATGACTTCACCTTAGAAATGACCCGTAGTTGGAGAAAAGCTTGATTTTACCACAGTTTTAATATGTTTGTTCAATTTAAGATCACTGTCAAAAATCACACCCAGATTCCTGTCAGCAGAACAACTACATGAAGCCAAAGGGCCAAGAATGTCACCTAAACCACAGACCACATCTGATTAACCAAACCAGATGACATCCGTCTTCTTTTCATTAAAGTTCAGAAAGCTTCATTCAACTTTTTAGGTCTTTCAGACAGTCTAACAAAGGCTGTAGTGAAGTGTTGCTGTCTGATCTTATGGGCATATAAACCTGGATATCATCAGCAAAAAAATTAAAGGCAATATTATGCTTCCTAAATATAGATCCCATAGGCAACATATACAATGAGAACAACATGAGGCCCAAAAAAGAGCCTTGGGGAACCCCATAAGACAAGGGAACTAAAGAAGAAAAGCATTCACAAATGTTAACCGAAAAGGTTCTCTCTGACAGGTACGACCCGATCCACTTTAAAACTATACATTTGATACCAACCCATTTTTTAAGTCTTGATATCAAAATGTTGTGATCCACAGTATCAAATGGTGCAGACAGGTCCAAAAGCACCGAAACAGCCGATTTACCAGAGCCGACAGTTATAAAAAGGTAATTGAAAACTTTCAAAAGAACAGTTTCTGTGCTATGATGTGTTTTCAACCAGACTAAAACTTTCCACAAATGTCATTGTTGTGCAAAAATGCCTTGAGTTGCTAAAAAGCAACTTTCTTCGGGACTTTAGACAGTTACACACTTTTAGATGTGTTTACAGGACAAATCAGACAATCAACAACTGAAACACTTAAGTCTTTAAGTGTTGGGGAAAGGAATATAGTGATGAAAAAGTTTTTTCCTGACCCAACTTTTTTTTTTGGAATGTGTTTGCATGCCTGAAATTCAAAACTTGACAAGAAAAAAAACGATTAAATATTTTTCTACTTATTTATTTTCAGTTGGACGTTTGAAAGTCTGCTTTCCCATTCGTCTTGAATGCACCGTCAAACATAAGCGAAAGTCTTGCTAGTGAAAATAGAATTATCGTTTAAAAGTTCATTTTGCTCAAATGAGTGAATATAACAGTTTGTTGTTAATGTTAACATGAAAATAATAAAAATTAAAAAAAGAATGCAGCTCAGAAGTACCTGAACATGTTTAGTGCGTTAATGCGTCTCTCAGCAGGCCGCGGCGGACGCGGATGTGGTGACATTTCAAAGTCGGGAAGTTTAAATGTAGCTTAAGTTTTGGTTGCTTTGATTGGCACACATAGGACTTTCTCTCTAGTGAGTTACTGCCTATTATAGGATGCAGAGTTATTTTTTCTGGGTCTGCATTTCCTGCGAGGAAGTGTCTGCAGCCATGTGTGCTTTGTCCTAATCTGCTAACGTCATTTTTTTTTCTCAGCTTTTGTTAATGCAACTTCACACTCCTTATAGAAGAAAGTTTCGACTTATTTAGAAATGGAAGCCTTACGAAGAAGGTGAACTTCCTATATTAAGTTTATTTTATTTTAAAAGCACGCAATTGACAGATGCTTTCACAGCCTTTGACTTAAATATTAATGGGACTGAAATTCAGAGGTCAGTTGGGTCAAAGTGCCCGAGACTTTTGCTTTAGAAACAAGGATTATATCATCTTACCATTTTAACGAATATTTAAAAAAATAGAGGCTATATGTAAGACAGGATTTCCAACTGCATCTCACAAAAAAACTATGAATACTATGAACTACTAAAAAAAACATGTAAATTAGTAAACATGACCAAAATATATTTTTCACAGTACAGGCACAGAAACTGAGATTGGACAATCTGTAACCACATATACAGTATTTATAACCTCTAACCTTTATTATGTATTTGTTGTTCCAATCTTGGCAGCATGGTGGATTAGTGGTCAGCACTGTTGCCTCACAGCAAGAAGGTTCCTGGTTCAATTCCCGGTTCCCGGTGGGTCTTTCTGTGTGGAGTTTACATGTCCTCCCCGTGCTTGCGTGGGTTTCCTCCGGGTACTCCGGCTTCCTCCCACAGTCCAAAAACATGCAGGGTAGGTTAATTGCTCACACTAAAATTGCCCGTAGATGTGAATGTGAGCATGTCTGTGAGCAATCTGTCTTTCTATGGGCCCTGCGACAGACTGGCGACCTGTCCAGGTGGACCCCTGCCTTTCGCCTGATATGCGTCGGGATAGGCTCCGACGGACCCCCGTGATCTGGTAACAGATTAAGCGGGTATAGATGATGGATGGATGTTCCAATCCTGACCAACCGTGACTGATGGCAGAGACATTGTTGAGTTTGTTCAGACTCAAACATTAAAAAATTCAGAACTATGCCCTGATGCTCTATGTGGTTGTGCACACACTCTAAAACTCTGTCTTTCAAACAAGACGCGAGTAGCTGCCACACCTCACCATGACGTGGATCAACCCTGAACAACCCTTCCTTCTGCTTATACGGCTCCACTGTTTCAACACTCCCTTACTGCCTACGTTGCTCCTCTCTGGCACCTGGATTCCTTCGCCTATCCTGAAAAGTCCTGAATTCTTTCACTAGTCTGACAATGTGTCAACTCCTCCGTGGTATAACCTGGCACTGTAGGTGTGTTACCTGCTGTGGAGTCACCACAACCTGACTCCACAATATGGATCAGTCTCACCTTGTAACGCTCAAGACCTTTAGAGACCAGATCACGATCCAGAATGGTCCCACGCCAAATAAGGTGCCACCCAAATCCAAACTGGGATCCATTTCAGGCTCCCCTGCAAAGTCCTGCCTAGGGAGGGCAGGATTGCTGAAACCAGGGGGATATTTAACCTCAAACACAGACAGAAGCTGCCCACCTTTGCTCTGTACAACCTGCCTTGGTTGTATTGTGTGTATAAGTGGCAGAGAGGATTACCATCAGTCAGGACAACAAACTTGGAACCCGCCAGGTCAAGCAGCTCCAACTTCATACTACTGTAATCCCAGTCCCAGGCTGCGACTGGCGTAGGCGGTGTGACCCTGCTGCTGGTATAATACAGCCCCTATGAATGGCTGGGTGAAATCAGCAAAACCCAAAATAGGAGCTGAGGTAAGTTTTCCTTTCAGCTGTTCAAAAGAAGACTCCCACTCTGGTGTCCACATAGCACAAACTCCTTACCTACTTTTGTTTTTTTTCCACACCTTAACATTTGTTCAGCAAGTCATGCAGGGGCCCAGCAGTTTGTGAGAAACCTCGGATAAACCTGCTGTAGAAACTTCAGAAACCTAAACATGACTGCAGCTCTTTGACAGTGGTTGGGACCTTCCAGGTGTTTACAGCTGAAACCTCGGAGCAGTCAGTACCTACACCTTCTGTTGACACCTGATGACCCAAACATTTCAATAAATGCTGCAGGAAAGCACACTCCTGCGGGTTCCCTTTAAGGCCAGTCTCTGCCTGTGTCACGACCGCTGTGGTTGCAAGCAGGAAGAAGGCGAGGGATCTGGTAATCACCGTTTGCCTACAAATACTCCCGGAGGGCATCTGTTGTAAAGTCTCCAGCTGAGTTAGTCTCTGTCCTGGTCTCCTAGTGTACTCTGATCACTCTGGTTCATGCCTAACTTCTGTTCTCTGTCCAGAGACACGGCTCCGGGATCCACTCCGACACTCCATTCTCGACTGGTCTTGTTCGTCCTGGCTACCTGCACATTCAGCTCCCGGCCCGCTTCTACCTGTTGGATTACACGTCAGCCACCTTTGCATCCGAGGACTTCTCTGTCCTCTTCAGTAAACCTGTGAAGCATTATGGATAAGTTGTCTCAGCTCACCTCTGCTGGTAACGTCACCGAGTACCCCACCGCGCCAGCGGCAGAAATCTTGAAACGTTTCTCAGATTCAAACTTGCCAAGTGTCAACCTGCTGGTACACAAGTCCCAGTTGGGGTACTTGATATCGAGACACGAGCATCTCTTTGATAATAATAACAGCCCGATCTAAGACGCGTTGCTAGAGACAGAGCCACATTTACAATGGGTGAAGGTTCATTTCCATGATATAGCTGACCAAGCGTTTGATGAGCAGTTTAGATGTTTTAATAGTATTTAATTGGGATGATAGAGCTTGAAAAAAAAAGAAAAAAATCTGACCTTTTATACAAGGGACTTAGAGGAATGAATGAAACTGGCGACGTATCTGGTCACCACAAATACAGGGAACCTCTCCACCAAACCTTATTCCTCTTACGTGATCTCCACAGTGCATTTTCCTTTCTGTTTGTGTGTTTTGTTAATTTGTGTGTTTTGTTAAAGACTGTGACACTTGCGTGATTGTGACACTTGACTGCCCCTTGCACAGATGAAACTGTGGTGCATATAAAATAATCGTAATGCAAAATGTGCACCATGAAAGCAGCCGCTCTGCTTGAACCAATAATCGCACCTCGTCAGTGACAGCATTTTCTTTCTGAAGACTTTGTCAGCTTTCACACATTTCATGCTTTGATAAGAAGGTTTCGTGTTTATAACTGTGTGGGAGTGAGGCATATGCGCATGGATGAGTAAGAAGAGTTTTCCGCTCTTCAGATGGTATTCCTCTAAAGTGTTTGCATCCATCCATCTAAAAAAAAAACAAAGTTGTTCAAAAACAAATATTGACCTTTAATCTTTACTTAGTTGAAATTGATCTGAATATGTTGCAGTCTGATAAAGGTTTAATTATTGAGAAGATGAAGCAGGAAAAGGAAACTGCAGAGTATGATCAGTGGCGTAAAGGTTCCCACAAAAATAGAAGGTTTTTTTTGCTTGTACATTGAGCTCACTCAGCAGAAGTACTTTGGTTAAAATGAGGATTAAGTACCTTATTTGTTGGCCAAGCTGGGCCACAAAACCGCCTGTAGTTATATACTAGTGCCATTGATTAGTAGTCAAAGACAAATTCGAAAGGAAAAGAATCTAAACCCAGTTAAGATTAAAACCAAGCCAAGATCATTTTAGTTAACTGTATTAACAGAAATGGAAATGATCGAGGGGCAGCACCGTGGTTTAGTGGTCAGCACTGTTGCCTCACAGCAAGCAGGTTCCTGGTTCAAGTCCCGGCCCGGTGGGTCTTTCTGTGTGGAGTTTGCATGTTCTCCCCGTGCTTGCGTGGGTTCCCTCCGGGTACTCCGGCTTCCTCCCACAGTCCAAAAACATGCAGGGTAGGTTGATTGATCATCCTAAAATTCTCCCTAGGTGTGAATGTGATTGTGAGTGTGATTGGTTGTCTGCCTTGTATGTGGCCCTGGATAGACTGGTGACGTGTCCAGGTGGACCCCTGCCTTTCACCTACTATGCGTCGGGATCGGCTCCGACAGACCCCCGTGACCCGGAAACGGATAAAGCGGGTATAGATACTGGATGGATGGAGTTACTTGTTATAAAGTGCTAAACCTCCAAACTCCTGGTTTTTACCAAGACCAGATGGTTCCTCCTGTTCCTAACAGAGTTCTCCGTTCTCAGAGTGCAGGTTTACTCGTAGTTTCTAGAAGATCCAGATGTAGATCTGGAGGACGGGTCTTCTGCTACCAGGAACCATCACTATGGAACCAACTTCCAGTTTGGGTGAAGGAGGCTGACACCACCTCCACCTTTAAAACCAAACTTCAAACGTTTGTGTTCAGTAAAACATCTAGTTGGTGTAAACTTTAGTGTGTCAGGACCAGTAGTCACAGCTGCAGCTGCAGGACCAGACTGGAGCAGCTGGTCTTCAACACAGCTTCATCTGGATCTGCTGCTGGAGACCTGCTGCAGGGGGACACATGCATGGTCCTCAGACCTGCAGTCCCACCTCTGACCACCTCAGTGTCTGCTGTCTACACCTGTTTAGATAGTGGTCTCTGTAGTCCACCAACTAACCAGGTACCAGTCTGATGGACAGAAAACTCAGTTCTCCAGTTAACATTATTATATATATAATAATAAAAATATAACAGATTTTAACTAAATACATTTTTAATTCTCAAAGTTCATGCACATGATGTGTTGGATTATTCCTTTATTCATTTAGACTGTGAAGTCTATAAATCTTTCTGTTATAGTTCTTTGGTTTCTTATGTCAGTTGCTGAATTGAAACGTGTTTAAAGATAACCCTGGCAGGTCTCATGTTCAGGACTCATACCTGCAGAATTTGTGACACATGTATCTTGAAGTGTCATTATATTAACTAGAAAGATACGTAAGTGAGGTATCCAGTACAGATGTGCATGCAAACATGCAAAATCCACCCAAAGCTTTGATATGGTTCACTGGCACACAAGAAGTTCTTCGGGGGTTACCGAAGTGATCCCAGAAGACTTCGACATTTATTGTACATGAGTCATCTTATCGAAATTTAATCTTGAGACATGCATTTAATTTTCATATGTATATGTTAGAGTAGAAAAATAAGTTTCCCTCTTAATGAATGTACCAGAAGAGGAAGTGGTTGTCGCTCAGTGACCTCTGAGGCAAATACAGAAGTTCTGCTTTCCACTTCACGTCACTTACTGGTACTCCTCAATATTTGGTCAAATATCTTTTTGTTTCTTAGTCTGGCTGGGTACAACCACAATGCTGTAATTCTACATTTTTCTGTTGTTTTCCATGTAGTTCCTAATTTTGGTCATGAAGACCACCGGGCAGACCGTCGTCACCCGCAGGCTTTCAAAACGCAGTTTTCAAGCCTATTTTTAAACCATGTTTCATATAAGTGGAACAAACAGACCCTGGAAGCCAGCTGGAACACGCCCACCAAATGTCAATCAAAGATGGTCATAGCTGCAGTTTTCAACGTTTTTGGAGCAGAAAATATTCTGTTTCAAATGTGGTTTCAGAGGTGAGATCAGTAATGACTGCAGAACGTAGCCGACACTGGGTTAGTAGTCGCTGCAGGACGCTTGGCTCAGCTCCACAGCAAGTGACGCCTGATGTTGTTCAGCCGTTAGCTGTGCTAGTCACGCCCCTAATTATACATAAGGCACATTTATTTATTTATATAAAGATTATATGCAATGGACTGGTCACCTGTCCAGGGTGTACCCTTGTCCTTGAGATGAACTGGGACAGTTTCCTGGAGACACCTGTGACCCTGTGTAGGATATGACGGACGGACGGACGGACGGACGGACGGACGGACGGACGGACGGACGGAGTTACAGTGTAGTACTGAAATAAACATCGTTTAAGTTTAAATTCAGATGGTTTAAATCATCCAGTCAAAGGCAGCTGTAAACAAATGAGCTTTTAACCTTGATTGTGGGGGGCGGGGCTAAACCTACAGAAGTATTTTAAAGTCTCATTAAAGTTCTCTGAGGTTCAGGGAGCCAGTGTCAGGACCGCAGAACTGGACTCATGTGGTCCACTGTCTTAGTTCTAGTGAGAACTAAGACGCTGTTGCAGTGATCAATTCAACTGAAGACAAACACATAGATGAGTTTTTCAAGGTCCTGCTGGGACATTAGTCCTTTGGTCCTGCATGGAGATGTGCTCCAGTTGATAGAAGGCTGACTTTGTAATTGTCCTAATGTGTCTGAAGGTTCAGGTCCGAGTCCATGACTACACCCAGGTCTCAGGCCTTATCAGCGGTTTGTAGCTGTAAAACCTGAAGCTGTGTTCTGACTCTTAAATGTTCTTGTTTTGGTCCAAAAACAACTACTAGCATCTACTCAATGCTTGTATGGGCACTTTGTAATGTAAAGTATGTAAAGTAAATTTGTTGCTTTATATAATTTCACCTGATGAGGTAGAAAGTGAATTCGCTCCTTGTGCAGCTAAACTAAACTGTTTTTAATCCACGATGTTAAATATGTCTATTTCTGTTGTAATGTGGAGCTCATTGGAGAATGACTTGCTTTCGGAGCCAGACCCTAGTGGTCAGTGGAGGAACTGGGGTTTTTCTTACTTCCACAAAGGCTTTAATCCCGAAGTCGAATTGTTGGTGATGAGCCACCAAGCGTCCAAAATTTGAATTTTTCCGAGCCCCGCTTGGGCCAGTCATATAAGTGAACCCACGTGGACTGTTGACACGGGCGCTTATGGAACCAGCAGGAGCCTGGTTTTTCAGGCCGTTTAAATCTCAGATGAGCCTCATTTACGATTTTCCTCCCATTTACAGTATCTGCTGTAGAAATATGGTCCAAATTATTGTGGCAGATCTCTGTGCTGTTCCTGTGAGGATGCAACACAGAAAAAGCTCCTGCCACATTATACTCTTATCATAAAGTAAAATGTATAGCTTCTGAGTTGAGGCAGAATGATGAGACTTTATTTATTACATCATACAACAAACAACATTACATTTTTCATCAAAAGGGTAAAAAATAACAACAACAATATAATATTAGTGATAAAAAGGGGTCTTAATTCATCTTAACCAAATCTGAGAGAAATCAGGGCTGACAAGTACGGAAAAAATTGGTAAATTATTTAACTGATAATAATAAAAAGTTTTGCAAGTAGATCAGTAAAAATGTAAGAAAAAAGAAAACAGAAACAAAGTTTAGGTTTCGTTCACTAAACAAAGAAAATTCCACCAGAAACATCAAGATTTCAATTTTCACAATTTTACTTTCTGTCATCTAAAAAAAAAAAGGAAAAAAAGAAAGAAAGACTTCCTCCTTTGTATGTATATAAAGCCAGACTCTACGCTGTTCAGTCTCACATCGCTCTCAAATCCTCATTTGCGCTGAAAATTCAAAACCGGAAACCAGAACATGAATAAATCACTGCTCCTGCTGGCAGCTCTGACGCTCTGCTGCTGCGTCTCCTCTCTGCATGGTAAGAATCCACACACACCATCCGCTAAGATCATGTTTATGAAGAACATTCAATTCTGCTCATCTGCAGACCATTTCATTGCCAAAAACCTAAATATACTTCCATAAACTTTAAATATTGCTCTTGGAAGAAACTATTATTTTTCAAAGTCTTTCTAATGTAACATACTAGCACATATATATATATATATATATATATATATATATATATATATATATATATATATATATATATATACACACACACACACACACACAAGAGTTTCTTGAGCTGCAAACTGTTTTCCTTTTCTGAAGCTGCCAGCTGCTGTTGTTTTATGATAAAAATCTTACGTACTTCATCACCCAACATACAATGACTTATAACTAACTTGAATTTAAAATGATATTTTTCCACAGCTTTTTCCAGGTCTTGGTGTTCCTGCATGAAGCATGTCTCCTATCCCATCTCTGAAAGGATGATCCAGACAATCGAGGTGACCCCTCCATCAGGACGGTGCCGCCGGACTCAAGTGAAGTGAGTAGTCACTTGGTGCTTCCAGGACTTATTCTGTAACTGGGATTATCAGGAGGGTTTTGCGTTATTTGGTTGTTCATATGTGGTTCTGATGTTGGAGGGGGCGGGCTGTGGCGTTGGCGAGATGCTCCACTATTCTGAAGGTTGCTGGTTTGATTCCCCATTCGTCAGTGTGTGATTATGCTGAACTTTTTCTTGGTTCTTGAAGACGTTTCAGCATAAGAAGGCTAGGTCAGCTCCATCCCGCTGGGTGGCTAGAGAAACCTCAAGAATCAAGAAAACGATGTCCAGTTGTACACGTTGTACATGCTTCTCATTTCTATGAAGAGAGCGGCGTGGACTCTGGGTTACAGTTGCTGCCTAAACACCATAACCTTCGTTATAGCCAGCGTATGGCATCTGCACCACATCTGGCCCTCAAAACATCTGTCAGCTCTAAAAACAAAATTGCAAAAATTGGGTAAATGCAACGCCTGGGAAGTAATCAAAAGCATAACTTTATAATCTTGCGTCACTTTTTTCAAACTTTTTGAACCCGACTAAAATAATCACCAACAAATTGCCACGCACACTTACGTGAAGCAAAGTTTCTTTTGATCTTGTTCAGCCTTCAGTTAAGCTTCTGCGTTCGTGTGACACGAGGACGAATATCTCAATCACAGGGACAAGCCGCGCTCCTGCAGTCCCAGTCAAATGGAAAGTAGTGAGACAAAACTGCACGTGTGATTGACTTCAGCAAACGTGCACTAGCCCTTCCCACACTGCAGCCGTTATTAATCACCACTTTGACTTTCAATGTGACAAATATGAAAAATCCCTGTATTTTTCCACAGAATTACCAGGAGGAACGGTTCAAAACTCTGCGTCAATCCCAAAGCAAAGTGGCTCACGGACCTTCTTGCAACCTTGGAAAAGTAACATTTTTGTTTTGTTTCTATTATATTTCTATTGTATTCTCGTACATCAGATATGAACACGTCTTATAACCTTTTTTAATTTCAATGTACAACATAAGATATTCGGATTTTTCTGCGCTTTATTGTAATCTTACTCTTTTTGTGGAGGTGGTCATGGAGATGTTTTTTTGGAAGCACTTCTAAATTAAATTACTTCTTAATATCTATGTTTTGAAACTTAAACACACAGTGTTAGAAAAATAACAACTGTGAAGACATTTCCTGAATGCTTTTAATCACCTTGTTTTCCCAAGAATAATCTTAAAACCGTCCTTTTGGCTGGCCTCTGCCGTGCCTCTCTGGGCCCTCTAGTCGTTGTGTTCGCCATCATTTATTGTGATGATGGTAATGCAAGTTTACACTTTTCCAGACTCATATTTCAGTGACCGCTTCCCCCATGTCACCTTGTCATCCCCGATCACCACACCACACTCAACCACTGTGTTCACCGGTGCTTTTACAGTTACCGTTTCTCACCTCGGCCTCTAAATCTGCCTTATTTTGCTGATTACAGGAAAAACAAGGACTTCAACTCAACTCTGCCACCCCCGGTTTCCACAAAAACCTCCTGGTGACTTTCTGTGCCAAAGAAATGACTTCATTAAAGTTTTTCCGGATTTATGAACTGAATAACCATTAGGTAGTTTTTCTTTTCTTTTTTACATTTAAAAACTTTTAA
The DNA here is from genome assembly GCA_014839995.1 of Xenentodon cancila. NCBI lineage: Eukaryota > Metazoa > Chordata > Actinopteri > Beloniformes > Belonidae > Xenentodon > Xenentodon cancila. The sequence goes on along the minus strand of CM026202.1, from coordinate 7,178,657 downwards.
TTTTATTTTATAATGACATAGCCGCTTTGAGTGAACATTAATTTGTTATAGTTAAGGAAAGTAAGATTTTTATCTGTACTGTCACAGGAAAACAGGACTATAATGTGATTTGATGTGAATGAGCTCCTGCTCTTGACTGTGTAACTTGTCACATAATTCAGTTGTCCTTTTTAATGAAGAAATAAAAAACAAGCAAAAACATTCCTCAAAAATGACTTTTTATTGCCTACAGAGGGGAGAGACAGAACTGTGTGGAGAAACAATACAAAGTGTTGCTCAGCGTGTTTGGTTTCAACCGAGATATAAATGCTCATTTAAAAAAATAAAAATGCAGACGTGCCCTTTGTTTGGTGGGAGTCAAAAGATCGTTGCACGATCTGTTTTTATTTGTGGATTGTTTAGCACAGTTTTGTTTTGACCTTTATAACAAGAAACGTCCTTCACTGCCTGCACCTAAAGCTCCAGTTTGGTGCCTACCGACGCAGCATCTCGTTACTCCTCCCACTCGCCTGAGCGTGATGACGTCACTACCACTCAATCAGGATTCACGAACAGTCCCGCAGGTCCCGTTGGTCCGCTTTTATTCTGAATTCACGTTCGCACTCCTGGACTTAACTTTCTTTTAAAACCGACCTAATACCATAACTTTTGTGCTTTAGTCTTATTCGGAATTTTAATGTGAACATGTTTGTTCATTAAACACTAATTTTCCCCTTTCGGGGAGTGGGAGAGGGATTTGAACGTCACACAGTTGCGGGTTCAGATTCATTTGGGAAATAAAACTAGATTGTTTCACTATTAAACGGGACCTCCAGAAAGGACAAATTTGTATAAAGACAACGTCAGCACCACCATCTGGTTTGTCAACGTCCCTCGTGAAGCTGCAGTTTTCTGGATCTGCAGGATCTGCAGGACGTGCAGGATCTGCAGGACGTGCAGGATCTGCAGGACGTGCAGGATCTGCAGGATCTGCAGGACGTGCAGGACGTGCAGGATCTGCAGGACGTGCAGGATCTGCAGGACGTGCAGGATCTGCAGGATCTGCAGGACGTGCAGGATCTGCAGGACGTGCAGGATCTGCAGGACGTGCAGGACATGCAGGTGAAACATTTGGCCTTCAGGAATCACACCCTGACCGCGTGGCACCAGCAGCTGCAGTCTTCCTCCCAGACTGATCGGGAGCAGATGCGCTGACTGGTGTTGAGGATTGATGCACCTGGAGTCTGTCGACAGGTGTTTCAGGGATAATGTGGCGCCTTCGCTGCTGGTTGTAAAACTCTCACGCCACATTCCTAAAACCGGAAAGTTTCTGCTCAGGGGCAGGTATGTCCAGAGATTTCTGGAGAATATTTTCTTTAGAACTGTTATCCACTCGACGCATCCAGAAACAGCAGCCTACAATACCTGTCATCGTTTGAATTTAAAAATGATACATTTACATAATGAGATTTTATTTTAAAGTTCTATTATTCCCGTAGAATCACCAGTGAAATAAAAGGTGCAGCAACTTTACAATATTGTCTCAGGATTTCATGATTATCTTGGGTACAAAATGCATGTTTAAAAGTGAAAAGAGTCTCATTCTTACCAGACTTGTTTTGCATTTGTTTCCTGTTTCAGCTGATCTCGTGTACAGGTTCATACACTGGGAAGGAAACATTTTAAACTTGGTAATCATCCTTTAAAAGGAACATCGGAGAGTTAAAGCAACCCCAGGTCTATTATTGTATAGTAAAGGATGTTTGTTTAGGGACCAAAATGTAAATTGAAACAGTTTGGAGTTAAAAAGGAATATGCTTTTGCAGATAGTGACAAATAAGGGGAGCGCTTGGCAGTTGATGTATGACGAAATAAATCGCCAAGTCCTTGATAAGACTCAAAAACGTTGTCACTTAAGTAATAGTGTAGACAAACTGAAGTAGTTTGATCTCTGTAACGTGTATAAAAAAAGAAGTGTTTGTGCAGACACCTCCTTCAGGTCTCTGCCACCTGATGTTACTAGTTGCAAAAGCAGGAAAGTTTTGACCTCTTCTCTTGAGAAACGCTCATTTTGTCATAAAAATATGCATCCAGTTCTGTGGAAGCTCAACTTTACATTTAATCATAGATTTTAAGTTGTGTTACTCCACAATGTTCCTTCAAATGCAGCACGCTCAACAACAAATCCTTTGTCCAAATGCTAAAGACATAAAAATGATCATTTTTCCAAGGGAACAATCCTGGCGTTGAATTCGCCCAGTAGAGAGCAACGGCCTTTAGCAGCCCACCGCATTTTTGTAAAAATCAGTCAGAGACGAGCATAAAACCAAGTGTGACCCAGAAAAAAAGAGCGGAGGGAGCTTTACATTCAGGAAGTGGATGCAACAAACGTTGCAACGACGGCGAAGCCACTCGCAAGAGGAACCACAAACCACTTAGGAATTCTGTTTGAGACGACTGAAAGAACGGAGGAGGATTTATCTACGGTACATTAAAAAAATGTTAGATTAATAAAAATGTGACACCAGGCTGAGGTGAGCAGTGATTCCTCAGCTTTAATTCCTCCCAATTGCATCCCCAAAACGTGGTTCTGGAGGGCCGAGGGGGGCTGGATAACGGTGCTGGACCGGTCTCTGAGCAACCCGGTCTCAGGGGCAGTGCTGCTGTCGGACAAAGTGTACAAACTAGGCACGTTGTTTGTAGAAAAAATATATGAGGTGCGCTCCACAGAGACAAAATGAACACGTTAGTAATGATAGTTGGAGACTATGGTGGAATAAATAATAGTTTAAAGAATGAGCGCGTCGCCTGATGAGAGACGTGAACACCATCTGTAACTAAAACAAAAGAGAACAAAACGTCAAACAGAAAGGGGATTCAGCATCATTTCAGGGTATGAAAGGCCTTGAGATGGTACTTGGGAAAGAAAAGCCTCAAGACAAACTGCTTTAAATCTAGAATGTTTATCTTTTTTTTCTCAAAAACTTGGTAATACTGAATTGTACAAAGAACCAATTGAAAGACTGCATGTTAGAGAGAAAATGCCCGCAGTTCAATAACAAAGTTGGAAAGAGACGGCTGGTCTCTGCGGGACCATCGGCCAGGTGAAGGTGGTATTCACAGATGAGATCTTAGTGGACCGGGCAAAGAAACAATTACAACACCAAGTACATCTTTGAATTAAGAGAAAAAAAACTAAACAAAACAAAATTGCACCCTTTTTTCTCAGGAGAATGGTACATCCCCCTCACAGGTGTGAAAGACGCCCCGTCATCAAAGACAGTCTCATTTATGTACAGATGTTGTACGACAATCTGAAAACCCTGTGAGGTTAGTTCAGGAGTGAAGTATGGGCCTCAAAATGCTCTCGAAGACCAACTCCAGCAGAAGTGGCGGACGACTCGCGAGCGCCGAGTCGCCTGTGCAACTGAAACGAAGCCGACACTGCACGTCCAGCTGTTCAGGCCAGATCGTCCGACTCTAGTGACACTTTTAACCCCCAAAATGATGGCTTTTCCTTCTCAAAAACACAACAGGGCTAATATTCTACCGATCTGATCAATCCTACATTCTGGGTTGTGTAGACGCTGCAGTGAGATGTGCCAGATATGTAAAACACTGAATACGTACGCAGGTACCGCAGAGGTTTCTGATGCGCTAAGAGTCGTGGCCCTGCTTTAGACACCATCTGATTGCATTATTCCTGACTTAAATCCCTTATTTGCTTCTTTTGAATTGTATCACGTTACAGGCGAAGTACAACTAATGTTTTCTGGTTGTTAATTGCAGGTCATGTTCCCTTGTTACCGTTTGTAAAGCTAAATTGCTTAATTAAAAGAGTGATACTCTCATCATTTACATGAAATATGAGATTTATAATCAGAATAATCTTTTATTTTTGGGTTAGCAAGCATCCCTTGACCCTTGATGTGGACTGAAACTCCAGAATTTCTCCCTCGGTGCTTCGCTATAGTCTCAAGATAGGGTGATAAAATCTGCATTTGTACTTTTGTCTTGGCACTAAACTGCAGCCATGCCAGCGTAGATCTAATCTTGGTTCATTCATTTAGCTGCACTCTCTGCAGAGCCTCTATTCGGGAAAGCCATCATTTTCTAAACTATATGTGCATCTTATGTGACAAGTTTTAACTTTATTTTAATTTCATGTTGAGCCTTTCGTTGAATACATTTGGCTCATGATTATTCATCACTAAATGAGTCTTCACAGGAGTTTTCTTATGTTTACTTCTGGCACGAGAACATAAACTTGATCTTGTTGCCGGGAGACTCTTTGGCCAGTCGGATGATGGGAAAAACGCCACTAACGTCTTAAGACCACTGGTGTAAAGAAAAGCCCAAAACAAACAAAAAACACTCAAACACAAATAGCATAATCTCTGAATGGCATGAAACGTACCTCAAATACGTCTCATATCAGAACAAATCACAAAGTCGGGGACCACTTTGGTTGTTATTTGGCTCCTGTGAGATTTCCACAATTATCAGGCCTGAATTTATAATTCTTTTACAAAACAGAGCAGCAGAAACCTCACGAAACACAAATTTGAAACTACAGAGTTGCGTACATGGTCTGAGGTGACCAATATATCCCTGAAAATGAACAACACGTCAGCAAAACAACCACGATACGGACGTTTAGAAAAGCAAACTCCCGGTCGGACGAGAAGAACGAAGCAGCTTCAACATTCGTGCAGCACTTTGAGGCAGCTTTCAGGTTGAGATTCGCGAGCAGGCAAGAAGGCTTGTAAAGTGACCACTTCTTTTGGTTTTTTCTTCTTTTAAATTTGGACCTGCAACATGATCCCAAACGATCTGGTAAAATCCAGACTAGTACACGGGATACCGTTGCATATTTCTCAAAAGCAGACCATCAATTTTACGTCTGATGTGACTTGAAAGAATTTTATGTTCCACTTCCCACATCACAAACACTACATTTTTAAAACAACAACTTTATACTTTTAATATTAAAAAACCACAAAACTACAGGTTTCCTCACCATCTTCACATTTCACTGAATTAAGCAAGGATGGCCCTCGGCTCATCCGAATCTAAAACACGGACCGGATGTAAACACGTCGTCCACACCCTCGTGGAGCATCGACAGCCTAGATGCAGCTGCTTGTAGTGCTGATTTATTAATATAGCTGTCAGTTAATGTGCGAGTAAAAAAACTAGTTCTGGGTCTGTAAAGGTCTGTGAGCACGTGCACACTTGTGCACCGGTACCATCGTCAACGTGCCGCGAGTCGATTTCAGACAAACCCACATGAAAGTGGGCGCCGCGGACGTTCGTATGGTGAACTTATCTCACAACAGTTGACCGTGTTACGAATCTGTGAGCTGTCATGATCAGATCGAAGGCAAAAAAAAAAAATCAACTTTGGAGATTCAGTTCAACAACTTCAACCTAGGCCCAACATTTGGTATAGAGCTGATTTATAAGGGCAGAAAATAAAACAAAGATGTGCAAAGACACAAAAAGGAGCAACAAATGGGGCAAATACTTCACTCCTTCTGGGTTGGTGTGTCAGGGTTTTTGGGAGGGGGACACATGGCCTCTGAGTGTTACATGACTGGTAAACTGTACAGGGTCCTGTATAAAGCTGGAGGGGGGTGGGGACAGTGTTTAAAAGCTGGGGGAGGTGGGGTGGGCGGGGCTCTCTCAGGCTGCACTACCTGTGGATTGGCAGGTGCAGCCCATTGAGCGGGTTGAGCGGGTGGGGCGGGGGAGGGTGCAGCTCCAGCTGGGCCAGCAGGGAAAAGTGGTCCGAGGGGATGTGGGGATGGGGGCAGCCGATGATGTTGTTGTCCACAAGCCACTGGCTGTCGAGCGGACCCAGGAGGCCCAGGACGCTCATATGCGTCTTGGAGAAGAAGATGTAGTCGATGACACCCTGCAGACACAAAGACCACGTCAGCTTGGAAACACACATGCAAACAAACATTATTGTTTGTTTTTAAAAGTATTAAAGCACAAATTAAATAACAAAACATGAACATTAAACAAAACGTAACAAACGCATCAAAGCATTTCCTCATCACCGCTTCGCAATAACTTACATTCCTAAGTATATAATGAGTCTTGCATAAAAAACATAATTAAAACATTATATTTGAAACAGAAACATAAGAGAAAATTAGAATGAAAACATTTATAATGAATCTGTGAAAAAGCCTTCTATATTTAGGATGAAGCCATTAAAAAAAAGAAACATGAAGAAATGGTGTTTTTATACGGACACCTTAAAGAAGTTTGTTCAACATCAGCCGTGTTGTGACGGATCATCTGTGTACTGTGGGCAACATCAGCTGAGAGATTATATTTTTAAATAAATGAAAAAATTTATCAACCTTTGAACTAAGCTGAAAAAAAACTACAAGATATTTCTAAAATATAAACACTGCCAGGTTTAAACGACAGTTTATTTAACCCAAGATATTTAAGAAAACTGACTTTCTGAAGCAAAGACCTATCATCAAAATTGATACAAATATTAAGAAAAATATACATTTCTTAAATTAACAATTTGTGTAAACCGAGAATAAAATGACAGGCTAAAGAGAATAACTTTGATAACTATAAAGAATGTAGAAGAACAGCAACACCTGTCTGAATATACCCTGAATTATTCTGGGAAAATCTCCCATCAAACTGTCTCTCAGCGGTCTGATCACACGTAAAGGTACAAATATTTATGGAATAAAGAAAAAAAAGTGTCAGCTCACAGTTTTCACTGTTTGTGCTCAGCTCAGCAAATTGGCTGCTGGTAGGAATTTAATATTTAATGTCCACACACCAGAATGTTATCGATTTTTCATGTAACTCCTGTAATAAACCCTTTTCTTACAATGACAAAAGGTCTTTATTAACGCGATGCAGCCTCGGCTAAATAGAAAGCTCAGATTAAAGACACACTTTTATTTTGGCTCATCGACTTACATCGGTCTAATTTCATCCGAGGCTCTACGCCGCTGTGAGAGACAACGCCAGACCAAAGCATGCTCTGACACTACGGCCCAAACGTCTCAGAAACTGCTCTCCGAGTGGCGATAAAACTCCTCCTCACGTCCCTCCCGCCTCTCCGGGCGCTCGGCCTACATTTACCCTGACGTCTACTGTGAGACACGACACCATCTGAAAGCTCTCCTTTTCGACCCACAGAAACCGTTTACATTTTTGATTTTGTAGCAACCAGAAGCCAACGTTATGAAAGTGTGAGTGTAGATGTTAATCTGTGTGAGACGCTGGCGAGTCTGCGGTTTCTGTCTGTTTGTTGATCACATCTTGCCTCATCTTTACACATTACTGTAACTTTTGATGTCCCGTCTACTGTTAGTAAGCAAACACATTATCACAATAAAGTAAAAAATGTCAGGGTGAAAATGCAACAAAGATAACTGAAGTGAGTAATGTTTCCTACCTTGAAGTCGTACGTGTAATTGGTGTAAGGCATGAGATTGCTGTCGTAGGCGCTCTTCAGCTGGAAGCTGTGTGTGATGCTTCCGTCCGAGTTGCCGTTCTTGCCGTTGCAGTTGAAGTTGGTCAAACATTCACTGTAGCGTAGCTCCTTGAAGTCCTTGTGGTTCTCAGCCACTCCGCCGTTGCTCAGGTATTCCACCACACCTGGATCCAGGGACAGAAATACAGGAGTGCTTCACAACAGGAGCACAGCACTGATCCAGAAAGCTCTGGATTCCCCGAAACGTGCCCCAAAAAACCCAACATAGTGTTCATATGTGTGGTCCGCTGGCCCAAATGGAAAGTAATTAATGTGGATGAAGTATTTATTAGAAATGAACTGAGTGGAAAATTAAATTCTACTTTTATTCTACTTTAGTTTTAAGTCTCAACAGAGGTTCTTCACAATAGAGAACAGTTGTTACCCGAGTCAGGCAGTGAGTTAAGGTCAGCACACAGGACAATGGGAATGGAGCACGGGTCAGAGGTCGACGACCCAGTCTCCATGGAGCCCGAGGCCCTCTCAGCGATGCTCTTCAGCTCCGACAGGAACATCATGGTTTGGATCAACTTGACATCCGAGTACTCTGGGTCCCAGTGCATGTGGGCATTCGCCACCAGGATCAGCTGCCGCTCCTGCAGCGGTTTCATGCCTAAACCAGACATGACAAAAAAAGAGGTCACAGCACGAACATCCGGCTAATTAAATGGTGGATGCAAACAACAAAGACAGCGGATATTTCTTCAGGTCAAAACATGTTTGAACTCTATGAGTAATCTTAATATAAAACAACCCACAAAAACCGGCAAAAAGGAAAAATAACAGCTTTTAGGAAATCTAAAATAAACCCTGGGCGTGTTTTTTTCCAGTTACAGAAAACTGATGCAACTTACGAAACATTGACGGCATGACAGCAAAAAAATAATAATAATAACAAAAAAGGTTAGTTGCCAACAACTAAAGCAACCTTAAAAAGATAACTTTACAATACGTGGAGAAAACGTCTCTGCTCGCCACTCTTCACCTCGCGCCTATTTGCCGTGTTAAAAACGTACTTTACAAAACAGATCACGTTGGAGTAGAAGTGACAACAAGGTGGATAAAATGATCATAAACCACAGCAATGTCACAGCGTATTCTACATGTAACAAGACACTATTTCATTATGCAAATCGTCTCCTAAAATAATAATAATAAAAACAACAAAATATGCATCTGAAAAACGTGGAACAATTTTTCTGTCACTTTGTTTGACATGCAATAGTGACACCTTGTGGTAAAAAAATACACTACTGCAATTGAGATAAACTTCAGATAATACTTGCATTTTGGACTGGTAATATCAACGATCTTTATTTATCTTTTGGTTACACTGTTCTGCTTAATCACAGCTAAGAGATGCAGTCAAAACACATACAAGCCTTTTAACTGCAAAGAAAGTCGGGGCACTGAGTTAAAAAAAATGACGTAAAATGTTAAAATAAGGCTGAAGCTCTTAGTTTATCCAGTAATCGTTGAACAGGATGTAATTTTAATAAGAAATTAATTTTAGGTGCTTACTCAACTGAAGATGCTGCGTTGAGCTCTGTGAACTTGTGACTGGTCTTTTCAGTAGTTTTTGATGCAACATGTAATAAACAATGAAGTTATAGTCATTGACTCCTAGATTAAATTAGTATAAAATAATCACAGTTTAGGTTAGAGGCAGGAAAAAGCACCTTACCACCTGAGAACACGTCCTTGTTGACCTCCAGCAGAACGGCCACGCCGATGTTGTCTTTGGTCATCACCCTGTTCAGCATGACTTCTGAGCCCTCGGAGTTGGCCATGGCCACCTGATTGAACTCCACCGTGTGTTTCTGCACCAAAGTGAACCTGCAGAAATATGAGCAAAGCGGCATACGTTTTAAGTCATTTTAACCTATAAAAGAAATTTCCATCGTGGACACGGTCTGCTTCAAAATGTCTTTTTTGTTGAGCGTCGCCTGAAGTATAAAAGTAAAGCTCACTTTTCTGTCTTGAAAAACACCGCACAGCCGTCTACGTGTTTCCTCTCCTGTTCAGAAACCAGTTTGGCACGCGATTTGGGACAGAAGTAGCCGTCATAGCCACGATCCTTTAGTGTTTCCAGAAACAGTGCGTAGTACTGCTCAGTCTCCACCTCCTGCAGGAAAGAAATCGCATGTCCGGATCAACGTGTCATGAAGAGAGAACAGCTACCGTACAGAAACCAAAAACCCCTGTGTCAAACATGGAAATGTCCAAACAGGTTTCCATGAACTGATCTGGACAGAAAATACTTGGTTGTACAGAGTTACGAGCAGGTTTAAGTTAAGCTGGCCATGGCTTTAGTAAACAAAGATGTAATCAATTAAAGAGGACTTAAATACAACCAGCCTGCCGGGGAACCCTTTTCAAGTGAAATAATCACGATCATTCGTGTCTTCAGTTTTCATGTTGGTCAGATCAAAATAGATTCGGTTTTAGGGTTTTTGGTGTTTTTATGTCCATTGGTGCAAATAACCTCTTTGAAAGAAGGTAAAAACGTCTTCAAGAAAAAAAAAATGTTGTCAAACTGAAGCTCAAATCAACCCTTTCACATTTACACATTTTGATGAAAGAAAAAAAAACATCTACGTCAGAAATGGATTTTCCTAAGACCTGAAAGATCTGGGAATTTATGACAGATACCACAATTACAAGTTCATTTAGCTACAACATAATTCAGGGTTGAGAATTGAAAATCAATCAATCAATTCAGAGCAGCAACCTTTAGGGTTTGCTCATTGTATCAATTACAATAGTGATTTTGATTCAAACTGGATTCATTTTTTAGCCCTAGTCAAGATACAGTATGTTCTCAAAGAAAGGAGCTCGTCAGACAACCAGAGAGAAAAGACGATGTTCTGAAATGAAATATGCTATAAGTTATCATCCATGTCGGCGCTAATGACACCCGGCTACGCCAGTCGGAGGTCACTAAAATCAATATTGTCTCGGTGTGTAACTACGCCAAAACCATGTCGGACTCCGTAGTTTTCTCTGGTCCCCTCCCCAATCTGACCGGTGATGACATGTTTAGCCGCATGTTGTCGCTCCGTCGCTGGTTGTCTCGGTGGTGTTCAGAAAACGACGTGGCCTTTATTGACAATTGGAAGACGTTTTGGGGAAAGCCTGGTCTGCTTAGAAGAGACGGCATTCATCCCACCCGGGATGGTGCAGCTCTTATCTCTAGAAATCTGGCTGATATTATTAGATCCTCCCCCTGACAATCCAGGGTCCAGGCCGGGGTGCAGAGCTGCAGTCTTACACGCTTCTCTGCTGCTTCTCGAGGACTATCGCCTGCCAATAAAAAGGTAGAAGTAAATGATGTAATTGGAGATTCTAACGAGGGTGCCAAGTAAAATAGATTTAGTATCGATTCCCCGTCCTCCAAATCTTCACCAAGCGCGACGTAATAGAGGCGTTAACCAAAATAACCTCGTAAAAATAAAAACAAATACGCATTTAGTGCGAACTAAAGACCAAACAATTAGATGCGGATTACTAAATATACGATCTTTAAGCTCCAAGTCTCTATTAGTAAACGATCTAATTACTGAGACCCGGAGTGACATTTTCTGCCTAACAGAAACGTGGCTCCAAGAGGAAGAGTTTGTTAGTTTAAATGAATCGACGCCGTCCAGTTACGTTAATTATCATATTCCTCGAATCACAGGTCGAGGTGGAGGAGTAGCGGCGATCTACGACTCCAGTCTTACAATAAAATCCAAACCTAAATGCGATTATAATACATTTGAAAGCCTCACGCTTAGCTTAAAACTGCCGAGCTGGAAATCAGAGAAGCCAGTCTTGTTGGTGGTAGTTTACCGGCCTCCTGCTGGAGCTTATCTGGAGTTTCTGTCTGAGTTCTCAGATTTCTTATCTAGTTTATTGATCAGTACAGATAAAGTCATCATAGTGGGCGACTTTAACATTCATATGGATGTTGACAACGACAGTCTTAAGTTGGCTTTTGATTCTCTTCTAGAATCGATGGGGATTTTACAAAAAGTTAACGAACCAACGCATTGTCTTAATCATACTCTTGATCTGGTCCTCGTCTACGGTGTAGAACTTGATAATCTGTTAGTGTCACATGTAAACTCCCTCCTATCCGACCACTATTTAATAACGTTTGAATTCAACATTGTCAACGTTACGCATAAAAGGAGGAATTACTTTAGCAGGTGTCTATCCGATAAAGCTATCACTAAATTTAGGGAGGCCGTTGCTCTTCATCTTCTTACAGAGGAACATAGTGAAGCAGTTGAGGGCTGTGACCTCGGTTCTACCTCTGCAGACGTTGATTTCCTTGTTGGTAGCACTGCAGATGTGTTGCATACAGCTTTAGATGTAGTTGCTCCTTTGAGAAAGAGGGTCTCTAACCATAGGAGCTTAACTCCCTGGTTTAACTCACATATTCGTATGTTAAAACAGAAAGTGCGTAAAATGGAAAGAAAGTGGTACTCTAGTAGGTCTGTAGATATTTATTATGCATGGAAGGATAGTCTAATAGTGTATAAAAAAGCGCTTCGCAAAGCTAGAACAGCCTATTATTCAGTGTTAATAGAGGATAATAAAAATAACCCACGTTTTCTGTTCAGCACTGTAGCCAGGCTGACAAAGAGCCACAACTCTGTTGAGCCGTGCATCCCTGCAGCTCTCAGTAGTGAAGACTTTATGAGCTTCTTTAGCAATAAAATTGTCAGAATTAGAGAGGAAATCGGCCAGGCCCTCCCGGCAGTGGCTGTGGGAATTTCTTCAACCTCAGCGACTCCCTTATGCTCCGACCTGACTCTAGACTGTTTTGTTCCTGTAGACCTCTCTGAGCTGACCTCAGTCGTCAATGGATCTAAATCATCCACGTGTCTGTTAGACCCAATCCCAACTCGACTACTCAAAAATGTTTTCTCTCTTATTGGACCGACAATACTGAAACAGATCAACTTGTCCCTAGTCTTAGGATATGTACCACAGGCTTTTAAAGTCGCAGTAATCAAACCATTACTTAAAAAACCCTCTCTTGACCCAGACATTTTAGCTAACTATAGACCAATTTCCAACCTTCCATTTATCTCTAAAATTCTGGAAAGGGTAGTTGCAAGCCAGCTGTGTGAGCATTTGTATAGAAATGATCTATTTGAAATTTTTCAGTCAGGGTTTAGAATGCATCATAGCACAGAAACAGCACTGGTTCGAGTCTCGAATGACCTTCTTATGGCCTCAGATAATGGGTTAGTGTCCCTACTGGTTCTGCTGGACCTCAGCGCTGCTTTTGATACTATAGATCACAGCATTTTACTGCAGAGGCTAGAGTATGTTGTTGGGATTAAAGGGACAGCTCTAGATTGGTTTAAATCATATCTGTCTGATAGATTCCAGTTTGTTCATGTTCATGAGGTTTCTTCCGTACAGACGAGGGTCTGCTATGGTGTCCCGCAGGGTTCAGTGCTAGGGCCAATCCTGTTCAGTTTATACATGCAGCCCTTGGGAAGTATTATCCGGAACCACGGCATTAATTTTCATTGTTATGCTGATGATACGCAGCTGTATCTGTCTATGAAGCCAGATGAAACGGAACCATTAGACAAACTTCAGATGTGTATTAAGGACATCAAGGACTGGATGTCCAGAAATTTTTTGCTACTAAATTCTGATAAAACAGAAGTTGTTGTTTGTGGTCCCAAACAGCTTAGGAAGGGATTAGATGGTCTTGCGATGGCCTCCAGTAAAACTGTGCGAAACCTTGGCGTTATATTCGATCAGGATTTGTCATTTAAACAGCATATTAATCAGGTTTGTAAAACTGCGTTTTTCCACCTCCGTAATATCGCAAAGATTAGGAGCATCCTCTCGCAGAGTGATGCCGAAAAACTAATTCATGCGTTCGTATCTTCTAGACTAGATTACTGTAACGTGTTGTTGGCTGGATGTCCAAGTAATTCTCTTAACAGCCTCCAGCTGATCCAAAATGCAGCAGCGCGAGTGCTGACAGGAATCAACAAGAGAGACCACGTCTCTCCAGTTTTAGCTTCCCTCCATTGGCTCCCCGTAAAATTTAGAATCCAATTCAAAATTTTATTACTGGCATATAAAGTCCAAAATGGCCTAGCGCCGCGATATTTGCAAGACCTGATAGTACCGTACGTTCCTAATAGAGCTCTCCGTTCTCAGGGTGCAGGTTTACTCGTAGTTCCTAGAGTATCGAAATGTAGATTTGGAGGACGGGCTTTCTGTTATCAGGCACCATCACTCTGGAACCAACTTCCAGTTTGGGTTAAGGAGGCTGATACCACCTCCACCTTTAAAACTAAACTTAAAACATTTCTGTTTAATAAAGCATATAGTTAGTGTATATTTAGTACCTTAATGTGTCAGGCCCAGTAGTCAAAGCTGCAGCCACAGGACCAGATTAGAGCAGCTCATCTTAAACAGCTTCGGTGTAGATATGCTGCTATAGGCCTATGCTGCAGGGGGGCACCAACATGATCCACTGAGTGGTGCCTTTCACCTTCTCTGTTTCTCTTTGCCTTCTCTGTCTCTTCTTCACCTCAACCCTCATTTATTAACAATATCCCATAAACTTAATTGTGGTCCATTGTTCTGGTAGTTTTTTGTGCTTGTCTGGCCCTTCTTTTCCTCTTCTTTGCATGTCCTGCGGACCAGAACCTCAGGAGCTGCTTGCTGACCTGCAGTTCCACCTCTGACCATCCCAGTGTCTGCCTTCACCTGTCTGTGTGGATGTCTGTTGGATGCTTGCTGACACCCCGACATGCAGTCCTCATCCCCTTGTATCACCGTTTATCCATATATCACCCATATTCACAGAAGTCTAATTGGACTACCAAGGACAGTTACTAATGTATCCTATCTTGTACCTTTGACGGTGTCTCTATGTCTCTATTCTTTCTTATTTCTTGCTCTACCCGGCTGGCCTTCGGCAGGAGGGTCCCCCCTCATGAGCCAGGTCCTGCTCAAGGTTTCTTCCCTCTTAAAGGGGAGTTTTTCCTTGCCACTGTTTGGCTTAAGGTTTTTCTTCCACTAGGGGAGTTTTTACCTGCCGCTGTTTATGTAATAATTGCTCGGGGGTCATGTTCTGGGTCTCTGGAAAGCGCCTAGAGACAACTTGTGTTGTAATAGACGCTATATAAATAAAATTGAATTGAATTGAATTGAATTGAATTATATACACCAATATGCTGGAGACAATGCAGATTTAGAAGCAACACTAACAAAATCCATATCCTATCAAATAAGTTTACCTGTTCCAGCCCAGACTGTCGCTTTATCAGGTGATGACAGGTAAATTCAATTCAGTTTTATTTATACAGCGTCTATTACAACACAAGCTGGACAACAGGATCTTTCCAGAGACCAGAACATGACCAGCAACTATTCAAACTCAGTAACTTTTGAAAAACACAACTCACATAAAGGCATAAAGGCAGTCTGCCTTACCTGCAGGCTGATGATGTCGGCGTCGCAGTTGGTGATCTCCTCCATGATGCCTTTTTTCCGGTACTCCCAGTTCAAGGCCCAGGATGGACAGTAGCCGTACAGCTGTCGCGTGGCGTACTTGTCACACAAGACGTTGTAGCACATGACTGTGAAAACGGCTGCACGCGACACCGAAGAAGAAAAAGGCGTTAAAAAAACAAACAAACTGAATTTAGAGGACTGGAAATAGAATAGTGGCGACACGTAAGTTAACAGCTGATCTGTGGATCAATGGATTGGTTTTTTGTATGTGTGTTGTTGATGCCTTTCTTCTGAATCTTTGACTTTTAGACTGTTATTAAGACAAATAAGAGCATTTTGTTTGGCTGTGGGAAGTTATTCCACTTTAATGTGCCAACTTTTCAACAATAAAATAAAATATATTGCTGCAAATCATTACTTTTACAAAGAAATCCAACTGGAACATCTGTTTTTGTATGAAAGTAGACATGAATTTTTCTAAATGCTCATCTTCTTCCCGTCTGCTGATTCCTTTCTGAGCGCACAGTCGTGAAAAAGAAGGTTTTGCAATCAAAATGGCACAAGGTATATTACTTTGTGTGATTTATTTAACAAAAAACTCCAAAAGAAAATGCTGAATGAGCGTGTTCAAAACTAAGTAACCCTCTTACTGCTTCCACAGGGGTTAAGATGGTACGGAGCAGGCATGTGCTGCTGATCGAAAACACTTCACTAACTGATCATCAGCAAGTATGATTACCTCTATATAAACACAAGGTTTGGACAGTTTGCTTGTCCAGAGCATCCAGCTGTGTTCACACAATTCCAAGGAGGAAAAACATCTGCAGGATCTTACAGAAGCAATTCTTCTCTATCCAGTGCATTTCCAAACATAATTCTACAGTAGTAAAGATATTTACAAGTACAAAATAATCAAGACAGCTGAGATCCATCCCAGGAGTGCATGTCCCGACAAGCTGAGGCCGAGGTGATAGACTGTATAATGCTGAGGGAAAGTATCAACCACCAAAGAGCTGCATTCAAACTCGAAAGGCCTCGGTTAGTGTTTAGTATCGAAGTTCACAATGGCACATTTAGAAAAACACACTGCAAGTACAGCTTGATTTAAAGGGTTGGCAGGAAAACCCCTTGTCTTTTGGAAAAGAATGTCTAGGTTTGCAAAGTTGCAAACAAACCACAACATTTCTGGACTTAAATGACTTCCATGTCCTTTGAGTTTGGTTTAAAAAAAAAAAAAAAAAAAAACGTCTTGTGGGAAACTTGGATGTTTGTGGTGTAATTTAAGGTACCTTACTGCAGGAGACTAACCTGTGGGGCTCATTTGGTCTCGCTCTTTTAGAGTGATCCAAGGTCTTTGGGGGAGCTGCTCTGGGTGCACTGGAGAGGAAAAAAAAAAAACAGGAGCAAAAAAGGGATGAGAGTTCATTTATCTGTAGCAGACACAATGATGCGCCCAGTACAGCAGATCCACAGCGCTCAGGTTTACAGTAAACTCTGATCATGTATGAGCCCCGACAAACAGGTGTGTGGTCAGGTGAAGCCGCTGGACTGTTCACCTGCTAGATTGTCGAGCATGTAGTTCAAAAGCTTTCTGGTTCCATCAGGCTCCTGGTACAGATTGAGGATGTCTTGGGACAAAGGATTTCCTGCAAGCCACACAATAACTATGCAATGAATATAAACGTGCAAAACAAATAAGTCTTTCATTTTCATTCATTCAAACATGAACTTTTGCAAAAATATCAATGAACACTTATAATAATTAGTCAAGTAACAGTGGTTTTAAAAGTGTTTTATAACAATAAGGGTAGGGATAAAAGTCTTACCTTTTAGACCCAGAGTTTGTAACTGGAAAAGCCTCCCAAGTTCATAAGGCAGAACTCGTAAAAGATTGTTGTTTAAAAGTAATTCCCTGCAGAGAAAAAAGAAAACCTTCAGTAACCTGCTCCAGACTCGTCTTCCTCATCACCGATGCATTTTTACTGGCAGTTAAACACTTTCTACACCAGAAATTCACCTCATTTAAGTCGTTCAGTTGCAGTGTGTTTCTGTCATTATTGTTCTGTCAGTTTCATCAAGATGTTTCTCTGATGACTGCAACATCACTGTCAACCACGTTAGTGTTTTGTGTTTGATCACAAGCTTTTAATTAAACCATGTAAACAGCATGAATGAACCTAAAAACATCATTAAAAACTCAAAACACATTATAGTCCGTGTGAGCTTCAGAAGAGCAGACAAATGTCAGGTTTACTTCAGGACAGCGTTTAGGATTACAACTGCATGTCTCATCAGAACCACCACCATCAGAACACGTCTATGTACTGAAATAAAATTCTGCAAACATGTTTGCTAAATGTGTGTAGCTTACAAGATCTCTGCATTGGTTTGATTTAAAGGGATTTTTTATTCGTGTAAATCACTACATACTTATTGCACAAAGAAACAAGATCTTCAGATTATGTCACTGACATAAGTAATGGTTTGGACCAGCCTTAGTTTTTTAAATGTTAAAAACCACAGGGAGGACCACAGTTCAGTGAGGACTTGATGGACCAATCAGACAGCAGAACCCCAGCAAAAGCCTTCTTGTTCATTTGGACATTGTTTTACATTCTCTACAGCTGTAAGGTAATATTTCAGCTACCCACACTTATTCTAATATAAATAATAATTCTGGTTCCTGATTCAACCAATGCAAAGTGAATGGGTATCGCTGACCAGACTAGTACGACGACACATTGGGCCTCTCTTCAGCCCGCTCTTGACTCTCCTGAACCACAGGCTTTACTGCGACACAGTTTACCTGAGAGAGACCATGTTGCC
The DNA here is from genome assembly GCA_014839995.1 of Xenentodon cancila. Lineage (NCBI taxonomy): Eukaryota > Metazoa > Chordata > Actinopteri > Beloniformes > Belonidae > Xenentodon > Xenentodon cancila. Next base: position 7,160,848 of record CM026202.1, on the reverse strand, counting down.
CAGTTCGGCGGGCAGACTGCGGAGTTTATTGGACGACAGGTTCAGGTAGACCAGGTTGGGCAGCTTGGCGATGTCCGGCGGGATGCGGCTCAGGTTATTATCGTTGATGTGGAGCGCGGTGAGGTGGGTAAGTTCCCACAATGAGCTGCTCAGACTCCTCACCCGCCCTAACCCAGAGAAAAAGACAGCTTTTGCTTAAAAGTCAGTGGGCATCTTTGCATTTTGCTTCAAATTCACCTCCATTTTTCTATTTTGGGCTGAAAACTACAGAAAAATGTACGTGGACCACTTATCCACATGTCAGACTGCTTTACCAAAAAAAAGGAAAAAATCTTTCCAGGAGACAAAGGAAATGTGCATCTTTAGATTGCTTTGCAGCACTTTTCCTCTGTGCCTCTGGACTTTTCAACTTGGTGAGGCCGTGCTGGTGTCATCACGGTAACAATGAACGATACCAAGGACGTTTTGAGCTCATGAGTTTGAAGTTTACAAACATCTCCAGAGTTTTGTAGTTCTAAACCAACATTTTTCACACTGTACAATAAACCTGCCTGAGAAATAAACAAAAACTAACAAATAAGAAACACTACTTTTTTTCCTTCTTGCAGGTGTTTTTGACTGTTTGTGAGGAGACTGTTCACATGAACTGATTGACTGACTGACTATTACGTGCTTATGAGTCAGAGGGACAGGTGGTGGGGATGTGATGAATTGCATGTATAAACGCCAGTAAATGCAAGATCAAACGTCAGGAACACCTGGATTATCATTAACGTTTAAGCTGCTGAAGGAGGTGTGTCTTTCACAGTCATTCAGCTAAAAACACCTAACCTGAAGAGTATAGGATATGTAAAATAAGCATTTTTCTTAGCAACTACAAACTGTATATGAATAGATTTGCTTCCAGAATAAAGATAGCACCTGTCAGAATACACCTGAATTATAAAGATACATACATATATGAACACACTTTGGCACATTTAGATATATACCTGAGTTACTGGAGTTTATCAGGTACCCAAGTATAAAGTACACCAAAGTATAAAACCTGCTTTATTTGATATACTCTTGAAAGGCCTGATAGTCCCCTTCTTTTTCTGTTGCTGTTCTATCCTTCCATCACCTTCTTGCACCTCCTATCCCGAAGATGTCGTCAGTCTCAAGATTCTACACCAGCGTGTTCCTTTGCTCCATTTTGCATGTGGAAGACTTGTTTGGCTGTGATGTTTGGCCGTGTCTCAGAAACAGCTTACAGATTTTGGTCATTGAAACCTGGGTTGAATCTTCAGGGCAGATCAAATCACAAATCCACGCAACTGCAAGCACTGCCCAGTTAGAACGAAGATGTTCTGAGATGTGATGAGATCTGAGATGTTCAGTAGGTATGCCGTTTTGTTTGATGTTCTAGCGGTAACAGAAACAATCGGGGTTACTCGATTAACTAATTGATTGATTAACTAACTACTTGATTAACTAATTGATTATTTTGTCTGAAATGGGCTAAAGAAAGTGAAGTTATTTTCTTTCACTGCCAGCTGAGTGAGTTTTTGTCCCGGAGTGGTCACCCATACACCATTACAAGTTTTAAACCAGTAAACCAGTTTCCGGGAGCATGCAGCTTTCTTGTCTTTTTTAATGGTGTCCTGCTTGCTTTTGGAGTTGTGTTTTACTTTGATGGAACGGGTGTTTATAAGATTAAAGCTGAGCTTTTATTTTGTTTGCTTGGTGTGCTACATGTGTTTGTTGTCTCACGGT
>CM026202.1:7136593-7154093 GCA_014839995.1 Xenentodon cancila | reverse complement strand
CAGTTATTAACAGTATCCCATAAGCATAATTGTGGTCAATTGTTCTTGAAGTTTGGTGTGCTGGTCTGTCCCCTTTTTTTCTCTTCTGTACATGTTCTGCAGACCAGAACCTCAGGAGCTGCATGCTGACCCGCAGTCCCACCTCTGACCATCTCAGTGTCTAAACTGTCTTTTATACCTTTGACGATATGTCTGTATACCTCCTCTTTGTTCTTCATCCTTTCTTTCCTTTCTCTGTTTCCCTGCTCTACCCGGCTGGTCTTCAGCAGGAGGGTCCCCCCTTATGATCCAGATCCTGGTCCAGGTTTCTTCCCCCTTATGATCCAGATCCTGGTCCAGGTTTCTTCCCCCTTATGATCCAGGTCCTGGTCCAGGTTTCTTCCCTCTTCAAGGGGAGTTTTTACCTGCTGTTGTTTATGTAATAATTAATCGCGGGTCATGTTCTGGTCTCTTGAAAGATCCTGGAGACGACTGTAATAGATGCTATATAAATAAAATTGAATTGAATTGAGGTTATCTGTTTTAGTTCTTGTCAACACTGTTAATGAGGTTATGTTATTGGTACAGTTTGTTCAAACATTATCAGTTTTATTCAAAATATTATGGTACGATTTGGATGGAATTTTAGTCATAAAGGGGCCAACTTAAAAGGTTAATATTTCACGTTTATTAGCCAGGTCCTGGATTTTTATTGATTTGTTTATTTATAATTTTTGTTAAGGTTTAATGAAGGTGTGAAATCTCAGTTTCCCTTTAATATTATTAAGTTGTTTTCAGACAGTACACGGGATGTACAAATCTTATCATATATGTCAGGGTTGCATTTTATCCTTTCACCAAATTTAATTTACTTTGATTAAAAGAAATCGACCTCCATTCACTCTTAGGTCACAATCATGTGACATACCACACAAACATATGAAAAACAAATGTTACCAGCAAACATGACTGAATTGTTTGGCACTATAATAGATCAACAAGATGTCATATTCTAATATCTGTATTACAGTTTGAAATAATGTGGTGTTAAAAGTTAAATTATAATGCAACCGACTACTTTTTCTAGACTAAAAATACTTGCAGAAATAACTTGATTGCTTCTGAATCTTTGAACGTTACTTGAAAGCAGTATGAAGAAATTAAAAGAGTAATTGTTTTTCTTAAAAGTGACCACTTTTTGTGCAGGAAGCACATCCATGTTATTGCAACTCCCCGACTGTCAGCATTAACATGCGACTCCAAACCGCATGTTAACAAACATGTAATACTGCGTGTCTTTTGACCAGGAGAAGTGTGCAGAGATTAGTTATTATTATGATGGCTGAGGACAACAAGTTTGGAAAAAGTATTACATAACCTGTTTACACACTACTGGGTCACAAGTAATCAGCCACAGTGGCTGCAGGCAGATATATGGCCTGCTGGTATCCGTTCATATCACAAATGTTTGGAGAAATTCACAAAATGCAACTGTTCTTGCGATTTTAATCAATTATCAGACATGCTTTCAAAATGTTTAACTGTTGGATTTCACGAAAACAGCCTAAATATTATGGTTACGCTCGCGTTTGTTTCCCTGAAGACAAGGGAATGTGTTGCTGTTGCTTGCTGAGTTTGGACGAGCGTCCAAACTGGGACACAGGCGAATGTCAAAGGTGGCGAGCATGTCACGCAGATGGACAGGCCCGTTCAGGAGAGGTTCGGCCCACCGCTCACCCGCTGTCACACCTGACCCAAGGTAAACACGCCTCTCTCCATACGTTTTTTGTCGATTAATACTAACTGTAAACGTATAAAGGTTCCGTCGAGGCGGGACACAATCACGTTAAGAGTGTATCCTTTCCCAAGCACGGCGCTGGATTCGTTTGGCTGGCGGCTGCTGGGCGCACGCCGCCCGGGCTCATCGAGGCTGACAGCGGGGGAGACGAACTCGCGAGACCGGCGGCGGATTTAAATGTTTAATTTAAGACGGACGTGTTTGGTCGAGGTGGCTGCTGTATGAACACAAAGTCAAAGTCGTTATTACCTTCATTCGGGGGCGGTGGATGAAGATTTATTGAGGGAACTGGTAAAGACATGCAGACGCGGCTCTTGAACCCGTTTAGACCCTGAACGTCTCGGAAACAGAGGGAAGAACAACAAACGTAGCTTCCGCTCGTGACCGCCTGGGGGGAGCGCGCTCAGATCTGCTACCTTAAAGCGACATAAATTATAGTTGTTGATTATTGTCCCAAAGAGGAACATACAACACCGAATTTTAGCGGTACCGTGCAATTAAAAGTGTGGAGGAAGTATGTTTGTGGGCGTGGCCTTTATTTTCCTGACATTTCCCAGTCTTTCAAATGCAACAGGAGCTTAAGTGCTTTCTGTAAATCTTGACAACCTTGAATGTTCGGCATGCCACGAGTCAATCTTTAAAACACTAAGCAACTACTAGTTTTACAATATACGCCGAATGCGAGACTTTACTTGACAGATTCCTTGTAGGCGCATGATATTGTAAACAACTTTTTTTATTTCCTTAAAAAAAGGGCGCGTGCAACTAGTTGCCCGTTTTTGAATGAAAATTTGCTCAATTTCGTGGCGGAACGATGGGTCTCTGAACGCTGTTTCTACACGAGGCAGATTCAGCGTTCTAGTGCTAAACATGGCAACGTGCGGGAGGTCGGCGTGGAAAGGTCAGTGAGTCCAGCGTTAAACGTGTTTTTGCTGTTGAAAATGTTCTTGTTTCTGAGTAAAAGTCTGATTGTCTTGCTTCCCGATGGGTTCATGACTTAATTCAAAAGACACGCCTTTCCGTCTGCAAGCTGTCCTTTACTTAACGGACATCAGTGTCCGTCTTCCCACAATATTAAAGATCAAAAACCAAGTTACTCGATTTTATATTGTTTTACCTCTTTGAACCACAAAGGCGGTCATTTGTGTAGATTATTTATTTTAGTGTAGAATTGAGTGTTCCGCTTTTGCCATTAGGAAGCGATATTAACTGGTACGTGGGCTGGATTAATGAGTTAAGTTAAATTACCAGTCACTTTTTTATAATTAACGTGGTAACGTTGAACTTGATGGCCTTTAGTCACGATAGGCGTTGCACGTCCTGGCCAAACACGTCCCAAACAGTTTCATTGTTCGGTCCGCGGTGGCATCATTTAATAAGTTTAAATTCATCCACGTTTGTTCCTAAAAGATGATGGGTCATCCTTGTACTGTTCTTAATTTTAAATAGTTTTGGTTATTTTCTTATTCTATGTTTGCTTGATGCAGACCAATAATTGGACCCGTCTGAAACAGAATTACATGTTTTACATGACCAAAGGATGTTGATATTCTGACATTGTTTGTAAGGAATGTGAAGCTTTTCAAAGCCTTAGTTGAGGTTAAAAAACCTGCTGCCAGCTTGAACATAATTATTACTGCAGTGCTTTTGTTAGGGAGGCTCTCACCTGTTTTTGTTTTTTTTTAATCAAGTGACACCTTTGTGCTTGGCCAGGCAGTGTACACGAGTCGCTACAAGCTTAAAAATCAACAATTTTAGACGCATCAAATGATTTATTAATAAAATGTTGGTTTTGTACATGGTTTTGCCTCCTACTTAAGTGATCAGTGAAGCTATAACTGGCACTAATTGACAGGCGAACTTACTAGAGGAGTCACAGTTTGAACCCCTAAACAAATCTACAGCTGCACAATATATTTTTACTTCTAAATCAATAAGTCTTTTACCACATGGCCAGACTTTTATCAGTAGGTGAATTTGAGGAAACTATTTGTGCACAAAAAAAAACAAACACTGGTGTTTTGTGCTTTAGTTGGGCTGAGATGAACCTGAATGTAACCTTCTTTTGTTGTAAGGAAGAAAAACACAAATAAAATGTTGTTCCCTTCTTGATCAAATTGAGAACAGCTGGATTTAAATTTAAGTGCAGCTGGAGTGCGCAATGTGTGAACAGAATGTCAGGCTCTGCAGGGTGGAAGCTTCACTCTCATTGCTGCGGGTCTGACATCCCTTGCAGGAAACGTGTTGTTGATGATTTGGTGCTATGTAAATAAAAGCTGGATGAATAAAAAGCTGAACTCTATGTAGATGCAAGATATCAGTAAAATATTCACTATGTGGTTTCATAGTTAAACGCAGCGCCAGCATGACTTGTGACCTGTAAACCTGGTGTATGACGTTAATGTCTTTCTGCTCTGCAGCTTAATTTGACCCTTGCAGGTCCTAGAGGAAAAGCATATGTTATATTTCTAATGCAGAAACATTGTTTTATTATTAATAATTCTCTTGGTACCCAGCACTTTGTCCAAATGTATTGTTTTTGAGGTGCTTTATAAATAAAATTGAGATAAGTTTAATAAAATTAAAACTGCACTCTGCAACAAATTAAACTGTGTAATTTAGCATCAAAAGTAGCATCTTGGTCAGTGTGAGGGACCGAGCTAGTCAAGCAAGAGGACACCAATATTTTATACAAAAATATAGTTTTATTTTCTTTTCTTTAGAAGAGCTCAAAGTATCAAACAAACTCAAATATAAACGTGCAAACATAACTAGCATCAACTTAACCAAAACTGACCCACCTCTCTGTCTCTCTCAAGACTGGAGAAGGGAAACACTTAAATACTGGGTGATCAAACCAGTCTAACAAACAGAGGGAAGACACATAACTAAACTAATAATATAACACAACATCAATAACAACAACAGTTAGGTTCACCAGTTAAGTTAACTAAATAATAAATCTAAAACTAAATATGAGCTATAACAACTGACATTATAAGAATCCAATATCTCAAATGACAACAATCATGTTCTCCCCCTCTGATACTACTATATTAGTTTAACCCGATCATGGGGATGCGAAACAGCTGCATCACCCTCAGCTTGTGTGGCTGTGTGGCCATCACAGTCAGTAAGGCTCCATCTCATTGGCCAAAAGTATACGTGACATTTGGAGGGTCAATAAAGACATTGTTGATATTGTGATTATAGTACATTTTTAATCAACCCTATCTATACGTATAATTTTCTTAACGAGCTGTGTTCGTGGTGTCCAGTTTTAGCAGGATGTCAGAGGCAGCTGCTGAGCGTCAACGGTCCCACTTCCACAGCTGCGCCAAGGAATCTACCCGTCAGGACCTTTGCAGCTGTCAAGTAAGTAAAAAAGCCCTGTAGCTCTTCATCCAGTGGTGGTTGTCAGCACCACGCTGCCAGAAGCTTTCTGTATTAGGTCCATCTCATTATTCTGAGGTGGGGTTTAGTTTGCAGACAAAATATGTTTTAATGTGAACCACTGAACATCTGCAGAGCGCGGGCCACTGACTCACCTGTTTCTCATTTGAACATCTTACATCCTGATTGTCAGAGCACTGAAGAAAGACAAAAAAGATGACGCAAACAAGGAAGTGAAGAAAAAGAGAGTGGTCGTCGATGACAAAGACCGACACAAGCCTTTTGGTAAGACGGCGTGGGTGCCTGTGGATGATGTGTACGTTATGAGGTACTATCCCCGGACTATCCACAGCGCAGCTGACGCCATCGACATGCTGAAGAAATTCCAAGTGTTGGACTTCACTCCCAACAACCAGCCCGTTTACGTTGATCTGAGGCTGGACATGAAACTGGAGAAAAAGGTATCTGCATAATTCTGCTGTTTCTATCTTGGCTTATGCTTTGTATGCTTTGTCTTAAATCAGTGCTTTATCTCTGGATGTTCCAGCTGCTTTGTCCCTTTAATCGAATAACTAATATTTAATAGCTGGATCATCAGAATGTGAAAGAGCAACGAACACCAAATGACCTAAAATGTTCAATAGTCTGCACTTCAGCAGCATCTTTTTTACAATGTCTAAGGTCTACAAAGAGCTGTAGCTTCATGTTTCTTATTCGTGCAGCCCTTGTTATTGTATATGCAGATATGATTCTGCAATTGTACCCCAGTGAGGCAAATTCAGAGGCAAAACGGGTTCAAGTTCCTGCCCAGGGACACTGATGCAGGTTCGGGCCGTAGATCAGTCTGCAGCTTTCCACCTGGAGGACGAGCTGCTCTACCGGCCGAACCACGGCTGTTTCACAAACTCTGACATGTCTGTGTGTCTCTGAGAGACAGATTTGAGCAGTTGCACGTGGCTCATATGGGATTTATTTCCTGGTTTGGTTTTTACTGTCATAGCTCCCTTCCACTAATCATAGAGACTTATACAATGCATCAATCTTTGCAGCATGAGCAACTTTGGTGAATCAGCTAAAAACGCTCTGACACAGAGGAATAAAACTCTCTAGTTTGTTTCCACATCACAGGAGTGCAGACAGTCCACAGGAGACGAGCTCTGTCTTAGCCTCATCTGTCGGTTGCCACAGAACTAATGTTCCTCTACATAATGAATGATGAACACTCCAGAGAAATGAAAATTTAAAGTGATGACAGCATAGATTTAATGCTTGATTACCAAGGCTTGCTCTAGGAGTGACATCCTGTTTTCCTTCATATTTTCCCCCCAAATGTTTAATTTTCATGCAGCAAGCTGAGGGTTCATATCAGCAATAAATGTCTACTTCTTTTTTTTCTCTGCTCATAGAAAACTGTCGACCCCTTCGTCAGCACTGTGCACTTACCGCACCCCTTCAAGACAGAGATGAACAAAGTTTTAGTTTTCACTGAGGTAACGACTTTGATTCTCACTCTTCGCTCCCACTTCTTCAACCTTCTCTTCTTTTCATAGTCATATGTGCACATGTCTCTTGATGAATTGTGACTGTGACTGTGGTTCTGGTGTGCGGAAGCAGCACTTTTTGTGCTGTATCACCCAGTTTGTCTGTAATAAATGCGACCTGTTTGTGGTTGTTCTTTTTGTTTTTTAATTTCGGAACAGGATTTGGTCCATGTTCTCGTCAGTTTGCACTGGCTGTGGGTTGTAACTTTAGATGACTTTGTTTGACGTTGCAGATTGAATGGGTAATGGCTCCGCTGTCGTTCTCTGCAGGATCCTAATCAAGCCAGGGCTGCGCAGGAGAATGGAGCGGCGTTTGCTGGGGGAGTCGAGCTCATCCAGCCGGTGAGTCGGTCAAATCAAGATAGATTTGATGATAATGTTTCAGGGACCTGTGAGAACAACATTGCAGTAGTCCAGTCTGAAGATACTGAAGATAAAAGCCTGGACAGCTTCTTCTAAGTCCTGCTGAGACACCAGTCCTTTAATCCTCCAGATGTTCTTTAGGTGCCAACAGGCTGACTTCACTACTGACTTAATGTGGCGGTTAACATTCAGGTCTGAGTCCAGAACCAGTCCCGGGTTTCTGGCTTGGTTCTTGGTTTTTCGCCTCGCTGCTTGAAGCTGAGAGCTGATTTTCCAAACTCTGTTCTCTTCTGACACATCCACTTTTTAATTTGATCAATGCATCTGATTAGTGTTGGAATTTGATTATTGTCTCCTGGTGAGTTGGTTTTATAGACTTGTGTGTCATCTGCATAGTTAACAGGATTTGTTTTTTTAATTGTCATTGTCCAAAAAAACAAAACAATAGCAGCTCTCAAAAAAGTGCAAAAAACAGTACAAGAGAGTACAAAAGATATAACATCAAAAAGTAGAAGAATAATATTACACTACACTTACAGATTTGATCTATTACACAGTTAAAGGTCGAGGTGTAACAGCTGTTCAGGGCTACAACAGCTGCTGGGTAAAAGCTGTGTGTGTGTGTGTGTGTGTGTGTGTGTGTGTGTGTGTGTGTGTGTGTGTGTGTGTGTGTGTGTGTGTGTGTGTGTGTGTGTGTGTGTGTGTGTGTGTGTGTGTGTGTGTGTGTGTGTGTGTGTGTGTGTGTGTGTGAAAATCCTTTAAGAAGGACAAAGGTTTCTTCGTGATGCACTGTGAGAAGATCATTTAGTCTTTCAGTTCAAACCAATCTCATCTGATTTCATTCATTTCCAGATCTTGGATGATGAGATTTCCGCTGATTTCTATGTAGCAGTCCCAGAAATTCTGTTAAAACTGGTGCCGCTGAAAAACAAACTGAGGAAGAAGTTTCCGAAGAGCAAGCGGGGTAAGCTGACGGCGTCCCTGTACATGAGTCTGTGGCTTTGAGGACGGTGCTGATCAGGGGTCTTCTTTCTCCGTTGGCTCAGGCACAGTCAGCCCCAACATTTCCAAGGCGCTGCAGTTGTTTAAAATGGGTCACGAGTACCTGGTGGAGAGCGACTGCTACGTCAGGACCCAGATAGCTACGGTACGTGTGTGAGGCGATGCTGCTGAAGCTGAACCACGTGAGGGTGTTCGCTTCATAAAGAAGCTGGCAAGCTGTTTTACTTGTCATATTTTGCAAGATGGTATTTTAAAAACTTTAGAAAAATAATTGGTCTTCCAATAGGGAACAAGCTGGTGCAATGTGAAGAGGATTATGGGAAATGTTGTCCCATGTAGGCATGAAATACACAGTATTTGAAACAGATAACGTTTTTACATTTGATCTTGGATTAAATATACTTGATATAGTGAGATGTAAGATTTTTTTTTAATGTTTAAGATATAAAGATTGTTGCATTCCTGTGAAGAAAATGCAAAGCAACATATTCCATTTAAAAGCGGTGCGCCACAAATGTGTTTACGTTTGGCAGACGGACGTCAAGAACGGGAAATGTTGAGCACAGATGAGCACAGTTGAGCACAGTTGAGCACAGATGAGCACAGTTGAGCACAGTTGAGCACAGATGAGCACAGATGAGCACAGTTGAGCACAGTTGAGCACAGTTGAGCACAGTTGAGCACAGTTGAGCACAGTTGAGCACAGTTGAGCACAGTTGAGCACAGTTGAGCACAGTTGAGCACAGTTGAGCACAGTTGAGCACAGATGAGCACAGATGAGCACAGTTGAGCACGTGGGCTGCAGGGAGATAAGGAAATGTGTAGGATCCATATTGTGATCTCACTCCTGCTGTTTTCTCTTCGGCGTAGCTCAACATGCCCAGCGAACACATCTTTGCCAACCTGCAGACAATCCTGACCGACGTTTGTTCACACCGACCAGCCAACATGGGTATGTTCTCCAAAACCTGTAACAGTTGCCACAGTTCCTGGAGCTGCTACTACATCACTCCTCCTGACTGCAGCCCACATGCAGTAACTGTTTTGACAGGTCGTTGGGATAAAATAACACATTGCTGATTGATTTTTATTCACGAGAATGGATGTTAGAGGGGAAAAGCTTCGAAATCCCGCAAGCGTTCTTCTGCAGGCTGGGTTTTATGTCCCTCCACGGTTCATTTTACAGCTCTGCTGCCAGACTGATGCTGACAGCAGGGAGAAGTTAAGTCACATATCAGCCAGGTGTTAGTGAGTCTCTCTAGGCACTTCATCAATTGAGTTTTTAAAGAAACTTTTTTTTCCTTTTTTTATTTCAAGTTAGTGTAATGATTAGATTGAGTTTCACTTTCACGTTCGTTTACTATCGGTTGGTTACATATGTAAGTACAATCAAATATTTGTTAAATTACTGCTGTTTTGTAGAAGTTTCCGTTATACCCCACTAGCACGGCAGCATCACAGCATGGCTCAGTGGGTTTTTCTGACACACCTTCATGTGAATAATGAATAAATAAATAGCCAATCGAATTTCTTCCAGCTCGAATACAAATAAGCCACGTGCTTTAATACCGTCCCGTCACGTGCAACTTCACTGGCTGCCTCTAGTTGTGTAAAAGCAGCAATTTCATTGGTCGTCACTTTTCTTGACGAGTAAAATCTTGAACTTCTGATGAAGAAATGCTTCAGTGACCCACAAGTCGTCTACACTAACGATTGTCAACGGACAGCAGCAGGGAAGTGACTGAATGGGTCAATGTTAGACCGCAATGAAAATTTGAATTGATTAAATCTAAAAACAAAATTAATCTTTGTGAGCATTGAAGGTGCATTATATTTGCCTGAAAATCAGAACCTGGAATTTAGTTATCAAACTGGACTAAAGTGAATTTAATAATAATAATAATAATAATAATAATAATATTATTACCACAAGGGAAGTGAAATCGTTTCAGGATAAGTTGGTTAGAAGAAAATAAATATTGTTTGACATTAATAAATGCAAGTTTGAAAGTTAGAAGTGTGGCAAAGAGAAAAGTGGGGCTGAAACCACCACAGATGCACAAATGTTGTGTGTTGTTTTTGTTTCCTGGCAACAACTGTGCCGACGGCATCACCTGCAGAGTCCGCAGGTAGCACAGGTGAGAATGTGGACAGAGATGTCCCTTCATGGTGACATCTCCAGGATTGTTACCGCTGCAGTTCTTCCTCCTCCACTGTCACTGTTCCGTCGGCGGACTCTGGCTGTACATGTGGTGTGAAGTCATTCTGCAAAGCTGTTGGGTCCAGAAGATGACTGCAGCCACGCCTCAGTGAAACACACCGTGCCTCGTTCCTGGTTTACCCCTGTGTCACCAACAGGCTCCTTGACGTTATTCGCCAGTTAACTGATTTTTATTCTTGCCTGTGTTTATTTTTCCTCAGTAAGTAATTCTTTAACAGTATAATTTTCCTCAGAGGGAAACACTGAAGAACACACGATTTTCTTTCTGATCCTCAGGGAACCATGAATGTCAAATACTTTTATTTTTTAATAGCTAATTCAAAAAATGTTGAGCGTTTTCACATATTTGAGTTTGTCCCCTGGGGAACATAAACCTTGTTTCCATGGCTGTCCATCCAGAAAGTCTTAGGATCTTTTAGTCGGGACAAAATGGTACCGACCAGCTGTCAAAGTGCCATCAGCCGTCCTGAAAAACTGCAGCACTGCTAAAATTGGACCTCCGTCCACAAAGAAAACCAAACTTCCACATGCAACAAACAGCAAACAAACAAAAAAAAAAAAAGCTTGAAAAAGAAACAAAAGGTCTTCCATGATGGAGGTAATTTAAGAGTTTCCCACTCGCACGCGCGCCGGTCAGTTACAGAACTGACCGTCCCTGGCGGCACTCGCGGCGGGTCCCTGGCGGCACTCGCGGCGGGTCCCTGGCGGCACTCGCGGCGGGTCCCTGGCGGCACTGGCGGCGGCGGCACTCGCGGCACTCGCGGCACTCGCGGCGGCGGCACTCGCGGCACTCGCGGCGGCGGCACTCGCGGCGGCGGCACTCGCCGGCACTAGCGGCGGCGGCACTCGCGGCACTCGCGGCGGCGGCACTCGCGGCACTCGCGGCGGCGGCACTCGCGGCACTCGCGGCGGCGGCACTCGCGGCACTCGCGGCGGCGGCACTCGCGGCACTCGCGGCGGCGGCACTCGCGGCACTCGCGGCGGCGGCACTCGCGGCACTCGCGGCGGCGGCACTCGCGGCACTCGCGGCACTCGCGGCACTCGCGGCACTCGCGGCACTCGCGGCACTCGCGGCACTCGCGGCGGCGGCACTCGCGGCACTCGCGGCACTCGCGGCACTGGCGGCACTCGCGGTGGGTCCGAGGCGGCGCCGGCGCCGGGTCTGAGCAGTTTCAGACTGATGAAGATTCCTGCAGGACTCTTCACCGCTCACCCAGAAACTCCACCAAACCAGCTTCGTTGGTGAACCCCGTCAGCTTACGGCAGCTGTGAGCAGGTCCAGTTCTGTAACTGACCCCCGAGCAGCCTCTGATGATTGGACTGAGCCCGCCGGGCCTTTCTTCCCGACTCTTGTCAGCAGAGAGCTGTCTTGAAGTTTGTGACAGCAACATTACACAGCAGTTAATATTGTGCAGAAAGAGGTGCAGGAGGACTTTAATTTAATGTCATCACCTCTTCAGACAGAAATAAGCATCTGAGGATGGGAACATGTAGATAACGTTGCTTGATTTCACTTCTGCATTTAGATTAATGTCTTTTAAGAGTCATTAAGAGAAATGAAAATGGCTCCTACATGGGCCAAAACAAGAGGAAGCGCCACAGCTAAATGTTTAAAATGGAGATAACGGCGTGGAAGCGCAGCGTTGGGGTGAGCAGAGCGAACTATCCGGGGTATGATGGGAATTTTAATGCGTGAAAGTAATCTGTGAAACTGATGTCCAGCACCGTTTGCATCAACCTCCTTTTTGTTTTTTTGTTGCTTTAATTTCAAAGTGAATATTACTGTGTATTTTTTATATTTTTATAATATAAAAAAATATTTTATTTTGTGATATTTTATACATCATTCTTATGTTTAGGAGGACACATTATGGAAAAAAATGTGCTTGATAGCGTTTATTTGGGAGTCGGATGTAAGAAGGATGACTCGCTGTGCAGGTGGACATCCGCCTCCGAATCCCAACATCACGCCAAGTCAATCAGCTCCAAACCAAGAACTGGGCGTGATGCTCTGATTCGGAGGCCGGTGTCCACCTGCCCAGACCCGGTCAGAGTAGAAATCCCCAGCTTCTCCTTTATCTTCACTCAACGTGACGACGTGCTGCATTTGTTTGTAACTGAAGTGGAATGGCAAACTTTTAACACGATTTCAACGCAGGGGGAGTTGAGATAAAGTCCAGATGTGAACTTGGTCTCCCTAAACCAGCGGCTGTGAACAGAGCTGCAAAGGCACCGCTGCAAAGGGAGCTTTTTGACGTGTCTCGCTGCTGTTTTGACAGAAACGTATGTGAATTGTCTGTCTGAGGAATCCTGTTGCTCTTTCCTTCACATGGCCAAAAATTGTTGCTAAAACTAGACAATGAATTGACTGCATTTCCATTAACAGGCCTAATTAATAGGCTTCAAAAGTATTTTTTCTATTTTTGACAATAGCTCTTTGAGAAAAAACTAGATGGATGTCCGGGGCCTGTGTCATTTGGGCAGGTTAATGTCTGTATTTCTGTAACTTCTCTAACCGTCTTTTTATTTACTCTTAAAGCTCCGTGTGCATGGAGCTGGTCCTGTCTGAGGGGTTTCTAGGAGGTCGGTGTCCAGGATTTTAAGGCAGAGCGGCGGATTAAAGACTTTAGGATGAGCTTTTAAACGTTTGAGTTGTGCGAGTCAGTAACTGTTTTTGTTGCGCCGTTGTCATCGTGTCACACACACCAGTTCCTACAGAGACGCTGTTTCGTTGCCGTTTCATTTCTGACTCACAAAAACTTTTTTTCTTGTTATATATGGGAGTTTCTGTCTTTGCTGCAGACATTTTTATGGAGACTTCCAGTGTCATAAGTTGATCTAAATCCTGTTTCAGGCTGTAAAAAGCACCTCATGAAAACAAGTGATTCACATCCACGTTATGTCGTTAACAATTAAATGTCTCGTGTATCAGCTGAGGAGGCTGTCGGGAAAATAATGTCCACGTTCGCGAATGAATGACAAGAAGTGATCATTGCAGTTGTAATGTTTTATAATGTAACTGAAAGCTAAACAACCGACTGATGCCAGCTGCTCAACGGCTCTGATCTGCACATGATCACAAACTGAGGCTCTTGGACAAGTAAAAGCATGTTGTGGTGTTTTGTTTCCTTTATTATTGTAACAATGATCCACTTTTTTTTTTAGGGAAATGTATTTAATTATTTATAGAGAAAGACTAAGGCAGTACTTGGTGACAGTGGGAGGAAAAAAACCTCCAGCAGAACTTGAGTCTGAGGTGGTTCAGGGTCACGTAAGCCGTCGCTGTCCAAAGCTTGATCAAAAATGAAAATGTTTTAAGTCTACTCCTAAAGGTAGATGGGGCTTCTGGATCTCAAACACAAACTGGGGTCTGATAACGGGATGAGCCGTCTCGTATTCTGCTTTTAGAAGCTCAGAACTACAAGTGAGCCTGCAGTCTTGCAGAAAAGTGATTTTTACAGTTGGATGGGACTGTGATTTGTTTTTCCTGCACATCTTGCATTTCTCTGACATGAAATTGACCTGATCTGGACCCTTTTTCATTCCGTTCTTCCTCCTGTCAGGACCTTTCATCGAGCGGGCGATCGTGACCAGTCAAACCAGTGAGGCCATTTGGTTCAACAGTGAAGATGTTCTGCCGACAGCACCTGAGACGAACGACTGAGATGTTTCACAGACTGTAAATAAGGAGTGCACTGAATAAAGTATTTGTTCAGAATGTGACTGCCGGTTCTTTAAAAGTAAATCCCAGGAGATGGAAGTGACTGTGACAGAAGTGAATTTGATTAATATTCAGCCACAATGAGTCACAGGCACCTTTGTAAAACATTAACAGTGATTTAGACTTGTTGCAGTATAATGCACAAATCCAGGTCAAATAGTTTCCATTCAGCTATTTATTCTCTTTTAGTGCAGGTTTGGTGGCACCAGGTGTCACATTAATGCAGTTGAGTACGTTTGTTTTGTGATTAAATTACCCGACAGCCTGTCGATGCACAGTATCTCCAGTTCTCCAGTGTGAGTTCAATGGTCTTTGATTTAAATAAATTGATGCAATTGATTGTGAAAACCTGAAAAATGACATGTTCATGCCAAACATAACACGCCACATGCGTTGAAATTGGATTTGGTTATTTTATGGAGCCCTGTGAGTGACCTCAATCTTGTTGGTTTAAACCCTGTTCTCGTTTTGAGCTTATGCTGCCGTGAACGCTGAAGAGGGCAACCTCCACATATATGTAAACCTGCTGGTCTCATCAGCTGTCCAACCCTGAGTGTGATCCTCCAGTGAACAATAAACCACATTCAGAAGATCTGGATCCTTTGATTTTTTTATTTTGCAAACAGAACTGTAAACAGAAGAGTTCCGGTTTTGTCACAGAAAGTGAGTGTTTGTCACTTTCCATTTCCAACCATCCAGCTATCTTCTACACCTCATTCATCCTGTTCAGGGCAGCGGGGGCGGGGGTTTATCCAGGTACTCACTGAGTATGGGGTATAGGGAAAACCCTGGACCGGTCAGTGCATTACGGGGCCACAAAACCACATCCAGTTTAGATCCACCAGTTATTCTTGTTTTTGGACTTGTGGGAGAAGGAAGAGAAGGGAAATCCCACCCAGAGAGAACCTACAAGATCCGCCTTTGACTGAAGTGGGTGTAATGCCGCAGGTGAGCACTAGGAGGCAGCGCTTTCACAGTTTGCGCTGCGGCTGGTCCCCGCAGAGATGAGCTGAGGCCTTGAGCTGCCTGCTCCGTCTGACAAACGTAAATATATATTAAAGCCTGAAATAGTCTATCATGACATGCGTAAAACCACACGGGTTCACATCGTTTTAAAAAGAATTACTCGTTCTGGAGAAGCAAATACGTTTTAATGATTTGTATAGCAGATGTCTGTTGCTTTATTATTTATAAACTTTGTCACAGTCTATAACTGCACAGTGGCTCCTGCTAGTGTTTAAACCAGTGTTTTATGTTCTTTTTCACGATTTCTTCACAAATAAATCTGATGCCCTTTGATGTGTTACCTCCAGGAAAAATGCTAACTTTGCTTTGCTTTTACGACAGTGACAACTTGCGATGTTAAAACGAGCTGCTTCTAGTGTTTACCTGGGAGGGCAAGACGGGACCTTCATGTCCCACAGCACACCTGCTGTCACGCTGTCCTCTCAAACCACGAGCACTAAATGAACACAACCTTGAATTAACCTGCAACGTCCCTCTTCTGATCTGCTTCAGGTTGTCATTCACTACCAGACTGAGATAAGTGGTACATTTTATTGGTTGCTGTGGGGAAATCTGCCTGCTCCAGCAGCTCATTTTAATGGGATTTGGACGGAAGGAGAGAATACACTACAGAAGGATGCAGTGAAAGCAGAGGGATCAGGAAAACCGATGAATGTACCTCGAGTCGGTTTCTGACTGACGAGCAGGACCCAACAAGTTTTATTCTCATGCCTGTGTGCTTCATATGTTCACATCTGTCCATGAATAAATATGATTGGCTCTGCTGTGAAGGATCTTTGCCCCCTCTGGTGTCCTTCCTGGGTTTTTAATTGCATCCTGATAAAGAGTCTGGGGAGACAAAACAAGCTGCCCCATTGTTAAAATGTTCTTCATAGAAAAGATTCAGTGGAGCAAAAAATGGATTGTGAAGTCATTTTACGTGAGTAAACAACAACAAAAACCAATAAGCTCCTTTTTAGACAATATTTAACTGAAGGGTTTCTGTTAAAAAGACTTCTTCATTTCAGATTTCATCAGAACTGATGAATTTCCATCGATGAAGGTAAATCTTCTTCAAGAACAAAGAAAAGATGTCCAGTTTCTTTCACATTTGACAAAAAAAGCTCCTTTCAGCTCCTGCGGGTGGGGAGATTTACTGAACATTTATTTATCGTATAACCATTAGCTGAATAGTTCAGCATTTTGGACTCAGCTCTGGAATGAAGGAAGACGTGATGGCCTTGAGCCTAACGTTTTATTTGATTGAACTAAATGGAAAAAACTACAACTGCAGCAATTAATTGTTTAGCCACAGTTCCATAAAGTGAAGGAGCCGTAAATGAATAAACATGAGCGCCGAGAGAGCAGGAGAGAGGGACGGGGACAGAGGGGCCGCCGTTCGGCAGAGGCTGAAAGAGTTTTAAAGATGTGTGTGTGTGTGTGTGTGTGTGTGGGGGGGGGGTAAGTGCACAGAAGCATAAAATGTAGACTGAATTTTTTATGTATTTGATAAGTTTTACACAAACCTTTAAAGCTGTATTGTTTTTTGTCTTCAGCTTATCCACTAAAGAACACACAATCAAATTTAATGAAAAAGGATTTAAACTAACCAACTAAGCTTCCAACTAACTATAAAAATCTCCTTATTAGCTGGTGTCAAATCTTGTTTGTGTAGTATGAAAAATGTTCATATCCAGAGATATTAAACTTCCGTAGGAAGCCTGACCACGGGTACGAATAAAGGGAGTAAACTCTCAGCAGACTCCTTATGATGCATCAAAACTGTTGCAGAATCGGGTTCTCTGCTCCTATTTTTCAGCTGCATTGCTGCTACTGCTTATAAATGTTGCAGGGCTCAGACAGAAGCTGAAAGAACGCTCGGTCAAAGGCAAAACTGATTCTGATCCCTGTTTTTGGCAGAGGACAAAAGCCTTGGGTGGAGATCAGGTTTCTGCTATGTAACACTAAGGAATCTCAGTGCTGCACTCATTCTTACTAAACATCACAAAGCTTATAAGGTTTTTATAGAGTCATAGACTCAGTTTCTACAATAGATGAGAGATAAGTAAACTTAAAACCATTTAAAAGTACAGTAATGTAATGGGCTAAATTTACACAATAGGTCACTGAGACGAAGTAATAAAAAAACCATGATGCACATTTGCAGTATAACACACCCACAACATAATATAATAATATTTCATCACGCTAATGACACATACCTATAATACAGGGCCGGTTCCTGGCTTTGTTTAGGGCCACCACAATCCTAAGACCAGCCCTGTTATTTAAAAATGTAATATGGAAGGAATAAAAGTCTATTTGATCTCATCCGACTGACTAATCTAAATATATTATGAAAATATTTTTAAAGAGCCTGTTCTAGGTTTTTTACATATTCATAGATTTTTTAATGTACAAAAAACACAAACGTGATTTTTGTCATAGTACACAATGCTGTAGCGCCTGTCGTCGTC
>CM026202.1:7109093-7124093 GCA_014839995.1 Xenentodon cancila | reverse complement strand
GAGAGGTCTCAGCAGGTGTGAGTTCATAGTATTTTATCTGAAGTGTTTTCCCAGGTCTGCGTCCTTTCCCCTTTTTTATTCGTGCTGTACACCTAGTGCCAAAATAAACATGATGGACATCATATTATTACATTTGCAGATAAGTCTGTTATTAGTGTCCTTGCTGCGTGAGCGGGACATTCATTAAACCCTGGTAGTATCAGAACTCAGCCGCTGGCGCAAGTCTTTCTTCTTGCGTTCTTCTTGCGTTAAAGGCAAAGGTGATGGTGGTGACAGTTAGGAAGAATCCACCTGTTGCAGTCGACAGTCTGCTGAAGCTGTGTCTCAGTACAAACATCTTGGCATTATTATTTATAAAAACTTGACCTTTTGAGCAACATGTCAGTGCTGCTTTTATAGTGATGCTTGGATTGTTCAGGTTGACAGCACTTTTATGAGAATGTGTCACTCTTGTTCTTACTTTTTCTCTGTTGGCTTGGATCAGTCTCTCTCAATAACAAGAATCGACTCAAGGGCTTTGTGAAGGTTTGTGGGAAGATCTCAGGTGTGCACTTAAACAAACTGTACAAAGTTTAAAGAAGGCTCGGCCCACCTTGGCTTGTCCAGCCTTGTTTTAATGATTTTATGCTGCTGCCGTCTGGTCACAGCTACAGATGGCTGAAATGCACAAACAGACAGAAAGTGTGGTCCGTTTTCAGCGTCTAGCAGCTCACACAGGCCATTCCCCGTGTATGAAGCCGCAATGCCGTGATATTAACACCACACGGGAGAAACCAGGCTTCCAGCTACGTTTCTGTACCATGACCTACAGCGGTATGTCGAACATTAGCAGGCAGCTTGTATGTGTGTAGGCTGGATTTGTTTTTTGTACGGCCTCATTATTAAACTAATCTGGGTATAGTGCTACCTATTCTTTGGTGGGCTGTGACTACCCTGGAAATGGCTCCGGTGGGTTTCCATGAACTTGCCTTGTGATCTTTTATTGATCTTTTATTGATCTTTTATTGATCAGTGCAGATTTCTTATCCTCTTGGTCGCCCTGCTAACACGCCTGGAGGTCCCTTCGGGCGTCTGACTGCGTCTGTCCAGCTTCTGTCAGCTCAGAACTGTTCAGCATCATTGCTGTCGTGGGACCAGATCATCCAAACCTCATTGTTTGAGTGTTTACTGAAATGATGGTGGATAAAGACTTTAATCTCTGCATCTATGGAGGGCTTTTGATGCTTAGATGTTGGGGATTTTCACCTTAAATAAACTGAAATCGAGACTTGATTGGATTTAAGTTGGTGGACCTCCTGATGCTTGTTCAGCTGTCCAGAAACTGGGGAAAAGTGCAGCAGCGTCGCCACCGAGCTCCCAGGTGGGGTGACATGTTTTAATCATGAATGTACAATCTTCACATCTTAAATCTTGTTTGAAGTCATCAGCTGATTGAACATGATTGGCTAAAATGAGGTTATATTTGATGTTTTTTATCCTCGTGCTGTTTCCCTGTCACAGCGCTGTGGAGGTTCTTCTTCTTCTGCACCTCAAAGGCAGGCCAGTTGCCTTTCTGCTGACATCCATTCACTCTCCACAGCTGTGTTGGAAGTGGCTCAAAGTGTACTTTTGTGAGTTTAAGGAAGTGGTCCGATTTGTATTTTTTCATTAGTTGTTTGCTATTGAAGCAGCGGACGGTGGTAAAAACCCTCGCAGCTCCGAGAGCAAGGAAGAGTTCCTGGTGGACGGAGCCAAAGTTACATCTACTCAGGATGGAGCCACAAGAAGGAATTCTGAGGCGTCCAAAACAACTCTGTGTTTTTACACCTTGTGTGAAACAGTTGACCATGGTGCCCAACAGATGTAAATGACAGTGTAACAATCCTCAGCACACGTCCTGGAGTTGTGGTGAGGAGTAAATGTGCTCCTGTCATGGCCCTGCTTTTAACTTTATTAAGATGAGCGCAAATCGTTACAGATCGTCCACACTGAGAGCGCTCTGACCGCCGTCTACTGCAAGTAAGACACCAAACTACACCGAAATACTTCATTCAACTCACTTCAAATAGGAAAGAAAAAAACGGTTGATCCCTTTAAATAAGCAGAGCTTTCAGAGCGAGATCTGCCTTGAAGTTTAAATATGGGCGATTGAAGCACAGTTGACATCTGCTCTGCTATTCCTCCTGCTCGGCAAATCGAAGATCAATACCAGGGAGACGTTTCAGTGCACCCCAGAGTCTGCTCGTAAAGATCCACCCTTGTTTGTGCAGAGAAACCCTACAGTTGCCTGAAGGATGAGCCTCATCTAACCTTTATGTCCAGCAGTACTTTGTGAATTTGGAAGATTATTAGTTAGTTTAACGAGTGGAACCAGATTTTAAAACTAACATATGAAGCGATCAGTCCTCTACCAAGTAACTTTGAGATTCAGTGGCTTTTTATAAGGAACTTGAAGGCCACAAAGTCATTTATTTCACGTTAAATGATCCGTTTCAGTTTCATTAGAGTTAAATTTGGTTATTTTTAGGAAGTGTTATCAAGCTCTTCAATCTGTCCCAACTATTTGCTCAAAAGCTCCTAAAATAACTGAACGGATGTCCTTGTTGTCTCTTGCAACAACTGTGCGACATAATTGCAGAGGTGATTAGAAACTCATGATGACAGAAAACAAAACAAAACAAAGTGATTTGGAGAGCAAACGAGTGATTGTTGGGCGGCGCAGTCGAGGCGGCTCGACGTCCAAGCCTGTTGTCACATCGCCGATGCAACGGCTGTGAGATGAAGCGAGTCGACTCCCGGCCCAGTCGACTCTCGGCCCAGCCGGCTCTCGGCCCAGCCGGCTCTCGGCCCAGCCGACTCTCGGCCCAGCCGACTCTCGGCTTATGTTCTTTTGTGGCGTTTGGCCGCTGTACCGGGGGCTCCTGAGTGTAACCAGGTAACAGAGCTACCGTGGACATCTTGGGCTTGGGAGTCTTTATAAGAGCCACAAGAACAACAACAACAGCAGAATATTTACAGTTGTTTAGAGTCGTCAGAAGGTTTGGTAGGTTGCTACGTGTTTGTCTGGGATTCCGTTCACACCAGGTGTGTGTGTGTGTTGTTGGGATGTATTGATCACTTTGACATCCTAACAGAGCTGCAGAAACCCACATCGTTGCAGGATGATCAGGAGGACTTGCTCTTTCACCTGGGCATCAGTCGCAATCATGATGACGTTTACTCCCTGGAAAAAACAGCATCTACGCCAGTAACAAACAATCATCACATTCCGGCTCTAATGACGTTTCTTTCTCTCTCTCCTCTCTGTCATCCTAGGAGACTGTATCTACGAGGGATCGCTGCATGCGGTAGGTGCATCATCACTTCCTGTTCTAGATTGGCACTGGTTAAAATGTCCAAAACCGATTTCTTTGTAATGGCTAATGGGTATGTGCATAATTCAGCTTGGACATCACTAAGTCAGTGTGACTGACAGGTGAAGCTGTTAAGTGTGTGCATGTGCAGAGAGAGGTGGTCAAAGCAGTGCTTATTATCAGAGGGAATTTCTGCACATCCTCTGTTGTCTGAGATGTAGCAGAGAAGATGCGTCTCATCTATAATACATGTCAGATACTGACTTTGTGGATAATGATGGGGATGAGAGTGCAAGATGCTGCCCTGCATCAGACTCTCTGCTCCTCCCGTCGGAGGTCCGGCTTATCTAAAAGGGAGCAAGGGGTTGGTGCGCGTCATTCTGGGATTTTGTTGGGTCGGTTTTTGATTCTCTTTTATTTTACGTTCTTTCAGCGCTGCTGCTGGATATGTGTATCCTGGCTTTAGCTGTAACATTAATTTTTATCGTCTTTGGCTTGAAGTTTCAGAGATGAGAAGTGGCCTTCTTTATTCTGGGAAGGCAGCTGGCACTCAGAGATGTGATTTTAAAACCTTTTCATTAATATCATACCCTGAACAAGAATGTTAGCTGTAACTTGGTCCCTCTTGAGATACGAGAGGATTAATGAGCGACACTGGGTCGGTTTCCCAGCTCTCCCTCTTCTGCTGGATCAGGGGATAAGGGAGGACGTAGGCTTTCCTTTTGGAGCTACCTTCATGCACAAGGACATTTATGGACTCAATTAGAGTCAGTAAAATTTTGAAGGTTGTAAATTAATGTTCCCTTATGATTCTATACTTTGTAGTTGTAAATCATACTTGTCACTCTGTGAAATCTTTCTGCTTGAAAAATTCAAGTTTGTGCTTGTGGAGAAAGGAATTTATGTAGCGGGGATTCCCGTTTGTAAAAGACGTTTAAGTTTCTTCAACAAATCAGACAACGTGGCTGGTTGTTTGGTTTGTGTTCGTGTTGTCACCGTCCATTCGGTTTGCAGCACAGACACAGGAGTTGCAGCGCCTCCTGGGAGAAATGGGAAAACCTGCGGTTCCTCGAGTCACCACCAGGGGCGTCCTCTCGATCCCATGTTGAAGTGTCGCCTTCATAGCTACATCTCCCATGAATTTCTATGTCTTCAGGAAAAGTTTTATAAAGCCACGTGTGAATGCATAATTATAATATAAATGCATAATTAAAAATAATAAGGCTGTTTTCTGTTGCGTGAGTGCTGCATTTGTGTTTTAGGGCAGAAACAAGCAGCTGTCCTCATTTAGCTGCTTAGCTTTTAGTGATTTTGGTAAACTCGACTTCTGAACTGCAGATAATGACCTGTTGGAGTATGATCTTATTATTTCAATTTCTTATTATTGTTTTGTTGTTAATTGTAGTAGCAGACTGGCCTTAACCTGGCCTGGAACAGTCTGAGGAAACAACAGTCGTCCCCATGACCAAAGGCTGCTACTGAGGCCAACCGGAGGGCCGCTTCGAGCTTCTCGGCTGTTGGCCCTGGCAGCAGCTTTGGTTCCCGATTGACTGACTAACTTTGCTTGGACGTCCGACGGGACCAAGCTCCACTGGAACGCTGGGCTGTCATCAACGCCAACCATCTAACCCCTGGATTGAGGTTACGATTGGTTGCAGTTCCATGATTGGCTGCTAGAGGGCTTTCAGACGGTCTGTCTGTGTTGACTCCCGTGATAATTTGTCCAACTCTTTAAAGCAGAAATAAACATATTCACAGCCGGGTTCAAAACAAAAATGTTGCTCTGAATTGTTTGATTTCACATCCATGACAGCTCTAAGGGGGGAGAATTATTTTGTCATCAAGTCAACTTGTGAAACAGGATATTCTGCTGTAAACGCTGGCGTCTCTGCGGATTTTGGCGAGGATCAGCAGAAGTAGAAGAAGCTAACCTTGATTGACATATGATGGGCGTGTTCCTGTCAGGTTGTTTTTGTTTTTTTACAGACTATATTTGTCAGATCAGATCCGTTAGCATCATCTAGCATCATCTAGTTGGAGGTCCTGGTGGGTCCTGATTGGAGCTCCAGCCACTCAGTGTTTCACATGTCATTTTGATAGACATTAGAAATGAGGAATGTTCGATCAGAATGAATGTCCGGCACCGCCGGTTTACCTTGAGCTGTCTTGGAGGGTTTATTCACCCATTTGGATCTTCTTTTGCATTAACCGGAGTCAGTGGAGCTGTCCAGAGGTCCCAGCGGCTTCAAAAGGACTTAAAAGAATCTGTGGGTGACATCGCAGGAGAAATTTAGGGTCAAAATTCATAATTCTAGAGAGAACTCCTTCACAGTTTTCTGCAGACAGACATTGACAAAAGCTCTTCTGTTTTCTTTGTGCCTTTAAAAAAAAAAAAAAAAAATATATATATATATATATATATATATATATATATATATAATTATTTTTTTAACTGCCCCCCTTCGAGTTTCCTTTTTCTTTTTTAAGTCCAACTCATTTAAAACACAGTTATGTACACTCCATGCTCTTCAGATAAACACTACCTGCGTCTTGCAATAACTTGTAATCCCTCTTAAAAAAGACCTTAAACATGGTTCTCGGCAACAGAGTTGTGGTTCCCAGGGAGAAGTTGAACTGCTCCTTTCCTGCTGTGTTATCAGTATAATTACAGTCAAGCCCAGAACATACCTGCAATCCTGTAAAAGCACAAGAGCACATCCTGCATCCCTGCTGTTACCAGCCCCTGTGGCTTTGAAGAGGGATCATTTCTGGAGTGAGGATGTGCAGATAGAAATGACTAAGTCAGTGGCTGGTGAAGGAGAAGGGAAAAGAGGAGGACAAGAGGAGAAGAGGGAGTTCTTGGGAAAATTAGATGCAGGAAAACAGGTGGGACATCCCAACATGTTTGAACACAGTCGGGGAAAAGGCCCTTCTGGAGTTCAAAGTCGAGCACCCCCCCCAACACCTGGACTGGTGGGAAGATGGGAACAAATAGGAAAGAAACACGAACAAATGATAGTGCAGATTGGAGGAGAAGCATGTAGGCCTCTCTTCTTTCTTCTTTCTCTCAGACATAATTATACATAATGTGGTCATTTGTCACAGCTAAATGAAAAAAAGACAAATGGCAGATCCTTAGGCTACTTATCTGTGTTGTTTACCTCAGCGGCTTTCATGGACAAAACCAGGAGATTCAAACCTGTAACAACAATGTGAAATGTTGACAAATTACGGGCTCTAGCCTGTGTTTAGATGCGTTTACATCGGACTGGGAAAGAAGAAAACTGTTACAGAAATTTGATTTTGCTGCTAATTTATGAATTAAACATGAATTCAGAGCAGGGCGTGAACCTGGTTTATGGTCTGTTTCGTTTTGGGTTTCAGTAAACCTAACCAAGGAACCTAAAGTAGCTCTGATGCCTAAACCAAATCACACAAAATAATTAAAAAGTGAAAATCTACTATAAAAACTTTGGTTTGTCTTTGGTTTAGCAGCTGGTATAATTTGTTACGAAGCAAAACTGAGCGATGCTCATAAACGCTGTGTGTGTCCACGTGCACGTCAGCAGTAAGTCCATTCATTCAGGGTTTACAGGAACCACGTGGTCCCAAAACGGGCCCAGATTAAAAAACGCAATTACAGAGCTACATTTACTACATTAACCTTTTATTTATGCTTTACTCTTAATCTTTTTTCAGTCTTTGGTGCCTCTAGAATCGCTAGAACAACCAACTCACTTGAATGATGAAAAACATGAAAACCAGGAGGAAAGGAGAAAGGATCCTGCCACAGCAGGAGCTCAGTTGGCATTGGCTCGGTTACTGTGGGACATTCTTTTGAGATAAAGTCAGTAATTTAGCCAATTTCTTGCAACCAAGGCTGTACGAGTTCAGCACTCAGGTACGTCACCTGTCCCCAGAGGAAAGCAGCTGGCTGCAAGACTGCACATTCAAGTGCAATGCTCTTAATTTACAGCAATGACAGCGAGCGGAGCCGTGGTCACCGCCTCTCGAGCCGTCGGTCACATGTTAGAGGTCATTTATGGTAAATCGTATAACATGGTAAAATGGCCCTCATTGGACATTTAATTAGAGTAATTTAAGAGTCAGAGTCAAGTTTATTGTCAATTCTACCACATGTGAGACACATACAGAGAATGGAAATTGCGTTACCCTCAAACCCTCGGTGCTACGCAATAAATACATTTTAAACACAAAGTGCAGGTTAAAAAGAGACAAGAAACAAGTTGTGACATGACAACAACAGTTTTTCGGTTTGATTAAAGTGACCTGGTGCAAAGCAAGCGGTCCAGTTCTGCCAAAAGTGCCTGGTGCAGATACTGAGATCAGAGTGAGTGAGGGGGGGGGCAGGGAGGGAAACGGTGGAAGAGCAGGGAGAGTTCATCTTCCTGACGGCCTGGTGGACGAAGCTGTCCTTCAGTCGGCTGGTTCTGGTTCTGGCCCGGAGGGTCCGCAACCTCCTCCCTGATGGCAGCAGACTGAAGAGGCTGTGTGACGGGTGGGTGGGGTCTCTCACCATGCTGAGGGCTTTGGAGTCAGACGGGTCTGTAAATGTCCTGAAGTGAGGGGAGAGAGACACCAACCATCTTCTCAGCTGCTCTCACGACGCGTTGGAGAGACTTGCGGCAGGTTGCGGTGCAGCTCCGTACCACACGGTGATGCAGCTGGTCAGGTTGCGGTGCAGCTCCGTACCACACGGTGATGCAGCTGGTCAGGATGCTCTCGATGGTGCCTCTGTAGAAGGTTACCTGATGGGGGCGGGGCTCTGGCTCTTCTCAGTTTGCGGAGGAAGTAGAGGCGCTGCTGTGCCTTCTTGGCGAGTGATGCCGTGTTAACAGTCCAGGAGAGGTCCTCTGAGATGTGGACACCCAGGAACTTGGTGCTGCTCACCCTCTCCACAGCAGCACCGTTGATGGTCAGAGGAGCATGCTGGGTGTGTTGTCTCCTGAAGTCAGCAACAATCTCCTTGGTCTTCTCCACGTTCAGGGAGAGATTGTTGTCTGCACCACTCAGCCAGGCGGCTCACTTCGCTCCTGTAGTTTGACTCATCGTTGTTGTTGATGAGACCCACCACAGTCGTGTCTCCACAAACTTTACGAAGAGGTTGGAGCTGTGAATCGGTGTGCAGTCGTGGGTCAGCAGGGTGAAGAGGAGGGGGCTCAGCACACATCCCTGGGGGGCCCCTGTGCTCAGTGTGATGGTGCTGGATGTGTTGCTGCCAACCCGTACTGCCTGTGGTCTCCCAGTCAGGAAGTCCAATAGCCAGTTGCACAGCGAGGTGCTGATCCCCAGCTGGTCCAGTTTGTGAACAGCTGCTGGGAGATGATGGTGTTGGATGCTGCTTAATTAACCTGATCAGTTAAAAGTAGGAGGGGATTCTGATCTTCTGATATTCTGATATTTTAGACTTGCTTTGACATTGTGTATATTTAAAAAAAAAGATTAACAACTAAGTCAACGTCAAGAACATGTTTTGAATATCTAGCAACGCGTAATCCAAACTTAAATAGGTGTAAATAGGTGGATTTAAGTTTTTAAATGGCCACGCACACAGAAACATGCTGCTTCTAAACGCGTTTTTGATAAACAAAAAAAACAAAAGGGGACTCACAGATGGCTGGTGCAGACACTTTCCTTTGTAGCAAAGTCAAGTTTAAGTTGATATGTTCTGACAGCAACCACATGGTCTTATCGAGGACCTCTTCCAACTGTCTTCCCGATCAAAATCATTTCTTTTTCATGATGATTAATCAAACCTTCCTGCTCCCTGCATCCATGGTGTCACCCTGCAGCTGGTCTGCAGATCTGTCTTCGCTGTCTGGTCTGCATGTCGCTGTAGGCACCGAGCACAGCCATGCAAATGCCTGATAACACTGGATTATATATTTCTTTGTCAGTTAAATTGATTCCCTGCCAAGGTTAAATGTTTGAGGGTAGCTCCAGTCACTTATTGATCACAACGTAGCTATTTTATAGGTGTTACACTATGAGATGGAGTCAAAGCTGTGGGATAAAGACCTTGAAGAGCTCACATTTTGCCACATGGAAGAGTCTGTCTCTCACAGCAGCAGCAGTCTGCTTTAGTTTGATTTCAGCAGCGACGTTGCAGAGACAAAAGCAGATGGCTGATGTTCTACATCCTCACTAAATCATTCACCAATCAGCATCTCCCTTCTGCAGCTTGATAACCAGATGAATCAGATCAGGTCCCGTGGAGATTATGCTTAGAAGAGGCTGCGTCGCCGGCCTGCTGAAGAGCAGACGTCGGAGGTGACATCACTGCCAGGTGATGTAAACGTCCTGATCTCTTCAGCTCATCTTTCAGCCAGGATGCTCCCACTCATATCCCGCTCGGTGGTTGCTGTTAGAAAAAAGTCATCCTTTGTAATTGTGAAGAAGAAATCGAAGTCTGACCTCTTAATGGAAGATGTGTGGTGCCTTGTTTGAGTGACGTGTTGAAATGATGGAACCGCCGTTCTGCAGAAGTCAGATCCAGTGAATATTTGGGCATTGCGGTCATAACCTGCAGCAAGCGTAATGCATAACCTGATGCTATCACCGCCCGGATGGTTCTGCAGACTATTTTTTTGAATCGCCACATGTAAGCAGCTAATGTGAAGTGTTCGTGACAGCCAGTTCCTGCAGCCAGCAGGTCTTTCTACACTCGGGTTTTTCAATACACAATAAACACGTTAGGGGCTTAAATCATTTTGCTGCGAAAAGTAAAGCTATTGTAGCTTTGTTTAAAAGTATTTCTCAGATTTGATTTGAGGAAGGAGGGGCGGGACAAGGAATGCAGTTGGACCAGACCAGCCTCTGTAAAGCTCTGTTTAGCAATATTGCTAAAAAAAAAGCAAAAATAAATCCACTCAGGGGATCATTTTATCATCAGACCAGGCCTGACAGGTTGGTAGTACGCTATGGTCTTCTTTTTTTGTAAAATATTAACTCCTCTTAGCAGCTATAGAAACCAGACTTAAACTGACTAAAGTGTGCAACATCTGTGAGATGAAGAACGAGCAGCACCGGAGCTCCAGCTAAACGTATGCATGAGTTGTCCTGCAACCACGACCACAGGTCTCTCATAATGACCCCCTGATCCGGACAGGAAGAAGGCTGCACTTGCCCTGACGGATTTAAATCAGAATTATTACTCAGTACTACCGCGTGCTACCAGCCATGACCTTCTGCAGAAAACCAGCATAATGCCCGTAGTGAAGGACAGCAGGCCTCTGCAATGCCCCCCCCCCCCCCCACACTCACACACACACACACACACACTACCTTGTAGCGATCAAAATGTAGGACAACTAAAGAGTAACACCATCACAATGGTCTAAACATTAATACCAGGGTTTAATACATAAAAGAGGATTTCACGTGTCTTATCCAGTGTTTCTTTTAAAGAAGTGACACACTGACCTCTCGGCTGAAGACAGCTGAGAAAGGCTGCAGCGATTACTGCGCCCTGATTGGGCTGAAGCAGGTGTAGAAATAAAGCTCATTATTTTTCCACACGTCCTTGTTAACCCTTTTCTGTAAAGACAAGGTCAGCACAAGCCAATACACCAACTTCTTGGTGAAGTTTTCAAATTTTCTAATAGTCTTTGATAATTACTATATTCTTGAAACTGCAGGTCAAAAGATTGATTTAAAACACGGATGCGTCTTGAACCCGTTGGAGAAGAGTCGTGCACATCCGACAGACCACTGAGGTACATCTTTTCAGACCCACGTGCCTCCAAAAAGCAAGACAGTTGTATACTGTTTGAAAGAAAATGGTCTCATGTGCAGAAACACTCAACTTTTTCACAATGCGTGCCATTTAATATTTATTACCTATCTTTTGGACTGACTGTGTGTTTGGACCTTTGGGGTTATAAGAGGCATGAATCTCCCAGCGCTCCTGCTGACTTGTGGTCGAGGCGTCGTGATTGTCAAACGAACCGGCGCTCTGTCTATCCGCTGTACCTTTCTGCTGTCAATAAGCCTAAAATAAGAGCTATTAATGATTCTAAAAATACCCTTTATAAAGCTTTCATAGGGGCTTTATTGAATACGTTTTTCTTCTGAAACCTTTAGTCGGGCAGGCTTTTCCCAGGGCTTTTGAACCGTTGGGAGCAACTAAAACCACGTTAATTGGAGTAGTTGCTGTATGTGTTCGTTCAACCGTGAGACAACCCCCTACGCTGAACCATTTAGCGCACACGTTTGTTTCACTGTGGCTTCACATACGGTTGGTTTACTGCCATCAGCAAGAGTTAACAGTTAACTTATTGCAAAGCCTCAAATGCATTAAATTAAGAAAAAGCCCTCAGCAAAACATTAATGATTAAAGCAGGAACCAAACGTATACAACAGTTTTTTTACAACACAATGAAGGGAACAGTGTTTTTAGCTCAGACAGCTGCTGTTTTGAGATCAGAGTCACGAACCAAAAGGTCCGAGACGGCAACTCGAACCTCAACCAGCAGTATCACAACTGCAGAGCGGGACGATGTCGGATTCTAGCAGGGACATGAGACCAGAAACTGCCCGTCAGTCAAAATCCAGAACTTACCGAGTGTGGTTCAGCTTTTCTGAGCAGCATTTCACTTAAAAGCAACTTGTAAAATCACAACAGCAGTTGTGATACGTTTAGACCCTTTTTGGCTCAAACTGCCTCCTCCTGAGGTGAAACGCTGTTTATAATTACACAACCTGAAATCCATTACGGCTTCACAGAGGTGTCTCTCAGGAAAACAGCTTGGCACAACATTTCTGACGAATATCAGAAAAACTGTGCTGCTGCCCGACGCTTCTCATCTCTAGTTTGACGAAGGTAATTGGAGGAAAAAAGCTTTAGCTCGAGCTTTAAAACTAAAAACAAAAGCTCATCTCTGACTTCCTCTGTGTTCTCAGCATGGATATTCTCATCCAGTGACGTCGTCCCTGCTGAGTTTGGTAGTAAAGTGGGTTTTAAAAGCACTAAGGGGATATTGCTGCTAAATATTTGCATTAGCAGAATAGCTCTTTACTGGATTAACACAAGCTGCAGGGAGAGTTCCTCTGTGTTGACTGTAGGACCGGGCAGCTGATCTGTGCTCTCGCTGGGTTTCCTCCTCCTCACGAGGCTCTATAGCGCCCAGGTGGTCATGTGACTCCTGCTCCGTAGCGACGTTCGGTGCTGCAGGATTGACCCCAGAGCCTAGAAACAGAGGGCGGAAAAAGTACCTGCAATAAAAAATACTGAAGTGGAATAGACAAAAAAAATAAAAAAGTAAGAAAAGAATGATGGGTTAGGGAGAAGAAACAGGATTAGAAGGATGACAGGCGGGGACACAGCAAAGTCAAGAGGCAGGGTTGTTGAGGAAACACTGACAGCGGGGCCCGAAGTGACCAAAGTCAGAGTCAGCGATATTTCTTCTTTTTTTTCTTTCAGCCTGATAAGAAATTCTGGACAGGTAGAGTCACCTGCCATCAGCAGAGGAGAGAGGAAGTGCAAACTGGATGCAGTATTCCTGGATTTATGGCTGCGACGAAGGGCTTCTGGGATTTATTTTCAAATATTTAGAAAATGACTCTGAAATGTGAATGTCATTTATTTACGCTACTTGCACTGAAAAATTTCTTCAAATTAGAAGGGTTTTGTTTCATGAGTAAAACGTAAAAAAGCTTCAAGTGTGGCATTTTCCTGACATCAGAGCTGATCTTCTATTAAACAGATGATATTCCAGACAGAAATCCAATAACTAGAGCCAAGGCGGGAATTTAAAGTATAACTAGTTATGAACAGTCAGTTTAAAATGACTTCATCTCTGTGGAGTTTTTAAAGAACTCTTCAGAGTTCTGATTGGTCCAATATTGGCACCAATCAACTTAAGTTCATTAAAAAACAGATGGATTATGTCCGTCCTTCCTTCCTTCCTTCCTTCCTTCCTTCCTTCCTTCCTTCCTTCCTTCCTTCCTTCCTTCCTTCCTTCCTTCCTTCCTTCCTTCCTTCCTTCCTTCCTTCCTTCCTTCATTCATTCATTCATTCATTCATTCATTCATTCATTCATTCATTCATTCCTTCGTGCATGAGTCCCAGCTTTAATGAGCATTGAAAGAGTGCAAAAAGTATTTTTTTCAAAAAAATAAAAATAAAAAAGCCTGCAAAAGTGCCAGATGCTGCAGAGCATATTGTTCAAACATGACTCAATTTCAGAAATGGGCAGAAGATAGACAAAGGACAAAAAAACCCAAATAATTTATTTTTTGTCGCATCAGAGGCGCAGCAGGTTGTTGTTGGAGTCCTTCTGCCAGGTGAGTGATTCATAATTCATCTGAAAATGGACTTGATGGTTGCTGTGAGACCTCAGCTTTCATGTTGCTGCAACTTCTGACTCAGTTGGAAATTGGGTTTGGTGCTCAGCATCAACATGACACGAAAAAACAACCTCCACCACACGGTGAACTTTAGTCAGGGACATCCTGTGCTGCACCACGAGCATCTGTCAGGACTCAGATCAGGTCAGGACTAAAGATTTACACACTGCAATTCATTTTTATGACATTCTCAGTCTCACTGAGTGATCTTTTGGGTCTAAAGTTCTTCATATAAACCAAGTGCAGCAGAGACCGTTCCTCCGTGGTTGAGAGCTTTTCCCAGGTGCTGTGATGTGTGAAGCTCCTTACATGAGAGGAGCGGTGCCTGCCCTGATGTCAGGAGAAAAGAAGCTTCTCTGAGGACCTGTGGCCTTGGACTTGGAAAAAGATCAGTTGAGGACCTTCTATTCACAGCCTTTCCACATCTGAATTATTAAGTATCCACAAGATGGGAAGTGCTTTTTTTTTTTTTTCCCATGATGCTCTTAAATGTAACTGCGTCTTCCGTCTTGAAGCTTTCTGTACTCTTGTGTACTTTTGCGCCTCAGAAGCTGTTTTCCATTTGTTTTGTCTGAGAAATGTTCCCCTCCACCTTTTTAATGTCATCACTCAGGCCGGTTTAGGCTTTGCAGAATGAACATGCCTGAGATTCATTTAGTGAGGTGATACAAGCTACAAATCTTTACTTCTTAATCTTAAGATTGTAGAACTCATGGTAAGCACTTAGTTCACTCCTAAACTGCAAAAAATAAACCAGAGACAAGCAACAATTAATGTAAAAAAGAAATACTGCTAATTCTACATCCACCTGATAACCTTTCAAGCCTCGCAGCTCGCTCCAGTGCTGAAATGCTGTTGCTGAAATGAGTTTTATTTCCATTACGGCCAGTTTCTCTCTTTTTGGTTTGCTTCTCTGCAACAGTCTTATTCTGCTTGCGTTGCTTACATGTGTAAGCAGTAGTTTGGGGCCCCAAGTTGCACATCTGTTCTTTGGCAGCCAGAATGGGGCTGACCCACGCAACATAGCAGTGACAATGATGAGAATTTGCAATGAGGTCAGCTGGTGGAGAATGCCCTAAAGGGGCCCCGCCTCTATGTCTCTCTTTCATCCGGTTTGCGTCTTACGTAAACTAACCGGATGAAAGCGGTTCTATCAAAAAAGCATCAAGAAAGTGACAAGTAGTGCAGTTAAACTCAGGTATCAAGACAAGAATGCAAAGAAATTTAGAAAATGTGCTACTAAGGTGCATGGATGGAAAGAATTGTGTGTTGTGTACCAGTGGTGTTTCTATTTTATTTT
>CM026202.1:7089093-7104093 GCA_014839995.1 Xenentodon cancila | reverse complement strand
TCGCAGAAAAAAAGCTTTAATATGATGCGAAAATGCATTTATTTAAGTACATGATATAATTGAAAAGTGATTTTTAACTTTATCCCACATTATTTGTTCATAATTAGGCAGGACAGTGGATCATTTTGATCATCATGAAACACATCTCCTCGGTAGTAAAAGTCATTCCTGAGCAGCATCAACTCTTCGCTGGTTCAGACACAAAACCCACTAAAGCAGAGCCGCTGCAGTTTCTGCTGTGCCAAATCCAAAGGATAACATTTGAAACTAATCTTCAAGTGGACATCAGATGGCCAAATCGGTGGATATAAAGTTAAAAATGGTCTGAACCGTCGCAAACTCCTGATCAAGTTAAAAAAAAAAAAAAAAGAAGCCATTTGATGCCTCTATCTACAGGTAAGCAGTGAACAGACACTGCTACTCACTACTCAGACAAGAAGATGCCCTGATTTTGTATTTTCAGCTGAAACCTTGTTTCCACTGTCTAGTGAGATGCTTGAGGTCATTTAAACTTTACTGTCTCTGACTTCACAAAGTGTTAGTAAACACATCTATTCTTACACTGATCTCTGTAGGACTAGAACTGGGGTTTTTAAATCTTCTTACATGTCATTATAAATCAGTGTATTAATGTGTTTGTGGGTTTCAGCTGTAATTTTAGCTCTTTTTCTAGAGTTTTATATGTAATATATTTATATATATATATATATAAATATATATATATATATAATTTATATATTTTACATTTAATTGGTATAAATATTAATATAACAGCTAGTCTTTGTACGAATTTTCTTCAGATTTAAAGCCAAGTGGTGTAATCATGGTCCAATCTGCCAAAGAGAGTTTTATGAGACACTGATTGTCTCTGGATCTCCTCTTATTAACTCGCACAGTTAACCTCTTACTAAAAAGTGGTCCAGTGGGATTCTGGGATAAAGGTGGTGATGACGGGTAGGAATGGATGTTTACCTTGGGGTAAAATCTCGGAAGACAACCCCCCAGCAGCCCCAGACATACCTTTCTGTTGCTGCTTCATGTAGTAAGGAACAAAGCCAGTTCTCAGTCTTGTCGACCACACAGGATGTTGGGGATTTTTTTCCCTACAGGTCCCTGAACAGCGTACAAAGCTTGACTGATAATCCTGCTATCTTTAGATTTGTTGGCATGAAAGGCATTTTTCTGTCTCTCTTGTTCATAGTTGAAACTCGGCGAGTAAATGTGGACATCTCGCTGAGGGAGAATGCTGTGTGTAGCTGGTCATAGGGGCTGGAATTCCTGCTCCTGCTTTTATATCCACATGTGTTTAGTCATCGACTCAGGAAAAGTACATCTTACAGCAAAAGTGAAGGGGATTAGTTTATTTTTTTAAATGGCATAAAGCACTTTTTATATATATATAAATCTCAGTGTCATCTTCATTTGAAGCAATATTTTATTACTTTAAGGAAGTGTTGTTGCAAAAAGCACCGAAAGTAACTTTGGACTCCCGTCCTCACCGCCTCATCCAATAACTGCGTATGGCGTCATGGGCCCATGTGACACGTCAGTGGTGAAGCTGTGTCCGCTGAACAACAGTGGACAGCAGGGCAGAGGTGACTGTCGACTCAAAGTAGTGACGTCTACGAAAAGGGCAGTGACTGAGCAAGAGACAGGCGACAGCAAAACTGGACTGTGTTGTTGCAAAAGTGCTTGTATGGGGACGACCTCGGCTGAAAACAGCTGAAGTTCCTTTGTGCTGCTTTATTATAAGCGGTGATTAATGTCACATATCCTGTTTACATATGTCCAGTTTGCACTTGATTCACATGTCTTTTTGCACCATGTAAAAGTCTTTAATTTGAACTAGATCATGTATTGCTTTTTAATTTTTTTTATTTATTTGATGTTTATTCTATTTTGAATGTTAAATCTACTCTTATCCATGTCAAGCTGTTATAACTTACTTTTTAAATTACCCTCTAGGACAAGTAGTTTGTTTGTTGAATTGAAGATGTGAGACATTTAAAAAACGATACGATGCCCACAGACTCAAAATGTTGCAATTTCTAAAAGGCAAGTTTATTTGTATAGCACAATTCAACAACAAGGCGATTTAAATTCCTTTACAAGACATTGAAACATCATCATATAACAGGAAATAAAAAGGATGATTTTAAGTTTAAACGAGAGGAAAAAAGAACAACTGATAAAACCAGTAATTAAGTTAGAGATTAAGTTTTGAAACTCAAGCTATCAGTGCAGAAATTTATTCAACCTGGATGTAAATAAACTGAGTGTTTCTGGGAGTTTGTTCCAGACATGTGGAGCAGAGAAGCTGAAGGAAGCTTCTCCATGTCTGGTTCTGACTCTGGGAAACTGATAAAAAAACAGATTTTTGGCCTGGTTGTTGGTTTTGTTTTTGTTTAACTGGAGAAGGTTCTGACACGTCCAGTCATGAATCTCCTCAATGCATTTAACAAGACCCTGTACAGGCCTCGGTCTCCAGGTGACATTGTAATATACATCTGCGTGTCATCTGCATAGCTGTGGTAGTTTATTTTGTTGTTCTTTATAATCTGTGCCAGTGGGAGCATGTAGATGGTAAACAGAAGAGGTCCCAGGATGGAACCTTGGGGAACTCCACATGTGATTCTTGTCTGCTCAGATGTAAAGTTACCTAATGACACAAAGTATTTCCTGTTCTCCAAGTATGTTTAGAGCCAGTTTAGTACAGTTCTGTAAAGACCTGCCCAGTTCTCCAGTGGTTTCAGTTTTACCAAATGCAGCACTGAGATCCAGTAAAACTCAGACTGACATGTTTCCACCGTCTGTATTCAGACATATGTCATTAAACTCTTTGGTCAGAGCCGTCTTGGTGCTGTGGTTCTGTCTACAACCTGACTGGAAGCATCATAGCAGGCATTTTGTGTAAAAAAGTAAACGAGCTGTTGAAGAACTGCTTTTTCAACGATCTTACTTAGAAATGGGAGATTTGAGATGGCATATCCATGTGTTTAAAGAAAAGATCAGGATGAGTTTTGCTCCTTTAACTATTTTCTTGTCGACGATACAAGAATGTTAACAAAACCACAAAGATAACTTTTTTTGTTCACTGTTGGAATTTGTGTTTTCATGGAAACAACAAAGTAAGACAACCTGTCTCTTCTTAAATCTTAATAGAAAAGAAGTTAGGAATGTGAACTTTGTCTTGAGCACAACTCTGTAGGCTTGTCATCAAAGAAGAAAATTCTTTAGGGGCATGACATGCTTTTCACATCAAATGTGACTTCTGCAGGAGTTCAGTCCGTTTTCAATGCAAAGTAGATGTGCTGGGGCGGGCAGGCCATCTTTGAAAGCACACACTTTGTGTAGCGTTGCATGAACACAAAAGCATCATGGAAACGCCTCCACGCCTGATATGATGTTAATACGAGTTGTGGTGTTGGACTGGAGCTTGGACTGGCTTTCAGCATATTTTTGTGGTGTAAAATGAGAATCCAAATGTGTCCTCTGTGGCTGAAAACCTACCCTTAAATTATTCTGGTGTTGCTTCGGGCACATCACAACTGCAGCTCCTACTTATATTTCAGGTCTGAGTTTAACCCTCTGAAATGACAGTCTGACACATGTTTTTACAGCTGTTTCGTCAGCTGTACTTGAATACCACCGTCGTGTGGGTTAGAACACCTTTTCTTTTCTCCGGCACCTCTAATATTCTGCCAGATTACAGGCTGTAATCCTCTGACCTTTAGTTGCGTTTATGAAAGGACACAGTTCCGTTCAGTCCTCTCCGGTCTGTTTGAATGATCTCTGCCCTTTGGTAACAGAGGGAGCCTGCCTCAGCTCGTTTTATTGCAAGTCAGAGTGAGGTTGAGACTAAAAGCGTCTCTGCTATTGTTGTCCCTGAGAATGGATCTTATCAACGTGAGGCCTGGAGTTTCATTCACTGGTCGGATAATGACTTTGCCCTGAGGGAGTTTAAAAAAAGGGGCAATTTTAAAGTTCGTTATCAGCCTTTTTTAAAATTCAGATCTAAGAGAAAAAAAGAAAATCGGCCTCCTGATAAAAGTTCTGATCTCCAGATTTAAATCCCAAACCGAACAAGTGCTGACACTGTGTTCAACCCGGCTTATTGTTTTGTCTGACAACGAACGGCGAGCCACTGAATGAGGACATTCACCATTTATTTTAACGGTCGCCCCATTGCCTCAGTTATGTGCCTCTTTTGTCTCTGTCATTATTTCAGGCTGTATAGAGCTGGAGATTTGTGAGCCGGCGGCTGCAACAAAGAAGGACATTTTTTAAATTCCTGTGAGTGTTCTGAGGAGAACCCTGAAGCGAACGATGTGTTGTCTGTGAAACATGTTGTGTAAACATCTAATTGTTAAGCCCCTTTACTTGACAGCGAGCTGTACAACAGGGACGTCTTAATATCTCAGGTGGATGCGTCTGAGTAACCAGTTTACACGCTGCAGCAGAAGAAAAGGCTTCAGGATGTGTCTGAGCCCGAATGTTGAATGAATTTTTAAAGTCACGGGGAAATGTAAAATTGTTTGCTTGGACTTGTGGAAGTCACATAATTGAAGTGATGGTCTGCGGCTACATCCCTCTGACAGGAATGTTTATATAAAGAGGAAAATCCCATTTACATGCCCCATCTTTTGTGCTTTGTTGTCTCGGCGACAGCGACGGCGACAGCGACGGCGACAGCGTCGGCTGAGTCAGCAGTCGTGTTTCGTGACACCTGCCGGCTGCCTGACAGCTCTGTCTCGGCTGGGTTGTCACGGATTTATAGAGGTTTTTACCTCACTGATGCTGCTGCTCGTGGCGCGGGGGACAAAAACTTTCTTTTTAATTCTAAAAATCTTTGAAATGTGTACATAAACATGGTATATTATATATTCTTGTTTATTCTTTAGTTACCAATAAACATTT
Source organism: Xenentodon cancila (assembly GCA_014839995.1). Taxonomy (NCBI): domain Eukaryota; kingdom Metazoa; phylum Chordata; class Actinopteri; order Beloniformes; family Belonidae; genus Xenentodon; species Xenentodon cancila. Next base: position 7,099,176 of record CM026202.1, on the reverse strand, counting down.
GGATTCAGAAGATTCCAGAGATGCTGCAAAATCGATGTTTGTGTTTTATATATTTGAAGGATGTCTAAGAAAGACCTGAGATGCAGACAACGTTATACAAATCACAGCAACGAGAAAGGAGCAGTTTATTTCTAAAACAACCCATCAGAAACACATCCTGTGGTCATGGAAACCACACAACAGCACGGAAAAACCTAGAAACCGTTTCAATGAACTGACTTCTGCATTCATTCGCTGTAAAATGGGATTCTTATATTATATTAATTTAAGCCACAATAATGTAGAAAACACTTACACTGATTACACACAATTATAATTTATTTATTCAACACTAAGATCTCCAAATCTGAGGCCGCTGTTCTCTTTTAGAAAAGGGTGGAATGCATCTCCAGGTCAGGACTGAGGTCCTGCTTGAGTATCTCCGGGTTTTGTTCTCAGGAGATGGAAGAATGGAGGTGGAGGAGAAGAGTGGCGTGGACCTTTTACTGGGCTGTTGCAGTGAGTTGAATCATGAAGCTCTGTATACTTGTTGATCTACATTCGCAACTTCATCTCTGGTCATGAATTCTCGAATCATTGTGCCTGAAAAAATGAGATTGTAAATACAAACACCTGAAATGAAATGAAATGTCATCCGGGAGAGACTCGGAGTAAAGTTCCTCCACATCGAGAGGAGCCGTTCAAGGTGGTTTGAGCATCCGGTTTACCTCCTGGAGGTGTTTCAGGCATAGCCAACTAGGAGAAGGCCCTGACGCAGAGTCCAGGACATGCTGTTGAGATTGTTTTCCTCAGCTGGCCTGGGAATACCACGGTGTCCTCCTGGAAGAGCTGGAGGAGTTGGTGGACAAGAGAGGTCTGGATGTCTTTGCTAAGGTGTCTGGTCCCCTGACCTGAACCAGACGGGATGGATTTATTCAGCGTGATCCTTAAACTTTCATGCTCTGACTTTAGGACTGATTTAACCTCTTTTGGCAGAAGTGAGTTCATTAGTTCGGATCGACTTTCAACTTTCAGGAAGAGTTTTGGACCATTCCTTTAAAGAAATAACTGTTACTGCTCAGACTGATTTGTATGAATGACTCTTGAGGTCCCTCACAGCAGCTCTATGGCGGTGAGGGTCTGGCTCTCAATGGGCCGCCCCTACAGACGGTTTCCTTTTCCTGAATTTACCACCATGTCTGTGGCTGTTGACCGGCTGTATCAGCCAGCTTCAACTAAGGTTCAGCTGGTGACAGCCACCCTTGACATTATCTCGTCGGGTATTTTAATAAACTTGGGGATTGATTTTCCACTTGATGGCAAAGGGCCCCGTCTATGTGGAAATGAAGCCAGCTCAAATCACGGTGCTTCTGCTGCGATTTTTCACTGTACAATGTAAGGACAGGACGATGTTTCAGTGATGGTAAAAGTAAAGCCACGCCTTCGCAGACTGGCTGATAAAACCTGCACTGCAAAAGTATTTTCCTCGTCAATTATCATCTTGTAAATGTTACCGTCTCCTGTTATGTAATGTCGTAAATGGGGAGAAAGAAGAGAGAAAAACCTTTCTGAACAACAGCTTTGCTTTCAAGAGCACCATCAGGTGTGTACTCTGTCAGCAGGAGCTGATGTAAATTATGAGGTTCATATTTTCCTCCAAAGCTGCTCCTGCATGAACGTCAACGTTGGATGCTAAAGTATGGCATGGAAAAGAAGCGAAGGAGGAGGCACGATTCTTGTCTCTACAGGGTTAAAATGCCATCAATAAGCCTGGGGGGACAATAATAGCAGGCAATTACGTCTGCCCAGCACCCTGCGCCTCCCACGTCTGAGCATATAGTAACATGGGGATCCTTTATCTTGTCTCCTGGAAATAGCACAGGGCTCGTGGTGCTTCCTGCTCGCTGCTGGGCCTCAGAGGACCCTCGAGCCTCAGCTGGCGGCGGGCTTGGAAACATAAACACAGTCTTGAAGCTCCCCATTGCCTTCTTGCCACCTCCTACCCATCTTCTCAGGCACAGAAGCCTTGCAGTCATTAATCTAGACTTTAAACAGTATCACAGTGCTGCCGAACAATACCTCCCCCTCCTGACATTCTTCGACTTCCTCCTCTTCTTTTTTCAGATCTCCTCCTCCTACCTTTCTCTCCAGGACTTTCCCAGAGGAACGGTGGGAGGTTCATCTTTTGTAACAGAAAATTGTGGTTTTTGCAGGATTTATTTTGAAGGGCTTTCATGCACACGTATCGCATCAGTTTAAATTTATACTCCTGCACTTGCAAATCAATTTTGGTCTCAACTTTCTCACCTTCTCCTACTTCATGGACTATCTTTCTATCAATCTCTTCTCCTAATTCCACCCAGTTGGAGATAGATAGAAACCTTTCTCCACAGAGAGGATGGAGTCACCTATTGCTTCTTTGTGTACGGGTTTCATGCAAAATGACATGCAGGGGTTGTTTGTGGCTGTACCATGTTGAGTTCATTTGAAAAGATATTATTTCTTGTACCACGTGGAAACATATGTTGCATTAAACAGTGAAAAGAGGAAATCCAGCATTAAGTGCACAAAGCAGAATAGCTTCTATATTTAAGTGAAGTACAATGTGACAAGACAGAAATAGACTTATAAAAGTATCTTTCAACGGATTCCCAGGTGTCCTCTAAGTGCTGCACATCCCCTGAATCCCGCTGCCTTTGGCCTCCTGCCACAGCGCTGTGCTGACATGAGCTTTGTCTTTGGTGTAGTTATGAGACATAAGCTCTCATACTATTCATATTTTCCTGAATAATGCATCCTGTGTTAACATGTAGGCGCATGCAGCATGCTGTCATGCACAGGTTGAGGTCGTAGACACTTGCAGCGTCGCTCCTCCCTCTTCTCCAGTTTCTTCTTGGGCATAATTTGATAGTTTGTTGAAAGATAAAAGGCAGGTGCTAGGGACTCGTCATCATCTTTTCTTTCTCACGCTTCCTCCTCCTTTCAGCTCCGCAGCAGCTCGTCCGCTGCTTTTTGTGAGGAATGTTGTGTTTCTTTCCGCGGCCTGTCTTCTCTGGCTCAGGTCTGCGTTGGCTGAAGGCCAGGACCGCCAACCTTGAGCTGCGAGTTCAGACGATTCACATAAAAGATTGAATGAAAAAAAAAGACCAGACGGCCCTCTGATGCGTCATCTTCACCAGCAGCTGCTGGGTGCAGACAGTTTTTTATCTTGTCACAAAATCTGTTTTTGTTTTTTCAGCTTGCGTGCTGCATCAAACCACAGTCATTTTTTATTCACCTGAGTGCCTCACAACTTTTACAACATCAAACGTTTAGATTTTTTTAAATGCTTTTTATGTTTTTGATGGCAGACTCGCCTCTCACGGGGAGGAAAGCAGCGTTGCTGAAAGCCGTTCTTCATCTGCTCTTTGCCGGATGGGGTTGCGTTGCTCTGCCTTCCAGGTCAACCGTTTTACATTTGTTTACTTTATTCTTTTGTGGAAAATCATCTTAGGTGATTTGGCAGTGTTCTTTGAAATGTTACTCTGGACTCGCCTGCATTTCACCAGATTTATAAGCAGTACGACCATGAACGGTTTCTCTAATTGACCCCTTGAACCCCGCAGCCCTGATGAAAGGTCCAGAAGAGGGCGGCTAAAAATGACTTATGTATGACTTTTAGCTCACGTGCACTCACGTGTGTGTGAGTGTGTGTGTGTGTGTGTGTGTGTGTGTGTGTGTGAGTGTGTGTGTGTGTGTGTGTGTGTGTGTGTGTGTGTGTGTGTGTGTGTGTGTGTGTGTGTGTGTGTGGACTTTAAGTTGTACCTAAACCCATGTTGCTCTGGGAGAGGTGCTCTGCAAACAGCCTCTTTTACTCCCAGTGTTACAATTGTAGAGCTGCAGCGGGGAAATAACGCCAGGCATTGTTGCTGTTGTGTCATGCAACATCTGGACATGTGCACTGCTGGATTTGATACCACTGTAATTTGTGAGGCAGTAAAAACAAGGTGAAGTGCGCAGCCAGGAATAAAATGGCTAGAGGTTGGACTTCTTGTTATCTGTCATTAGTTGGACGAGCCATTCATCTCTGTGGCGTGTGTGGGTGTAAAATACAGGTTTCTGAGATCCAGGAGAAGCCTCTTGTAGCACTGGTGGGAAAGGGGACCATGTGTGTAAAAAAGGTGGATTCAAAAAAAAGGTTGTTTGAAGTAGGCCACAGGAAGCTGAAACACCGGGCTTGTTCTCTTTGTCTGCTCAGCCGGTGCATTGGAAAAGCTGCGGTCAGGGCTGGAAAGTCATTGATCCTGCTGTTCAGGACAGAGCTGCAGCCTGGTGCAGGTACTAATGAAGTGCCTGCAAAGAAGCTGAAACGTTACTGCACAACAATAGCAAGAGAGCAGTTAGTAATAACTAAAAGTAAATAAAAAGCATCTAACAAGGGAAAAAGACTGCATGATAAAATAAAAGCTGGTTATAAGACAAATACTTGCTGTGATAGAGTGAGGAGTGATGTCAGTTTCCTGCTGAACCTTCATCCATCCAAATTCATGCCAGATCCATCGTTGCAAAGACTCTCCAAGAAAATGAAAGACATGAATCATTGTGTAATTGCACATCCTACTAATCTGTCAGCAACAATGAAAAAATGAAACGAACAGCAATAAAAGCACAAATGATTTTGTTTTAACCAAACTGCTTCGATGAGAAACTACATAAGAACACTGCAGAGGTTAAGGGTTTTGGTTATGTTGAAGCATTAATAACCTGTGCAACTTGCACACTTGCACATCTCCTGCCAATGAAGAGAGGCAGTGAGTTTGCCTGATTCACTGGCAGTGGTGCGTCCATTGACCGCTCTGTCTCCAGTGAATATTTGTTTTAACTGAGGGGATTTTCCGAACAGATGCACTCACAGGAAGATTCTCAGGTCTTGGAGCACATCTCGCCTTTCCTCAGATCAGGGCTGTAAAACGTCCACCTTGCATTCACAGACTGTCTTCTCTGACCCCAGGAAAGACCAGCGTGGACACAATTTAGCTCACACAAAAGCTTGCTTGAACAGAGGAGGTGAAAATGGGGCAGCTTTGGGTTTTATTGAGTGTAGCCACGGACACAGAATAAGCAGGGGGAGGCCACTGGTTGTTGTCTTTACGGGGGCCGGGTCTTTGTTACTGAGCAGTAATGCTTTAACTGTAGGATTAGGACGGCAGCGCTGTGGCGTAAAGCCTCGTAAGCGGAGGAAATGTGGGAGTTTGTCTTGTTTGTGGTCATACCAGTGGTAAATTAAGATGACTAGTGAGGCAGCAGAGGAGGTTAAAGGTTAGAAAAAGACAATACTGGAACTTGAAGTAGTTTCGGCTCAGTTCTGATCTGCATTTTGCTTTTACAATAAGTGTCATAGTGTGCATCTGTCACTCAACAAACACCATGTCAGTTTGTGGAGCGATGGCAACATAACTGAATACTCCGTTAAGTAATTGGGTTGCTCAGCTCGAGACATTGCTATCGTTTTATACTGAGCAGGATTGATCTGTTTGGTTTGCATTTTTCAGTGTGCAAGTGGTTGATCGGGTATTTTTCTGGATGAAAATATGTTTTTCTTCTTTCTACTGACAAAGGCACACCACTCAGGAACGGAAACATTCGTCCAGCGGTCCATTTGTTTTAGGAAGGCCTGCAGTTGCTTCATGCAGCCGGCCGGTGGGAGAACGAGAGGCAGAGTTACACAGGCCTGTGCACGAGTCTTTTAGGACTTTACTTCTGAGCCAGGAGTGCTGGATTGTTGCTGCTGTGAAGGTTACTTCAATAATGGGGTGGAAAACAAATTTCTTTGCACTGGAAATTTGCAATAAAGGCAGTAACCTAATTCACAGAAGTATTAGCAAGTGCACAGTTTCTTTTAGTGCACAGTTCACCACATAGAAATAAGGCTCTTTGTTCATGTTTACGCTTTAAAAAGAAACTGTTGGACTTATTTTCTCTGGAAATAAATGATTTTATACACTGGCTAAATGACTCAAGGTGTGTCAAGAACAAAGTTGGATGACAGAACCATTCAGCAAAGCTAAGATTTTAAGAAGAAAAAATATATTTATCCTCCAGCAATGCAACTTTAAAGACAAGACAACATAGTGTTGTGTCAGCGCAGACATGACTGGGCTCACAGAAGCATCACACTAGAAATTAAACGTCACAAAAACTTTAGGTTCCATATGATTAAGGCCAAAAAACGTCTGTTGTCACTGTTTCACTAAATAAATGGACTTCTTAAAGTCCTTTGTATTATAGATAGATCCACGAATCAGAAACTCAAGCTACTAAACATAAAAGCTGGGCTGTTAATTACTTAAAGGAGTATTTAGTTAAGTTGCTTTTCTTTGAAGGACATTTTTTGCCAAATTACAGACAACAGTTTCAGCTGCCAGATCAGAAACCAACAGGTCCTACCTCTGCTTCCAGCTTGGCAGGTCTTTCATAAAAGCATCCATACACGCACCTTCAAGCATCTCTCCCGTGTTTGTTTGCACAAGAGACAACGAATTGACTTGAAACGAAGTTAAAATTATTTTTGTTGCAGTTTAAAGTTATTTTAAAACAGTAAAAAAATGATTTTATTATATAAAAATAAATTTAATGAAGAATGCATTAGGTCATTTTGACTGTTGCCTGGCAACAAATGTGCGATGATGTCACATGCAGTATTGACAGGTAACACGGGTGAAACTCACAGCCAGCAGTGGAACATCTGGGGTGCAGAGATGCTCCTTCACTGTCCAGTATATATATATATATATATATATATATATATATATATATATATATATATATATATATATATATATATATATATATATATATATATATATATGCAGCATTCCTGCTCCATTTCTTCATTTTCATATCATTAAGAAATTATTGAAGTCCAATTAACTTACTTTGTTGTTTACTTTGTTTTATTTCTTCTGGCTCAGTGAAACGTATAGTTGAGTATCATCTGCATAGCAGTGAAAGTTTATACCACGCTACTAATAGTGGCCTACAGAATTCTGTGATAAAATCTAGATTCATTAGACGAATGCTCTGTAAATTCATTTTAAAATGTCAATGGCCATTGCAGATGGGTGGTTTGTGTGGTTTGTGTGGCCAGGTAGAAGTCAGTTTCAACAGGAAAGGTATTTTGATTCATTCTATGAGAGCAAATGAAATATTAAGTATCATCCTGTCTCAGTCATACTGGGGTTACTGTTAATGCAGAAACTGACATCCTACCCGGATTTCTGGTTCCGAACCTTTTATGTCTCCTCATTTGAAGGTAAAGTTGTCTGTGGGTGAATCACATTATTGCTTGTAGTCCTCACTTCACCATGAAGCTGAACATGAACTATCTAAATGCTTCAGATGTAAATATGAAAGTCATCATCTTTGGAGCTCTGCAGTTTATGGAAATGCAGAACGGGGACCATGAATTATTCATGCTTCTCTCCAAAGTTAGAAGTTTGTAAAACTGACAAAGTGAAGGGATTTTTTTCTCTTTAATCATATAATATACCACTTTGATACAGTTTCTCACAGCTTGTAATTTCAGCTGCACAAAGCTCTTAAACCAATAATCTTTTTTATAGTATTCACGTGAAGAAGTTGCTCATCTTAAAGGCATGTGCTGAATTTGTTTTCAGGTGTTTCACCAGGATGAAGATGTGCAATTAATGATGACTGATCCTCTTGAGGATTTCTCTTAAAGCGCTTTAATTACGCGTTACCCAGTCCTGTGGTCTGAAGGGAATCAAAGCACTGCAGGGCAGGAAGTTTTTAAACAGAAAGTATAGTCAAGGTTCCGATGAGTTAGTCATGATCCCACGGCTGCTGCTTCTCTTGTAAATTATCCTTAAGAGGTCAAAACATCTGGATCCTCCCTGGCCCACGGCACCTGAGGTCGATGGGATAGTAATGAGTGCTGCGGCGCCTGAGGGCTAAGCCTCATGCAAAAGACTTCACCGTTGCAGGAACAGGAAAAAGTCTGCATTACTCAGGCTACATCCGCACAAGCATGGTTTTATCTTAAAGCAGCTTCTAAGAGATTTGAAACCAATCTCTGTCCAGACGAGCATACAAGAACGGATTCAGAAATAAACTCCACCCATACCAGCAAAGCTGAATCTGCAAACTCTGTCACATGACCTTTCATGCACACGATAGAGAGAACTGACAGCAATCACAAATAAAAAAAAGGAAAGAGATTAATTTTATTGGGCTAATGATAAGGTGGAACTGTTACAAGTTCCTTTTACCAGTTTCAAGGTCTCAAAAAGGGACAAAGGATATGAACTATTCCCAGGCTGAACCGACTCCAAAGTTGCATCCATGCTGGCAGCAGGAAGCCGCGGTGATGGCTAGATGAGCACGTCTCCTTCATCATTTCCCCTTCACCCAGACTAACACACAACACCAAAGCTCTTTCAAAGTTTCAGTTCTATCAACATTCAAAGAACTGTGGCAAAGCTTGAAAATCAAGCACTCGTGGAGCATGACTTTCAGTCCTCTTTTTCCTCAGTAGTTTGGTGAGAAGCTTTATCAATATGATCATCATGTTGCATAATCAGAGCAAAATCTCCTGAAAGCAGCTCATGAAAAGAGCCGTTAAGATAAATAAGATACAAAAGGACATAGTAAATAATATTCAGGAACTGTGCTTGTCTTTGGAACCTGTGTATGTTTTTAAGTATCTAAGCAGAGAATAGCAGCAGGAGGTGTCTGGTAACCTGGCGCTGTCCAAAGTTCCGTGTTGTGGCTCCTGAGAGCTTTGATGCTCAATAATTAATATGTACATTCTCATTTCAAGACGTGACAGCACTGAGTTTTGGCCCCATAACGCAACTTTTAAAGTAAAAAATGATTAAAGTGGTTTTGTATTTTATGTTAGAGACTGTATTAGAAAAGCATTGCAGCAGCAATGAAAGACGCGAATCTTCTAACAGTTGCTTTGGTCCTTTCATGCTTTCAGTTTCGTTGGGAAAAATAACAGAAGGAAAGAGGAAAAGGTGAAAGCATAAAAAAGCAAGCTGTTACTCCGAAGCATGACGAAAGAAAAAGTCGGCGCTCCTGAGACTTTGCTCTGTCTTGTCTTCAAACCCCCATGCAGCGAGGGAGGAACTGGTGATGCCAAGCAGGCCAGAACCCCAACTGGAGACCTGGACAGCAGCATTGTAAAGGGAGGGAAAACAAGAGGAGGACTTCAAGCGCGGGACAAGTGTCTTTGTGTGTCTGAAGTCAAGTGAATGAGGCAGGAGAAGCTTTCCCTCCTTTTAACCCCCCCCTCATTTTCAGGGCTGATCTCACTTCTAACTTGTCACGTTCTGACGGGCGGCCGCGGGCCTGCTGCGTCTGTGCTTAACAAAGAGGGAACCAACCAGAAGCTTTACTTATCCACACCTTACATGGATGTAGATGTGGATGTACCACTGCAGAAAAGTGGCCTATCTTTAATCAAGTGCTGGTATTGCCAATTCTTAATCAGGTACTTTTAATGCCTGCTGAAATTGTGAATTGCAGTAATAGAGCAAAGAAAGGGTTAATCAAGTTCGAAAGTTAAAATAAAGATGAAAACAGCCCTGTCAGGATGTGAATTCTGTCCCCTCTGATTACGGTACTTGTACTTTGCTTTTTCTTGTTAAGCCAGCATTAGATAACGACATTTTCCTGTTGCCATTACTGTTACTCGACAACTAGAGCATCAGTCACTGCTGCAGAAAGATAACAGGCAATATACACGGAGAACATACAATAATTCCCTATGAATTGGAAAGCAACGGTAAAGCCGTACCCTGTGAATTGGAAACTGAGACAAAGGACTCTTGAACGAGTGTCGGTATGTGACAAGTTAGAAATGAGAATATGCTGGACTGTCGGCGGTGAGACGAGCCGAGATGGAAGGAGCTGACCCAGGACCCTGCAAAGATTCTCAAGTCTCTAGCAGTTTATATTTTGTTCTTGTAAAAAAACATTATTATGAATAAGATTTTATCTGGTAAAGATGAAAACTGAAACAAGACATAGAACTGAATGTGTAAAAGTAAATGAGGCAGCAAGGTGGAGGAAGATGGGAAATAAAATCAGAAGGAAATGTGA
>CM026202.1:7059093-7086593 GCA_014839995.1 Xenentodon cancila | reverse complement strand
TCAATTTTTTTAGGACTCAGAACAACATGTGGAGCTGAATAAAACAAATGGAAGGAGGCTCTTCTTCAAAATGTACATTAGACATGTTGCAAAGCCACCTGTGTCTTTTGTCATGTTATGAACGTTTTTCAGTTTCAAAACGATGCTTGGATGAGGTTCTGCCCCGGTGGGCTTCTTTTTTTTAACTTTTCTTTAAAGGGTCCCCACAGATGACCTGTTTTTCCTAACACTGACTCAGATGTGGGGAGGCCTGCAGCAGCAGGTTTGGGCTTAGCAGAAGTGCCTTGTTTTTCTTTCCTTTCTTTTCTCTTTATTTTTCTCAGCGCTTTGCCAGATGGTGTGGCTTTTTAACCTTTTCTTCACAGATTTTCAGAGTACAAGATCTCTGCTCCACACTGACACCCTCCACCAGTTAGAAGCAGCCAAATGTGGCAGCCTGAGGCCAAATACGTTCTTGCAACAGTAGGAAGGTTTTCCTCGTGGGATGGCAGAGAGTGCAAAAATGTGAGGAGTGTGAAAAAATGAAAAGGCCTCCAGCTGTTTTGGATCTTCCAGTTTTATTTCGGGGCCTCAGACACTCAGTGGCCATGTGTCATGGGCATGTAAAAGCGACTGTCTGCCAGTTCAAAGTGTGCAAAACATCCAGCACACTCTCACTAACCTTCTTTTCAGACTTTTCAGATTTGATGTGTGATGTTTAGGATTTCAGTGGAATAAGTAAAGTGTGCTGATATGAGGTAAAAACTATAGGACTATAAGAAGGACATTCGATTCTGTTGCTGTAATATTTATGAGTCGATACGTCAAATTAGTTCTTTTTTTGCAACACATGTTATATTTGTGTTGCATGGCGTTGCGTGTCTCCGCAGCACCATGCTGCCTTTGACGAAAGTTTACAGTTTTTTCCACCGAACTCTTTGTCGCCAGTTTTTGTCAAGTAAACAAACTCTTTAGACATTTTATTTGTAACTCATAAAATTGGTTCCATCCACAATCTACTTTAGTAAAGATGCGGGATTTCTGCGGGATTCCTTTCCTCACAGCAAGGTCAGGCCAGGTCTTGGTCTGTGGGGATTCCCCCCACGGCTCCAGATATGTGGGATGCTAAGATATTTGTGGGATGACTCCAAGCATCTTGGGACTCTTCACACATAGTTAACGAGTGTTGTCGGGACACTGCTGCTGATTCTTATCAGCTCTGGTGAGACAGAGTTCTTTGCAGAACCCTCCGTACACATCGTCACAGTCTCATTTGGTTGGTTTTCAAACTTTTCAGTTGTGTCATGCCACCCTTCTCCTACAACAAGCCCCGTAAGTTTGTCATTGACCGAATGCGTCCAGACTGCCTGTCACCTGTGCAGCCCGTGCCCCTCCCCGTACAGAGGTGCAGCGCAGTCACCTGTCAGGAAGCTGATGGCGTGGTGATGGTTGACTCCTTCCTGCTGTATCTCTCCTGCCCCGCTCTCGTCTTCCTCGGAAAGTTCAGGACCGCCGCAGTTGCAGCCGGGCCTCCTGTCGGCAGAGAACAAGTAAGAAGTGCCAAAGCCGCTGTGAGAAACAGCAGGTGGACATCCACCTTGGTCAACAGCAGCAAACAATGCCCGCAGATGGCTTCCTGTCTCCCTCTGGGTGGAGTGTTTATCACCTTTGCTGGATTTCTGAAGCTGTTCTCCCGAGTCATGCCCAACAGATATTGTATTTAAAGCACTGAAAGTTTCCCTTGGCCAGGCTGAAAGTCTTTCCAGCAGATCAGACCTTGTTGCTGTTCATACTTCGCATTCAAATAAAATGAATGTAAATCTCATCATGTACTAGTTTCTGCAGAGTCGAGAGTGAATAGGAAATTCTTTCAAAACTAAAATATTCTTGAACATGTATTTGATCATGTTTACTTATTATCACTGCTTTAGTTACAGGTATGCAGCTTTTTACTGTTGCATCTACTGACTGTACAACCGGAACAGAGCCGACGACTCGGCCTCTGTGGAGATGTCATACACACCTTTTGAAAGATTGTTTTTAACTCGACGTGTGTTGTGTGTGTCGAGGAATTAAAGGAGGTCGAGTCATCCCTCGTTCACTTTCCATGAACTCTCCTTTTTCACTCATCTGCTCCTTTCTGTCTCCGGTGCTCCATGTTACGCTCGGACGATCCCGGGGGGAATGTTGAGAGAGGAGAGCTGAGGTCCGGACTTCTTTTCACCTCTGGCAGGAAAACAGAGCAGCTCTGCTCCTTTCAGTGTTCAGACATTAATAAATAACAGCCTTGTTAGATTTGGGATATTACTGCAATAAAGGATAAGACAGATTGGCTATACGTGCTGACAGTCAGGGAACACATCTCAGTCTGTGACTTATAACGTTATAAAACCAAGGGATCAATTAAGAGGGCACCACCTTTAGTTCCCCGAAGGAAGAGAAGCTTTTTTTATCAGCAGAAGATGACATGATTGCAGTTTGGGGTTGGTTGGTGAATGTGAAACCAGGAAAAAGGCCACAAGGAAGCAGTCAGATGAGGTTATCAGGGAGTCTGGTCTTTTAAAGGTGTCTAATTATATTCTCAGCTCATGATTGTGTTCAATTAACCTTACAAGCTTCAAAGAACAAATGTTTTAACAAAATGTGCATTTTATGAGCCAAGATACTCTTAATTACTTAATTTTCAATATCAGCCTTGGTGCAAATAAAATTTAAGCTATAGAAACTGATTAAAGCCAGAGGAGAGGCATTTGTCTTAAAGCATTTGGTGCTATCATAATGAAAATACTCTTAAAATTCCCAATTAAAGAATATATTGGGGAAAAAAGTGTATTCAGGGTATGTGGGGTCTGCAGAAGCCAGTCCCAGACCTCCTGTGGGCACTTCGGAGTCACCAGGCAGCGTAAGATATATATTTGTGGACTGTGAGGGAGACCAGAGTACCTGGAGAAAACATGCCACGCACGTGCACAACATACAAACTCCACGCAGAATGGAGCCGGTCCCGATCTTAAGAGAAAAACACTACTTTGTTTGACTTTTATAATGCTGTTAGAAAAAGGAAACACAAAAAGAGAACATGCGGCTGCCCAGCAGACCTTGGCCTGGCGGTTGGTCATGCCGGCCAATGACAGCACAGGGAGCAGGACACGTATTTTCTCGCTGCTCTGTTCTGTCTGTGTCACGCAAGCTTAGTTTTGTGTAAAACAATCTTATTTGGTGAATAAGATTTTGTCTATCTGCCATACAGTTTGTTCGGTGATTGTCTGGAACTAGTTTGCCTTTGCTTCAAATGTTGCTGCTCACCATGCACGTACGGAGGTTCACAGAAATCCTTCAACGCGACTACAAATATTCAGTAATGGAGGCAGTTTCCTTGTTTCAGGCTGCACCTGCCCTCTAAGGCCTCTAAGGCTGACTGATGTTGACGCTCCTCACTCTGCACAGATGCTGGATATTTACCTCAAATCTAAAATAAAACCACTATTCTGGTCCGTTTTAGGATCCATCCACCATTCTCCTCTCATTTCTTTAAAGTAGTCACATAGTATTTTATTTTGACTTTGATGGTCGGATGTTTATATTAATAAAAAAAAACAACTTCAACATACAGTTAAAGCGTTTGTATGTGTTTGAAGCTCCCACTAAAGAACTCTTGAAACGCTCAAGCACTAAGAGGCACCTTCATCTTCTCCTCTGAACTTTACGTAATCTAAACAGATGGGAAAATGTCCCATCGCTGCTTTTATTTTTTTATTTTTTTCATCTTTATGATATCAAGGCTGCTCTGTTCATCTGAAGACTCAATTTATTTCTCAGCTGAACATGAAAGAATTTAGTCCCTGAGAGCTTTTTTTTTCTTCTTGAGGTTGAAGATTACATAAAAAAAAGACAATCATCATTTTTAACAGTTTGATTACAGCGACACCAGTGTTGGACTTTCTCCACCAGCTGGATCTTGTTCTCCTCCACGTGCAGACCTGCAGGCTTTAAGGCCATATAGGACATCATTTATTTCCTGCAGAAATTGGCTGAGCCGATTGTTAAAATGATGAATCTGGCTTTGTCAGAGATTTCCACAGGGATGTTTATCATTTTTTCGTAGTTGAATAAATTTTTAGCACTGGGCCAGACATGTGGTTTTGTTTAAGGGAGGTCTACTCAGCACCTCTGTCTCTCTTTCTCTTTTCTTTTTGTCTGGGAAGCACACAGCAAATCGCTGTGTTCTGTGGGAAATTAGAAAAATAAGCAGACGTCAGAAGCTGACATGTGGCAGTGTGATGATTTGTCCAGAATTCAAAAGCTGAAATCTGAAGATCAATTTTCCTTTGAGTCACCAGGCTGCACAGGGACACAAAAAGAGTCGTGACTGGAAACTGTACAGGTCTCAGGACAGGTTTCACATTCACCCTGTGACCAATATCTGAATGAGCTGCTGTGAAAAGAAACAGTCAACCGACGCACGAACACTCAAAATGAGTCTGAACTTACAGAAAAGTTTATTAAATATGTTCATGAGTCTTTGGTTGTCGGCCTTCTGCAGGACCATGAGCTGGTCATGGTCCAGTTTCACAGTTTTATGACCTTGGTGGTGAAATATACGCATCTTGAGGCAACAAGACCAGTCACGTTTTCCTAGAGAGAATTGAAAGAGTTTAATGTTAACAGATCACATCTGAAGTCTGTTTTAACGCCTTCTGTGCTTTATGGGTTTGTTAAACCTTTACTATGACATTCAGAGGCAGTGCTCAAAGAAAAAGGTTAATCTTTGTCAGAAAAACATTTGTACATTTCTTCCAGCATTGGATAAGGAAAAGACCAGGGTGGTCCTTCCCATTTAGACCAATCCATCAGCCAAGTGTAAAGGATGTTTGAGTTCATCGATTAAGCAGCTGGACACCAGGTAGGCCGACTGGCGTTGTCGCATCCATCCATCCATTATCTATACCCGCTTTATCCGTTTCCGGGTCACGGGGGTCTGTCGGAGCCTTTCCCGACGCATAGAAGGCGAAAGGCAGGGGTCCACCTGGACAGGTCACCAGTACATCGCAGGGCCACATAGAGACAAACAAACATGCACACTCACATTCACACCTATCAATTAACCTAGTATGCATGTTTTTGGACTGTGGGAGGAAGCCGGAGCACCCGGAGAGCACGGGGAGAACATGCAAACTCCACACAGAAAGACCCACCAGGTCGGGATCGAACCAGGAACCTTCTTGCTGTGAGGCAACAGTGCTAACCACTAAGCCACCGTGCTGCCCGCGTTGTCGCATACGTCATGGGCAAATTTCATAGGGAGTCGTCGAAACTTTATCACAAATCTTTTGTGGCTGTTTAGATGTGAGTGGGATAATAATCCACGAAACAGATATTTACAAGGAAGAAAGTTATTGATAATAAAACAAAACTACTTAGACTTAATGATGCCAACAGGATCTCGTCATTTACAAAAACTCCAATGTGATCTGAACCTGAAACTGATTAACAACCTCCATTTGCTGCTTTGCTGACCAGATCAATACCTGAGGAGTTTCATTGACTTGATACCATACTCTGATTAAACATGTGTTTGATTATACACACAAAACATTAGCTGAAAATCCTCACTAGTAAAATCATTTTGACTGTTACAAACTATAGAAATTGTCCTCTCGGAAGTCTGAAATCTTCCTAAACAAGTAAAAATGGAATTCAGATCAGGGCGCGTCTGCTGAAGAAAAGGGTTTTTGTAGAAAATAGTTGAAACATGTTCAGCGGTGTGTTTTTGGTCTCGTTGATCTTTGATAACAACGCTGAACCTTCTCACTGGTTTCCTCTTATTATCCCCAATTAGCTGTGTTTTATATATATATATATTATTATATTATTATTATTTTTTTTTTACAGTGTGGGAAGATGAGCGCCTTATATTGATTATTTTCCTTCTATTTTGGTTTTCCTGAGTCTGAAGGGCCTTTTGGAGCAGAGACCACTGCTGCCACTGTTTACAAATGTCACATAAGCTCTGCCTCCAGGCACCCGCCTCACTGTAGGCAGAATACCCGAGAGCTGATCTGTCAGTCTGCCTCAGCCTGTTAACCAGAAATTACAGTTTACTAGCCATCAGCCTTCCTGACTGTGATTTCAGTGTTTTGACAGGCTGTGGACGGAGCCTTGTGTTTAGCTTTCCTGCCAGGAAGAGCCCATCTCACCTCAGTCTGAACACAGCAGTCTGCTGACAAATCCATCCATCCATTTTATCCTTTGCAGGGTCACGGGGGTCTACCGGAGCCTATCCCGACTCATTACAGGCGAGAGGCAGGGGTCCACCTGGACAGGTCACCAGTCCATCACAGGGCCACATTCAAAGACAGACAAACAATCACGCTCACATTCACACTCACATCTACGGGCAATTTAGAATAAATAATCAACCTAGTACGCATGTTTTTGGACTGTGGGAGGAAGCCGGAGTACCCGGAGGAGAACATGCAAACTCCACACAGAAAGACTCGGGAATCGAACCAGGAACCTTCTCGCTGTGAGGCAACAGCACTGACCACCAAGCCTCCATGCTGCAAACGTGCAGCCGAACAGGACAGGACCATAAACCAGTGATTATGGTACAGAGATACATTCTTTAGTGACACTTCTCATGTGATGAAACATCAGATCAAGTCAACCTTACTTCACCTGAAATAGCACATTTAAAGCAGCACTTTTCATCTTAAAATGCCTGTGTTACATGCATCATTTCTCTGATGTGTTGTATGTCTGTCCAATGACAGTTTGAAGTCTGCTGGGACAAATCCTTTTAATCCTGCAGTTGACATCAGAATAATTCTTTGTACCGAAGATGAAAGCCATTAGGATGGCTTGACAGGCTGCATTTGACATTGAAGATACCAGAGATGTTTTAATATCATTTTACTGTCAAAAGTCAATTTTCCCCACAAGGTTACTCATACTCCTGTAGAGCACTATCAGCCTGCACTCACTGCACGTTGTTTAATCCATTTTAACTGCAAACACAGTGTCTGCATGTGTTGTGTGAAATGTTCTCAGGTTCGTCGGAGGTAGGCACACAGAAAGCACACACAGACTCTGAAGAACAATATATATATATTTATTTTACGCAAAGCATAGCATAAGCAATCTATTTGGTTATATTGGCAAAACACACACAAAGAATATAACTTGGATTATATGAATGAAGCATGCATATAGAATATTATACAGGTATTTCACACACTTTCACACACAACAGAACACTGACTAACCAAAGTGTCTCTCACTTTGGTTAACTACATTTCACGCACACACAAAATCACACTCACTGTGATTCTAGCAGGATCAATCACTTTGGTTTTCATATATACATAAACCACATCTACTGTGATGCTGGGACCAACCTGTGTCCCCCGCAGCGCACAGCCAAAGTCAGTCACTTCAGTTTATCATAAATGCATTACTCACACAAACTTCAGTTTATCATAAATGCATTATTCTCATGTACTATGATGCTAGGATGAAAGTGTCGTTCACCCCCTGCAGAGCATAGCTCCAAACAACCATCGGAGAAGCGTTCCATCCTTACCGTTGACACACGGACTGGAGAGCCAAACAGTCCCAGTAAAAGCAGCTTCCAACCTTGCTGGGCATCCGTACGTGACCCGCAGCTGACTCTGACCCGGACAGAGACTTTCCGTCGCTGTATTCTCTCGTACAAGGGCCGTGTGTGAGATGGGGGGGCCAACCCCACCCCACAGACAGACCCTGCTCTTGGGAACAGATCCTGGTTTACAAAACATGTTTTGTAAACCAGGAACCGTTCTCAGAACATGCTGTCAAAACAACAGACTTTTCCCAGATATAAGCGAACAATTAGAAAAACATCTTACATAACCAATGTTTGTTCAGACCAGGACAACTAACAATAATTCTCCTTACATTCCACCCCTTGGCCTGGTCAGACCAACACATTCAATCAGCCAAGTTTTACTTATTTTGGTCAGATCAGGACAACAAAACAACAAACAAAAAAAAACATTTTCCTTACAGCATGTAATTGACAACATTTACCCCGTCTTTGGTTCAGTTTCTCTTTACTGGCATAACAAGGAATTTTCCTTGTACAGTGAGGAAATAAGGAAAGAAACCTGCCTTAAAACAAATAAAAACTAAATGTAGTGATACAGCAGCAGAAGATATTAAAATTATACACGCAGTACAGCACCCAGTGAGTAGTTGATATGATGCATGAAACATAAAAAAGGCAACAAGATTATATCTGAAATGAACCGTGAGACTGCGCGTGAAGATCTGAGGCGAATTAAGTTTAGTGGTAAAACATTTTTTATGTCATTATTGTTATTTTGTTATTGTTTCGGTTCAGTCTGTACATCCTGGGCCAAAATTCTGCGAATATGAGAAGAACAGCAACTTTAATGCAGCACACAGTACGTCACAGTTCCTCTCCTCCACCAGAGTTGATCCACTTTTGTTGAGTCAGACACAAAGAGGCATATATTTGTAAAAACTTTAAGGCCTTTGCTGTTTTTAGAGGTTGCTGGTTCTGCCTCGTGGGCCTTTTCAGTATTTAGAGCACACAATGACCTTCATTTTTGACCTTGAAGAGAAGCAGACAATAAGCAATGAAAAAGAACAAAAAAAAAAAAAATCCAAGATGCATTCAGTGTCACGGATGCTCTGACCCTCTAGTGATGGACTTGTCCTTTGAGGTTTGTCCCAGCAGTTTAGTTTTCATCACAGCGACTTCTTTCTGCCGCCTCTCTGTGGTAGTCAAAGCTGAGGTGTCGCTTTGACATGTCGGAGTCGGTTCTGCTCTGGCTGTCTTAGTTTGTTTGTGGTGAGTGCTGCCTGGAAATTACGGGGAGGAGATTATTGAGCAGAGACTCGAAAGCTAAAACCTCCAGCGGCATCATTTAGAAACTGATAATGTAGCGGAGAAGGAAGCAGCGTTGCAAGTAATGATTGCTTTTAGTACCAGTCATCCATCCAAAATGGTCATTTATGAAAACCTACGTTTGATTCAATATTTCCTTAATGATTTCAGCCTATAAATAAAGATGAAAATAAAGCCCTGGATCACAGATGTTGCTGGTGAATGCTTATTTTGGTCTTACACTTCAGCAGGAATAATTTCTCTCCTTGACCAAATCCTACCAAAGACATTCAAATGGGTGGTAAATGTTGTCTCCTTTCAGCGTTTGCTCGAAGCCTTGCAACAGCGTTCTGGACTGCTGCAGGCGGTTAACAGCCTAAAAGGCTGTTACAGCAGTAAAATCACCTCCAACCACCTCTAACTAGTGATAGCCAATGACACCTGTCAACTGCATGTCATGCTGACGGACTGTCATGACAAAACTTCATTTAAATGGTTTGCAGAGGTCGAAAAGTTTTTAAAAGCTTTTTTAAAAGCTTGTACAGACCACATTGGTCTATCAAGCAGAAAACACTCCATTAATTTGATGTGTAATCACTCCACCCATGCAACCCACTTCATGTTTGGTCTAGATGACCCACTGAAGCAGTTATGTAACAAAGAATCATGTTTTATTGTTTACATGTCAAATAATAATGATCTTTTAGCAGGGCTTCTTTCTCTGTGGCAGAGAAACATCTCAAATAAGATGCAGAAGTACAGTGGAGCTCGCTGGCAGTCTCTTTTGAGACTACAAATAGTCTGTTTGCAGTATCATGTTTGCTGTTCCAGTTCAGGCCACACCAGGAGCAGCGGCCATCGGATTCCTAACGGCCGCCGGCCTGTCGCACTCGTCTGCTAATCACCGGCGGGAATGTTTTACTCCACTGGTGGCTGTTATTACTTCACTCCTGAACATTTAAACTCTCACAAGGCATGTTCATGAACACGTTTCCATCTAACTGCCCAAATTATTCAATGTCCTGTGACTTTAGTCTGGCCTCATATTCAGTTACAAAGTGAAAGCCAAAATAGCTGCCTGCGTTTTCCCTGTGGCGCCTGTGTGCAGCTGTTTTTTTTTTTTTTTTTCGCTTTGCCTGTGCCTGGAAAGTCGTGGCTACTAAAATAATCTGTGTTGGAGGCAGGAGGACGGCATATGGAGTCGTCACTGAGCTTGACTAAATATGGACAGAGCTGTCATGGGTCCCCACGAGCACCTGCTCGGGCCCGGATCCGACCCAGCAGTTGGCTGGTCGAACGCACAGCTCACGCAGGAAAACCACGTTTATGAAGACAGAAGCTGGGCGACAGGTGATAAGAATAACGTCTGGGGCATGGTAGACAGTTGCCAATGAAAACCAAAGAAACTACTATACCCCTACAAATTTAAATCTTTTAATCAAGTTCCAAAGTAAAAATACTTTAAAGCTGTGCAACCACCTGCCCCTGCTTGTAACCCACATACTCATCTCCTTGAAGAACAACAGCACGCCGCCCCAGGGCCACACCGCCCTCCTCTCACGCCCCTCCCCCTCTACTGACCTCATTGTCCTCTAATTTGTTTCTGTCTTGTAGTAAAAGTATCCATCCCAGATTTCCTTCCTCAGGTCTTCATTCCCTGAACTACTTCTGGTTGCAGGAATATTCAGTTTGTCTGGATATCTGATGTCTGTTTTCTGTTTTTCCTTCTTTTCCACTAGAAGGCAGAAGATTGCACTGCAGCTGATCTTCTTAAAATGAAAATGTTAAAGCCCCTCTATGTAGCACCACCACCTCTGACCACATGGTGGCCTGTAAATCTGCTGTGTGACAAAAGATGGGCTGGCATGAAAGGCGCATGCTCAGGGATTGACATTTGAACTAATTTATGACATGCTGCTCCCGTGTGATTAGAAGTGGTATTACTACGTTGGGTTGCCTTTTGACACTAAAAACAAAGGTCATTCATTTGAAGTTGCTAAACTTATCGTTCAACAGCAGTGTTGGTTGGTCTACTTACCTCGGCTTGTCTCGTCTCATCATCGGCCGGCTGTTGAATAAATTCATCTTTAGATATTTTGCTAGAAATGTGGTTCGTGTGCCAGCAGCTAGAAATAAGTGGGTGTATCTCGCAGAAAAAAGACAAATATAAAGATGAAGAATATCCACCACAAACGTTTTACATTTTTAAAATCTTTAGTCAACAAATTAAATCTGGGTGTGCAGTACAAGAAAAGCTTTACTGCAAACACAAAGAAGAAATGAAATGACAGAAAGTTGTTTTGGTTATTCGCACGCAAAAATGAAATGAGTGAAATGAGTCGCCTAAACCTTCTGTTTCCCTGTCTAACTACACAAACAGATGACAATAATTACCCTGCACATCAACGTGAACTGCGGCGCGTCCCAGGAAGGACCCCTAACCTTCTTGACGTCTCCACACAGCCAGCAGTCTTGCAGCTGGTGTCCGCTGCAGCAGCTCTTACGCTGCAGTTACAAAATACGTTGTAAGGCAAAGAAACATGCAGCGGCAGCGTGACAAAGAAAATGTGGATACAAACGTCTTAGACAACCTTGGAGTGTGTTCGGAACTTGCATTGGTGGATTTCCAAGGATTCACTTCAATGCAACGCTTTAACAATAAAGGCACAAAAACTTTGACCTTTTACAGTTTCATAGGATTTAAAGGAACTTTGTTTGTCTTCTGCCAGATAAATATCAAAGATGAATTTAACCTCTCAACCCCGAAACTCCAGATGAAGTTGATAAACAAAAACACAAAGTCATTTATTGTTGTGTGTTTGGAATCGAGCCGACTAATGATTCCCCTCCGAAACCGAATAACTGAACCAGCGCGCTTGGCGACGTGCCAAATGTAAAACCTTATGTTCAAAGCCAACTTATTCAGAACTATTCTAATGACGTCTTGTGAACGTTGCAGCTTTATTTGAAATTCAAACTGCTGCAGAGTGCACTCGCTTCTCAGGCATGAGTAAGTGATGCACAGCGTGAGACTGAATTCATAATAAAAGCTTTGCTTGATGGTCAAGTTTGCCTTTCCTATCATAGGGTTATATATTCAACTGCTGCTTAAAAGTTTCCTGAATTCATTGGCATTTACAGACAGAGTTAAAGATTCATGGGACGGCGGACCCGCGTGAGCCCGTTCTCCACTGATTTAGCATTTTCTTTATTGCTTAAGAGCCGCAGCAGTTTAAGTTAAACGCACGAGGAAATTGTCAGTGGCGGTCTTAGTAAGCGTAACGTAAAAACCCACTAAAACAAGTGAAACATCACAAAGGAGATTCTGCACATGATTCTGTGCTTAAAGAATTGATATCTTTTGTGTTAAGCATTCATAATAAAACCACAGTCTTATTAAACACCTGAAAATATACATATTTTAATTGAACAGGGATGAGTTTAAGGGATTAAAGGAGCCCAACTTCAGGAGGTAAGACATGGATTTGCTTGTCACTCAGGTTTTATTTAATTTACAAAAACTTTGTTAAAGCTGTGTTCAAGCAGCATCTCCAATAATTCCTCCACTGATGGAAACCTGGAGGCATCAACTGTACTAATGAAGGGAGCCTGAGTTTAATTGACTGTGTGTGTGTGTGTGTGTGTGTGTGTGTGTGTGTGTGTGTGTGTGTGTGTGTGTGTGTGTGTGTGTGTGTGTGTGTGTGTATGCAAGTAAAATCCTGAAAGATTCGAGGAATTATAATAATAGCAATGCTGGGTATTTACATAGAACACGTTTGAGGCTCTGCTAAATGTGTTCCTGTAAGCTCTGGCATGGCGCTGTCACGTCGTCAGCATCACCATGCGATTCGCCCCACAGTTCTGATGTTGCCTTCACTCTGAACATGATGAAGGCAAATGGCTCTCTGGGGGTCGATGACTGCAGGCGGTGGCGTCGCACTCACAGGAGACGTTACCGATCACGCCGTTGCGTGTCAGTCTTTCCTACGCCGGTGTTAACATTTTGCTTTCTCACATCAGTTACTTTGACAGTTTTGTGTAAATACACAGGAAATATTTACGACATTGATGTTGCCCAGGGGATAAGCAGGTCCCTCTGACGGCTCCACTATGATATTTACAGTTCTGGCTGCATTAATTGATGTTCTTCTATTCACAGTTGCTGCTGAAATAACTTGAGACTGGCAAAAGTAGCAACAAATAATAATTTACTGAAAACTGGGGAACTGAATCAGACAGTGCTTTTTAATTAAGCACAAGTTAGTTTTCAGTAAGTTATCATTTATTATTGCTATTTGACTATATGTTTCAGTTATTTTAGCAACCGTTGCTGGTTACAGAAGGGTACCAACGACTTTCTTCCACATTTCTTTAGCTTTTCAAGCCAAGATTTATCTTCAATCTGTTCCTATTGAATAATTCCCATGCAGAGTTAATATGCATGTGTGCATTTGTGTGGATGTGTCTGGATTCCCGGAGTTCATCGCGTGCAGATGAGGAGTCCTGAACTCTTCGGGTCTGAGTGGCTTTGCTGGCAACTTCTCCCTGTCATGTGACACTAAACATTGGCAGCGCTGCTTTTATCCTGAGTGTTAATAAGGGTTGACAAGAGACAGAGGAAAAAAAGAGGACTCGTTTATTAGTGCAGGTAAAAGCTGACGCTGCGAGTCTGTTTGTAGTAGTTAAATATGAACATTCTGCAGCTCCAATATGCAGACATCATGCCAGCACTTAAGTGACCTATAAACCAGCGGTTATGGGCAGTTTAATACTTGATTGTGTTTATTTTAATGTCTTTATGTTTTTACGTTTGTCCTTGATTCAGCCACAGCTGGGTCTTTGTTGGCGGCGGTACTGTGGCGGTTTTGCCGGCACATCTGGCCTCCTTCTTCATGAGGAAACAGCTGTAATTGTTTTACAGAGACGTCTGTAATCCACTTTTCTCTGTCCTCCTACCTAATTGTTCCTGCTTGTTTTCAGTCACACCGAAGGGGCTACAGCCAGCTTGCTATACGGACGCTGTTGCCGAAATGCCCAAATGTGCAGCTTCTCAAACTGACCACTAGGGGGTAGCTCAGTGTCTTTGACCCCCGTGTTACAACGAACTTGCTCTACAGCTGGAAAAACAAAAACATACTCATAGTGTAGTACAAACCTTGTTCTGGGTCTCCATAGCTAGATGACAAAGTACGGTGGGTGAAATAGGAGAAAATTCACTCTTATTTTAATGTGCCATGTTGTGCCGTTACTTGGACTAACAAGGAGCTGCGACTGGTTCTAGGTTGGCTAGAGGAGCTTGGGCCTGGAGCCGTCTTTGTCGGCCTTCAGCTGACCACGTTAGCTCTGGTGAAGCTTGCCTGGAGCTCTGGGAGTCCTTCTTTCAGCGACTACCTCAGTAGTAACCTGCGAAACGAGGATAGTTGGACAGATTTGATCAAATAAATGCAGGGTCATGCTTATTGCATCATAGGTGAGCATGAGCTAAGCTCGAGATAACTGAGTTAACGTGGATCTGGCCAACGAACGGCTCGGCTTGTTTGTTCTGCACATTTACGATGTTTAGATGAACCAGCTCCAGAAAGCGGCTGTCCACACCACTCCTCACAAATCAGGGTTTGTTCGGTTCTCTTTGTGTAGTCTATCGTCTTGCCCAGGTTTTCCTTGAGAATTTAAAAAATGAATCGGTACCCCGGCCACCTAGACTCCGACTAACCGCCGTGATGATTCCACACCACCTCTATCTGTAGTGACAGAACAGCCTGTAACAGTAGAAAAATGGCATGGCACGTGAGGCAGCTACGCGCCCTCATTGTAATTACAGCTGTCAGATCTATTTCATGATAGCTTCTGCCAAATAATTATCCCGGGGCTGTGCTCACTGAGGGGAGCGAGAGGACACGGCGGTCTTGGCCTTCATTCTCATTTCCCTGCAAAGTCTTTGAACACAACAGTTTGTTGGCTGGCTACCCTCCATAAAGGTCTGCTTGACAAAAGTGTCATAGACTAAAGATGCAGAAGTCCTAGTTTTTAGGGTGTGCAAGTAGAAAAACGGCTGCTGAATATTTGGATGTCCTGAGTAAAGAATAAAGGCAGATCCCAACCTTTTAAGTCATAAACCCACATATCTTTATTGTGTTGTGAGCGCTGCAAAAGAAATCCACTGCACAACTGTTTATTGATTCAACTGACGATGTACAAAAACTGCTGCACACGTCCATGTGCTGCTGAAGCCTATTTTTTATAACCCTCTTACTAATTTTAGGTATTTAAGAAAAATTATGTTGCCTCGAACATTTTGCTTGACCTTAAAAGCTGTTAAGTTTTATTAAGCGGTATGATGTAGCACAAAGAAAGGAGATGAGTGGCATATTTGGAGAAAGTGGAAAACTTCACCAGTTCAAGTTGTACCGTTTTATGTGTATATGTGCAATTTCTTCCAACTTAGAAAAGTGAAAAGTTGGAGATTCAAATAAGTCAACAGGGCTTTAAAGGGAAAATGAAACTTCCTAAAATAGGAAGCAACTCATCCGTAAGAGAGAGAAAGATGAAAACGGCGAATAGACTCGGGAGCTTCAACAGGGAAATAAAGTCACATCCAGTCTCAAAATGGAAAATAACGCTGCTAACTCAATCATAATCAGAAGACACTTCCCAGTGATTGATTAAGCCTTCAAAAACAGGTGTCATGTTAAAAATGTTGAATTAATGAAGATATGCGTTTTTTTAGGAACCTGTCTTTTAATAAAAACGTTCCAGGGAAACCTCCTAATCACATCACTGAGCCGTGCTTTTATGGGGGTTCCTTACTAAATATCATTTATTGCTCCTCGATGGCTTTAACATATCTTTATTTCCTTTTATGAGATAAAATGAGAATATAAGATTATGTCAGATCAGTGCAGCTTCATTGATCCCTGAGGGAAAGCTGTTACTACAACAGCAGCTGGGAAAGCAAAAGGATTTCATACAGGAAGTTAGAAAAGTGTGCGTTAATCCTTGCCATACACGTACTTTAAAATGAAAAACAAGGCGTGTAAAAGAGAATCTTAACTGCACCTTAAGTGTTTACAAATATTTATGACTAAAATCCATCCGAATGTACGTGAGTTGTCCTGGTGATTATGGTCATGCTCTGCAGGAACATCAGTCATGCATTTGAGGGCTCATTTATCAGGGTGTTTGATTATTCAGTGCAATCAATGTTTGAAGGCTTTTGGGGAGACGCGAGTCAGAAGGACGCGACGTTGAGACACCCTCACGCTCATTTAGTCGTGTTTCATTCCAGACC
This sequence comes from Xenentodon cancila, assembly GCA_014839995.1. Lineage (NCBI taxonomy): Eukaryota > Metazoa > Chordata > Actinopteri > Beloniformes > Belonidae > Xenentodon > Xenentodon cancila. The sequence continues at coordinate 7,070,436 of CM026202.1, read as the reverse complement.
TCTACCGCGTCATCAGTTTGCAGTTTTGCAGCTTTATTTGCAGCAAGGGCATCATTTTGCTCCATTTAGCAGATTTCTTTCATGTTCAATTATTCTGCGCTTTGGTGTTTGATGGTATCTGTGGTGAGCTCTGAGCTCTGGTGGGGCAGGTGAGTCTGACTGCTTCAAATGTCTCTACAACTAAAGCATACATTCATTATTTCTGAATCGTAGATGAGATCATCTGGACGAGAGGACTTGATGAGACGGCAGCTTTTTCCACGCCGCAGTCGATGAGTGTTTCCAGCTTTGATGTCAGGAGGTCTTGAAGAGCAGCTTTAAAGGGGTTCAAACATTGTTTGGTAGACATACTTTTATGAGCGTGAGACACTTTTGTTGTTGTCTTGCTTTGAAGTTTGTGCTACTACTATATATATATATATATATATATATACTATATATATATATATATATATACTATATATATATATATATATATGTATATATATATATATATATATATATATATATATATATATCTATATGTATATATATATCTATCTATATATATCTATCTCTATATATATATATCTACCTATCTATATCTATATCTGTATATATATATATGTATGTGTGTGTGTGTGTGTGTGTGTGTGTGTGTGTATATATATGTATATCTGTATACACACACAAAATATGCAGCTAAGACTGCTTTTATACAGAACTATTTGCCAGTCACTGAGCTCGCAGACTGGTGCAAATCGGTGAAACTTCGCCCGCTGGCACCCAGTCGTTATATGTGAAGTACTCATCAAAGATTCCTGCTGAGCCGTTGCTGGTGGATATCTAGTGGGACAAGAGTGACTCCTGCTCAAGCTACAGCCAGTGAGAGGAAGTGTGCGGGATCAAGTGTCTGTGAGGAACCCGAAGGGGAAACTGGTGCAAGGGTACAAGACCAAACGTGCCATAACACAATTTTCCCTGCACCCTCAACTCTTATCTGTAACACAATCTCACCACCCTCATGTGCAGATCCCTTCCTTTCCTGTTCTTTGTCTTTCTTTTGTTTTCGTAGCAGACAGCTTGCGCCGCTCCTTCCTTCTCTCAGACCATTTTCCAATGATTAGCTCCTGTTTTGTATGTCGCCATGCCTCATTTCCCGCATGTGTGTTGTGCACAAATTGTGGTTCAGAGACCAGACGGGTGACTGAATCCCAAAATTGATAAGAAAACAATATTCATCAGCATCTGTCATGGGAGCAGAGTGATGGGGAGGAGCCTTCAAACTTGAAAGAAACAAAGAACGCAGATGTAAAAAAGGGGGCGGTGCCACATGTCAGTGGAGACGAGCAGACACGTTACCAGCAATTATGAGAACCACGTTATCACTGTGGTGTAAATGGTTGTCATGTCATAATGTTTTTTATCCTTTTCACCTGTCATTTTCAGAAAAAGAAACTTCTCAGATGTATTTAAAAAAAGGGGTCAATTAAAATATGTCATAGATATGACACTGAAGAGCTTACTTGAATGTCTCTACAGGCACTTACTAAAAGACTAAATGCAAACTCCCGTCTGACCTCCCCGGTTATGTGTCGGTACATAAATATGTGTGATAGTTTGCAGTGACAGCGTGTAGCACAGTTAAGGTTGACAGTGATCAGCATTTAAGATGCAGGGATTTTTAATTTTCCAAAAGACTGAAGTTATGGTAAATATCTCTTACAGACTTCACCAAAATGCTGTTGTTTACTGTCTGTCTGTTCACACTGCTATAAAAACAGTGAACGCCACAAAAAGAGTAGTCCAGGAGTGATGGGGAGTGTATCATGTCTGATAGTCTGAGTGCTGACCAGCAGCGTGTGCCTGCAGCTCACGGCGAGCGAGCGTTCTGGGTGCCACCCTCCACTTAACTCAGCTTTAATTGCCTTGCCCTGATCTGCACGCTGACTCTCATACCTGATGGGATGTGTTATTTCTGTAGTGCGGCTCACAGGTTGGAGCCTGGTGTCGAAGTGACTGATGGCACTTGCACAGCTGCTGCTCTCCTGGTTTCCTGTGTCAGGTTCTCCGTGGCTGCTAAAGCTGTCAGAGAGCTGTCTCCCTGGTAATCAATACATCCTCCTCCACGTGTGTGCGCGTGCATTTCCATCATGAGTGGTTGATCTGGTGATTTTGCAGCTATAAAGAGCATTGGGCAAACTTCCCGTGCTTGTTTTACGAGCATTAAATTTAGTTTTTATCATCTGCCTCTTCCTGACCTCACTGCGTCATATTTCTCAGAGCAAACGTGCCGAACAAGTTTCTTTTGCAGCCTGAAGCTCTCAAAACTGACACCTTTTCTACCCTGAAAGGGAGAGTTGCTTGTAAAACATTCCAGGTAGAACAAATTATTGTTTGGTTTTTGTTTTTTCACTGCAAGGCAGAATTATGTTTAAAAGACGGCACTTGAAAGAGCAATTACACACAATGTGTCTGTCCAATAAGTCCACTGCACAACTGCCAAGAGTGGCTTGAGTACAAGAAGAAGATGATTGTAAGGGGCTGTGAAGGTAGGCTTCGGACATCCTGAGGGGAAATTTCAGCCCACTTTTTAGTGGGATGACATATAATTGCATCAGTCATTTTGAGCTGGGACAGAGGAGGTGTGACAGAAGCTAGTGACTCCATGCGGCCCGCGTTGTTTCTCGTCTCTTTTTAACCTGCACTTTATGTTCAAATTTATTTATTGTGTAGCACCGAGGGTTTGAGGGTAACGCAATTTCGATTCTCTGTATGTGTCTCACATGTGGTAGAATTGACAATAAACTTGACTCTGACTCTCTGACTCTGACTCTGAAGTTTATCGCTGATTCGCATTTGGTTTTCACACATTGTGAAGCATTTTTAATTTCACTGTTGTTGAAGGTCTATAAAAGGATCCTCTGAACTAAACATTGCAGAAGTTGTTTTTGTTAAAACACATGCTTGTGCTTGTCACCGTAAAATGTAAAAAGATTTGCATGGAAACACGTTAACAGTGAGTTAGAAAATATCTGCTAAACAGTGAAATCGTGTTTTCTTTTAATCTCTGGGCTGATGGGTCTAAACTTGAGGCTTCATAATCCATCCATTATCTATTCCCGCTTACGCCGTCTCCGGGTCACGGGGGTCTGTCGGAGCCTATCCTGACGCATCGCAGGATAAAGGCAGGGGTCCACCTGGACAGGTCGCCAGTCCATCGCAGGGTCACATTCAAATACAGACAAACATGCGCACTCACATTCACACCAACGGGCAATTTAGACGTATCCATTAACCTCATGCATGTTTTTGGACTGTGGGAGGAAGTCGGAGAACCTGGAGGGAACCCACGCAAGTGAACATGCAAACTCCACACAGAAAGACCCACAGGGCCGGGAATCGAACCAGGAACCTTCTTGCTGTGCGGCAACAGCGCTGACCACTAAGCCACCGTGCTGCCCTCTTCTTAACCCAGCTAGTAGACAACAGAGTCATGTGTACAGTGGTTATGGCCCTCTCTGTTTCTGAGGGGTTGTCACAGCAGCGCACACACGTGTGCTTATGTTTCAGGCCAGATGCTCTTTTCAATTCAGTTTTATTTCTACAACAAGTCGTCTCCAGGATCTCTCCAGAGACCCAGAACATGACCCCCTTCAATTATTATATAAACAAGCAGGTAAAAACTCCCCAGGTCCGCAGGACCTGGATCATAAGAGGGAAGAAACCTGGACCAGGACCTGGATCATAAGGGGGAAGAAACCTGGACCAGGACCTGGATCATAAGGGGGAAGAAACCTGGCTCAGGACCTGGATCATAAGGGGGAAGAAACCTGGACCAGGACCTGGATCATAAAAGGGAAGAAACCTGGACCAGGACCTGGATCATAAGGGGGGACCCTCCTGCTGAAGACCAGCAGGTAGAACAGGAAGTAGAGAGAAGAGACACAAACACACCGTCAAAGGTACCAAAGACCAGATCCATCAGTATAATGATCTCTTACCTGGAGAACTGAGAGTTTTCTGTCCACCAGACTGGTACCTGGTTAGTTGGTGGACTACAGACACCACTATCTAAACAGGTGGAGACAGCAGACACTGAGGTGGTCAGAGGTGGGACTGCAGGTCAGGATGTCAGCAGGTAGTCAGTAGCCTTCATGACACAGTCTTGCACTGGGAGTCCCTCACACAGCTGGGAGTTGAACCAGGACCTCCTGACTAAGATGCAACTGCTCCAGCTACCAGGGCAGCTAGAGGTGCACTTGGCAGGATTACCCAATTCTTCCACAACTTGTGCTTCGTAGTCGAAGTCAGAAGTCGGATGTTTGAGGACTATGAATCAGGTTTACGCTCAGCAGATTGAAGGGCCAGTTTAACATTCTCGCACTGTTATTGTTCCAGTGGTCGTGACTTAATGTGCAAGTTGTTAGTAGAGCTGGCCGCTCGACTTCAGCGGTTAGAGGGCTGCACACCCGCTCCGAGACCCGCAGTTACAGGACTAACGACAGTCGGGTGTTGACCGAGACAGATGGATAAAAGTGAAGTCCTCCTGCTGACTGATGCAGCCCTGCAACAGTTTATCATAGTCGCACATTCCTGCTCATCATAAAAACATGAGTTGGGGAATTCAGCTGACTTAGTCCACAGTTGGCAACAAAGAAGCCTGCGCGTTTGTGATTTTATGACCAAGCAGTCAGTTTTTGTTTTTTTGCTGATTAAAATGAATTATTTTTTACTCTGGTAGTCTTGTGTCTTTTAAGCTGTGCTGAGACACCAGGCCTTAATTATAGAAATGATGTGCATCTCCAAGACATACATTAGTGAGCTTTTTGTGAATTTTGAAAGAAGGTAAGTCTTTAAGGGAGGCAAGAAATTTGAATATTAATGCAAACTCATCCATTATTCTCTGTCTTCATTTGCCTTTTCTTATGTCTGATGTATCACGTGTATTGTGTCATACTTTAATGTTGTCAAAACTGAGTCAACAAGAAGTTTTGAAATGAAAATCTCGAAGCTAAGAATAAGGCAACTAAATGGAGGCAGACGTGTTGAAGGAAAGACTTTTAAGTCTATGTCAGAACTTCTTAAGCAGAATAAAGCTGATGCCGGCGCTATGATGGCGTCCTAAAGGAGAAAGATGTGACAGAAGAGAGAAGAGACGTGTCCAGGAATGTGCAGCATGACTCCGGTCAGCTGCGAGCATGTCAGCTGACATGCCTGTCGGTGTCGCTCAGCGTTCCCGTTTTCTCCCGTCTGACAGATGTGAAGTTACAAGCATCTCCATGAGACGGGATCCAGCTGGTGGTTTCCAGCTCCTCCCAAAGCCCACCCCCCACCGGTTACCGACTGATTAACCCCAATGCCAAAATCAAGAGAGGAAACTAATCAAAAAAGCAGCTTCTCATTCATTTTTTTACTAAAGTTAGATTTTCTGCATTTCTCTGAGGTGGAAAACAGTGATTTGGGAACTTTCTCAGCTTCAAATCCCTGGTTACGCCCTGAGATGGATGATCGCTATCTGCATCACCTAACATGACTTTCAGCACGCCTGAGCGGAGCGCAGATGCATTATTTAAGAGCGCGCTCGTGTGTCTGCAGACGTGGGGCTGAGTCAGACCTGCAGGAGAATTCCCACGGCCTCTGATGGATCTTCTCCCCCATGTCCTGGAGAAAGCAGCAGATAAACTGTAGGAGACAACAAAGGATTTCTCACACAGCTATCTAAATATATGAATTATTTAGCTTTTGTTTTCCTAAAAGTGTTGTTTCTGTTCTCTGAGCTTCAAACTGTTGCTTGCCAGCATGTGTGGAGACGGAGGTGACACATGCGGCATCGCAGCGACCAAACGCAACGGGCAACGAAACGGGGACAAATTGGACGGGTTTGCCAGACATGTTTCAAATTAAGCAATGCAGCTTCGGCATGTGCTCTTTTTGTAGGAATGCAGATTACTGATACAAAGAACCTGTAAACAGGAGAAGAGGACACTGCAGGAGTGTGCTCCTCGACAGACTAGAAGCTGGGAGGCATCCTGGTGCCTTGAGACGCAGCGTGTGATGGGAATCGGTTTCTGGGCTCTTGTCACCTGCAACACTGCCGCTGTCATTACTCAGTCTTTCTTTTTCATCTTTTGGGTCTCTTCAGTTGAACGTCCCAGAAGACTTATTTGGCTAACAGAAAATGTTTTCTTTCATTTTCAAACGTAAATCAGTTTAAGTCTGAAGTGCAGCAGGACCTGGCAGGCCAGTCTTCAAAGCTCCTGGTTAGACTTGTTAGCAGAGATTTTGCATTAGAAGTAATGAGTCTTAAGACAGCAGCGAGAAATATTGAGCGAAGTGTTTGATTGTGCTCATCGTTGAAGAGGAACAAAAAGGTTGTCAGGAGATTTATTTATTCATTTCTGAGATGTGTGGGCTTTTTATGCCTTTAAGTGATGTTTTTGTTTGTTTCTTACTACTCGTATTCATTTCCATCACTGACCCTCAAATGCGTCAGCGGTTGTCACGTTGGAAAGATGCAGACTTGATCAAGTTCACCTACAGCACGCCGTCAAACACGTTTTCAGCCGAAGATCAACTGACACTTTGCTAAGATGTTATTTACGTCTGCTCTGTGGCCCGGACCTGCTCTGGTCTTTCTTTTGCATTCGTGGCTTCAGCGGGAAACTCTGTTGTTGACCGGCTGTGTGGTGATCCAGACGCCATCACACGCTCCATGCTGATGTTTGGCTGCAGCAGCCACGGCGGCCACGGCTGGGTGAGGGCAGACAGCTGGATTTATGGGCGCTGGGAGGCCAGCGATCAGCCGGCCATTTGTCATGTCCTACCAGTAAGTCTCCTAATTGGACCGGAGGCGTGAGGGAAAAGGTGAATCAGTGAGCTATGTCCTAACTTCTAAACTCTTCCTTTTCCACAAATGAATATGTGTGGCTGTTATCGTAACAGTGCCACGCCTGCGGAGGAAAACCAGCGCTCCTGCTTCACGTGCACGTTCATCACCTTCTGGTGATGATAACAAAGGAAAGCAGCCACGGATGTTCTCGACTGGACCTTGGAGCGTCAGCGTTGTCCCTGTCTGTGACTGCTATCAATACTGGCCAAATGTTTGCGTTCCGGCCTTCAGGTGGACAGCGGCGGTTTTAAATGTCGCGAGCTGGGCGGCACCACAGCTCTGCTCGATTTCACAGCTTTTCTCAGGAGAAACCAACCTTCGTCCACTTGGCTGCCACTGAAGACAGTCAGAGATAAAAGCAATTAAACGACAGCAACTGAGTACATTTGAGTGTGTTTTTGAAATCAATAAATATATAAAAGCTCCACTTAGAACAGAATTGCTGCTCATGCCGCCTCCTGAAGACTCAGAGGGATGAAGAGCGACTTTGAGAGGATTTGACATCCTGTATGGTGGCCTGAGTTTTAATATCGCTTTAGCGATTGTGCATCACTCTTTCAATTAGTTTAATCCGTTCTTGTTATCGCGAAAGCATCTATAAAGCTTTTTATTACATTTTATTTTAGTTATTTCTTTAATCATTCTTTAAAGCAACTTTTCCTGTTTTGTAAACCTTTTCAACTAGTTGGTCTACTTTAAACTTCTCAATTAAATAAAAACATAATTGTTGACTTTATTGTTCCAGACAGTAATTTGATTCTCTTTTGCATCTTATTCTTCTTCTTAAACTATAAACAAGCACGAGTTGAATTAAAAAAATCACAATTCTTGTGCGCTCCTGTGATCTCAGTCGGAGGCAGCTTGGTCCCTGTCCCACCGTTATGAAAAACTTTATTGTGTTTACTGCGAGTCTTTGGCCTTGTTTCGTTCAAACGTACCGTTTTGTCAGAGTTTGTGCCAACAAACGGTTAGCAACCCAATCTGTTGATTCTCAAATAAATCTGGTTGTAGTTTGTGTAAGTATCTCCCCGGTTTTCAGTCTGCAACTCAAACTCTGGATTTATGGTGTTTAGATGTTAGAGGATGTTAGAGGACGTTAGAGGACGTTAGAGGATGTTAGAGGACGTTAGAGGACGTTAGAGGACGTTAGAGGATGTTAGAGGACGTTAGAGGACGTTAGAGGACGTTAGAGGACGTTAGAGGACGTTAGAGGACGTTAGAGGACGTTAGAGGACGTTAGAGGATGTTAGAGGACGTTAGAGGACGTTAGAGGACGTTAGAGGACGTTAGAGGACGTTAGAGGACGTTAGAGGATGTTAGAGGATGTTAGAGGACGTTAGAGGACGTTAGAGGACGTTAGAGGATGTTAGAGGATGTTAGAGGACGTTAGAGGACGTTAGAGGATGTTAGAGGATGTTAGAGGATGTTAGAGGACGTTAGAGGACGTTAGAGGACGTTAGAGGACGTTAGAGATGTCGCACTAATGCGTGTTTGGCTTTACTGGATAGGACACTGCAGGTTCACTAGACAGTTACAGGTGAAGAGGTGACATCTTAGGTGGGAAAGTTCATTAATTGTACAGCTCATCAAGCAACGGAGCTGCCTGGTGTCCTAAAACACCATACCGCCTTGTTGAGCCTTAGCACGCAACAATCTGGGTGGTCAGCGGCAAAGCTTACTCAGTCTGACGCAAAGAAATGTCCTGCGGGATCACATTGTAGTCCTGTCACACTTCTGAGTTTCCATACTGAAAGAAAACCTCTGGATCCACTTTGATCTCCAGGGTGCCGTAACAGTGGATGCAGAGGAAACCTGCCTCTGGAGGTCACTGGAAAGGCCCACAAACATTCAAAATCAAAAACGTGATCTAGACAGAGTAACGGTAAGAGTATCAACAAAAGGCACCCAAAAGGGCGTTGTGTGGAGTAGGACTGCTGGTGGATGACTGTGGATGCGAGGCGTTACTACCCATCCAGCAGCTGCTAGCGGCTCTTGGCTCTCCTCCGAGTCATCACGTAAAGTCTGCGTCCAAGTCCAAGTGGATTGGCTCGGTACATTCTGAACCGGCGGACGTGCAAGCGACAGGGTGGGGTAAGACAGAATCTTAAAGGAATGGGTGTGGTTGGCCATGCCAACAGCCTAACGCCCAGCATTCGCTTCTGTATGATCAGAGAGCGCTTTAGTTAAAAGTGAATATGATAAATCAGTCGCAACTCAAGCAACAAACTCCACGTGTGACTGTTTAAAACACAGCTCATCGTTTGGAGACGATGTCTTCTCAGTTGCCCTGCAGAGAGAGCGTATCTGCAGCGTATCTCACCGGTATGATTTCATTTACTTAAAGAATCAATCAGTACTGAGTGCATGTAAGTTGGGATGTTGTACTATTTCAAACCCAGATTAATTAACACCCTCAGGCGGTGCACAATGATTGAACGCTGCAGTTTAAATGCCACTGAAAGGCCATTGCTTGTGCTAATATGGATTCATTTGTAATGTTTGCTCATAAATGTCTGTATTATAGATGAATAAAAGAGTTTTCAAACAAATAATTGTTTCTGAACCACTGGTGACAAATACTTTACATGATGTTGTTTCACTACCAAGACAGACGTATGAAGGGCTTACTGATGAAGTCGGTGCCTCGACTCTGACTTTATTCGTGTATCTGTTGAAGTGGCTCAGTGTGATCAGCTGTGTGATCTAAAGTCGTGTGGACAGAAGCGGGTTTCCCTGTAGGAGAGCGTTATTGCAGCTGGCTGAATAGTCTGCAGCAGTGCTGCTTGCGCCCATCGTGTCCCCAGATTTAATTTTCCTCTGTAATAGCTTTTGTTTCTATCAGCTCCAAGCCCAATTTTACCTAAATTACATTTTGCTCGCTTGGCAGGCTGCCTTTATTCACACTTCCTTATTTTGAACAAAAGAGTCCAACTCGTGTAACCGACAGCTCAACAAAACTGAGGCCTGTTAACGTGTGACTCTGCCTTTTCCCTGGACTGGATTTTAATCAACTCTGAACCAGCGTGGGGCCAACTTGGTCCTCCTCTCGCTCCACATCAACGCAGACAGAATCGTGTCCAGGATGCAGGTTGTTTCTCATCTTCATGCTGGGAGATGCACAGTGGAAACTGGAAACTAAAGTGAAACCAGTCATTGTTGTATTACAGAAAAAATATGAGGCTTTGTACTGCGCTGCTGTTGATTTACAATGGATCATTATATTTGCAGGTTAGAGTGAAATGAACGTCCCTCCAAGTTAAATGAACAGGTGATGCAGTCATTCAGCCAGTAACAACAGCCTTAAAGTGATTTACAGATCTTTACATATGACAAACAGCTTCCCTCTCACTCATTTACCGACACCGTCAGTGTGGTGGGTGTCAGGATTGATGACAATCACCGTTTTGCTCACAGTGGTTTGTGTGAAGTGGCGTCCTGTTCCTGATGATGCCGGATTTAATCACCTGCCGAGCAAACTCGAACCAGAGGAAATGTATGTGTCACAACTGGCTTCAAGCAGCGAGTGATAATGAGTCATTTGTTTAGAAGCAGTTTTAATGGTTGGGGATTAGATTATTCTACAAAAGCCAGTGGTGCTGCAGCAGTGAATCACTGTCTTGTTTGCAAGGATTTGTAAAAAGAAATGTATTTTATAATACATTGAATATGAAATCGTAATATTAAAACAAACTGATTGAAGCACACGTCTGCATGGAACCATGCTGGGGAATGAGGTGAGCATCTCCCTGTGAAACACGAACTCTTGATCCAAGCATGTGTCTCCCTGTAATTCCAGTATGCACCTTTGCATTAATTGCTCCTTCGGGAAATATCCCCAGCAGCCAAGCTGGCTACACAAGAACCGAACTTCAGCCCCAGTACCTGGACTCCTGCTCAACCAGGTGAACTATCAAGTTTTCCAAAGAAGTTAGCTTTTACATGAATAGTCTGGATGTTCTTTCTTATCTTTATCACATCAAACCAAACATCCACTTTTCCCAAAAGGAAACCAGAACATAGACTCCTGACTAACAATAACATGAGGTGTAGTGTGCGGAGTTGATTTATGGGCTTCTTTCATGCAGCAGACGCAGCAGTGCTCGTTGTTGGGTGACTCATGTGGTTATACTGATCACAGTTTCTCTATTGCGGGGGGGCTCGAAGGTCATCGAACAGTGACGTCGGATTTTGGCTCTTAATTTTTGACAGATTTTCTGGATACTATTACATCATTATTTCCAGAAGGTGTTGAACGGCCTATGTTCTTCCCAATTCTGCATTTAGGAATATTTTTACCCAACAAAAGCTGATTAAGGCTTTTGTTGGGTTCTTCTTTTATATCCAATCCTATAAGTCTCACCTGTCTCCAATTGATATGCTGATTTTTTGTCTTTCTTTGCCTTCCTCAAATTATTTGTTATCTGAATACAGGCTCAAACAAAACAGTTAAAATATTTTTTTTTTTTTTTTTT
>CM026202.1:6910149-7058993 GCA_014839995.1 Xenentodon cancila | reverse complement strand
ATGAAGTTATCAGTTTAGTCGGGGTTCTTGTACTACCTTGTATGCGCTGCAACATAATTAAAAATCAACATAATTAGCAAAAGCCACTTGACAGCAACAAGACGCTTTTGGAGATTGAATGAAAGGTATGATATCGGGTGTGTTGTCTTTCTCTGTTTCAGCTCGAACTGCATATCTTCATTCAACGGGCCATTTAATCACTTTTTCTTTGTGTTGCCCTCACAATAAGAATCAATGGACTGACAAATAAACGTGCAGTGAAGTCAATCCCTTGCTTGGTTTAATTGATCCTACTGGGGCTGTTTAGTTTGATCCCAGAGTTTTTGTCTCCTTTGAATTCACAGGGACACATTTTCAAAGTTCTTTTAGGACTCCATCTGTGCCCCACTTCCTCTCCACACTCGTGATTTAAATGGTAAGCCTGCGGTGGCATTATAAATCTGATCCCCACCCCGAGTTAAGGCAACAATCAGTGTCTAATGAATCCCCTCTGCTGGCTTGCGATACAATGTTAATTAAAAATTTGTCAAAATAAAAATCATAGTGAAAACGCCTAGAATTCCCTCCAGTGAAAGGGTTCCTATGTTTCAGGCCCTCTCACCTGCACTGGCAGTGCTGTAGAAGAGATTTCATCATCTCCCTGGCTCTGATAAAAGAGGCTTCCTTTGAAGTTCACCGCCATTATCCACAAGCTTAAATTTCCCCCCTCTCCTCATTTTTCTGCCACTGTGACCTTTGTGAAATGTAATTAGATTCCTGTCACCTATTTTTATTAACTCTGGGTTAAACATCCTCCACAGATGTGTTCTGCACGGCGTATAGATCGTAGGATTACTTGTATATCTCTGTCTGTTATATAAAATTGGATTTTTTTTTTTTTGTTTGTTTTTGTTATGGAAAGCAAGCTCATTAAGATGAGTAATTTATTCACTTATTTAAAAAAATAGTATAACCTTATTGTTATTCCTCCAAAAGGTGAACAATATTTTTGAGGTCCTAATGAAATGTCTGGTCCAGATATAACAACACAAAGCACCCTTTTCAATCACGCAATTAAAGCTTTAGTCACAGCAGCTGAAATAAAGATAAATAATCATTTTCATCTTCACAATTCTTGTAGGTTTTTCTTAGGACCACGAGAGACTAAAATGAGCACGACCGTGTGCCAGGCTGCGCGGGTCCAAACCATTTTAACGGCCAGATGAGATTTTACCACTTCCTCATAAATCCACTTTTCAGTGGCTACACAGAATAAAAGTATCAGAATTTGAGTGGCGGCTCACATGAAGATAGACGGGCAGCTGCAGGTTGGTGTTTTGGACCATCAAGCTCAACCGTCAAGTAATAAACGTGGGAAGTAGAGAGGTCATTTGTCCAAAGAGCAGCCCGTCAGGGTCCCGGTGGCCTTGGACCACATCTGTGAGGCGAGCTGTTAAACTAAAACCCTTCTAGCAGTGGGGAACATTTATCCTCCAAAGAGGTGACGTTCCGAGCCAGTTCTGGAAGCTGACGTTCAACACGCCAAGGCCCACGAGCTCAGCTGCTGCCCAGAACCCGGTGCACCCGACCCACACCACGCCTCCTGCAGGTGGTAATGTCACTGCTGGGTAGGAATGTGGCTGATTAGTTTTGAATCGACTCTGGATCACTTGTTTCTTTATTCTTATCCTGAACCACCTCTTGTTGATTTGTACTAGTAAAATCTAGATGGGATGAAACACTTAACATTGATTTAAGTTTCTGGCAGCAGTCAGAGGAAGGTCTGAAGGACAAATACGAAGGAATATAAAGTTTGTCAGAAAAAGATGCAGCGATGAACTCATTCTGCAGTGAGAACATTTAGAGGCTGACTTTTTAATGCGTCTATTTTATTAGCACAGATGCTGTAATAAAAACTGCTGGTCTTAATTTTGTATTTTAAATGTGCTTATATTTGCTTCTATTCAGCTGAATGTCTAAAATCCATCTAATTGTTTTCTCACATTTACTTATCTGCTGCACATCTCACCGCCAGTCCTTCCTGCCAGCAGACTGTCATACACACTCGTCCACATTTGTCTTGTAATTCTCCAATATTTAGTGTCATCTTCCCACTTTCCAATTAACACATTTTCTGAAGCCCGTTTAGGAGGTTTTTCCTTTTTTTTCTAGTTTTCCTTCTCCTTTTTTCATCCGTATCAGTTTTGCAGTTTTGAACTAGACTTCATCTTTGCCGCTAAGCGGCTCTGCAACTGGCCGCCGCTGCATTCTCATTTGCTTCTCGCTGCACAGTCAGTCTGCAAGTTATTATGTGACAGTAGTGAGTATAGTTATTCTTATTGTTGGACCTCAATTCACGTCTCCAATGCAATGCTCGCCCCAGGCGTGTGATAGAGTCCTCATATATATATTATGGTCGAGCCATACTGGTTCATTTGTGTCACAAATAAACTCCATGGAAACAGACCAGCTGACATGGACACATTTTGTGTTGGTGTTTTGTGTCTGGTCAGCTGTTAGATCATGCTGCGTGTGAATTCATGAGTTTTTCCTGTGTATTTTTTAAAAAGGGTGAAAATTTGAGGATCCCCACCAACAAGTGCTGTCCAGAGTGCGTCTCCCTGACCCGGGGCTCATGCCAGTATGAAGGAGTTACTTACGGGGTAAGTGAAAGGGAAAAGTGGAGTTGTTTTCTTGCTTTCTCACAATCTTCTATCCATTTAATGAAACAGAAACAGAAAAAGAAACTGCAGCATCTATGAGAATGTTATCTTTCAATCCTCTTGTCAAACATTTTTTATTCTCTATAAATACAGTTTACAGTGGGGTTTTCTTTTGTTTTTTTGTTTTCTTAGAGGCCAATTATAAGCCATCCTAACTGTGCTAAATGCCAGGAACCTTAAACTCTAGCAATGCCATAAAATATGAACATTAACGTTTGTGTAATAAATATTTCTGATAAAGTTTTGAAATGTTCATATTCATCTTCTAACCCTTCCTTGAGTTAATTTTAAGCATCTTTAGACTTCTTTTTATAAAACCCATCCTCTTTCAGAGTTCTTGTTCAACACATTTGTATGTCTTTTATTTTGCTTTCATGTGCTTTTATTTTGACAGCGTGAGATATTTTAAATTATTTAAGCACTCTTTGTAAACTTCAGAAGGCTTTTATCTCATAACTTAACCTAACAAGCACTAACAGTGAGCCCTAAAAGTGATTATGGTATACACGACATCTCTGGTTTTTCTGTGCACCATGTACCAAAAACCTACAAAATACCCAACAGACACGCTGTGTATCAGTATGGCATAATGTAATATAGTATAATAATATAAAAAGATAGAGACAATTACACTTCACATTGAAATAAGTATCACAGGTAGACGATGAAGGATATAGTAAATCAAGAATTAAATTAGGTCCATCATCTGATTTTACACATCATCAATTTCTGAACATCTTAGAAAAAAAAGAGACAATTTCTGACATTTTGAAAAGATCAGTCCTCTGTTCAGTTTGTTGGTACTTTGGTAGGCTTTTTAATTTAATTTAATTGCTTTCTATTAGTAGGAGGTAAAGGTATTTCCTCGCCGGCTCTCTCTGTGGTCTGTCAGAAACACTGAACTCCCCCCAGTGACCTTCGGTAACTGATCCCTCAGTTTTTTAATCATTTGGATGAAAGTAGAGATTAACTCAACCGGCCTGAGAAGACATCTGTTTCAGACTGTAGCTGCTGTATTTGTTTTACAGTGACAGTTAATTTGAGTGCAGAAACGCACAATTTCAGCCTGTAAGATAAACTTTTCATCCTTTTAAGTGTTTATAAGTCAGAGTCAGAGTCAGAGTCAAGTTTATTGTCAATTCTACCACATGTGAGACACATACAGAGAATCGAAATTACGTTACTCTCAAACCCTCGGTGCTACACAATAAATACATTTTAAACACAAAGTGCAGGTTAAAAAGAGACAAGAAACAAGTTGTGACATGACATTTGTACAACAGTTTTTCGGTTTGATTAAAGTGACCTGGTGCAAAGCAAGCGGTCCAGTTCTGCCAAAAGTGCCTGGTGCAGATACTGAGATCAGAGTGAGTGAGGGGGGGGCAAGGCGGGAAACGGTGGAAGAGCAGGGAGAGTTCAGCGTCCTGACGGCCTGGTGGATGAAGCTGTCCACCAAGAAGGTGTACCTGATGGAGGCGGGGCTCTGGCTCTTCTCAGTTTGCGGAGGAAGTAGAGGCGCTGCTGTGCCTTCTTGGCGAGTGATGCGGTGTTAACAGTCCAGGAGAGGTCCTCTGAGATGTGGACACCCAGGAACTTGGTGCTGCTCACCCTCTCCACAGCAGCACCGTTGATGGTCAGAGGAGCATGCTGGGTGTGTTGTCTCCTGAAGTCAGCAACAATCTCCTTGGTCTTCTCCACGTTCAGGGAGAGATTGTTGTCTGCACCACTCAGCCAGGCGGCTCACTTCGCTCCTGTAGTTTGACTCATCGTTGTTGTTGATGAGACCCACCACAGTCGTGTCGTCCGCAAACTTTACGAAGAGGTTGGAGCTGTGCATCGGTGTGCAGTCGTGGGTCAGCAGGGTGAAGAGGAGGGGGCTCAGCACACATCCCTGGGGGGCCCCTGTGCTCAGTGTGATGGTGCTGGATGTGTTGCCGCCGACCCGTACTGCCTGTGGTCTCCCAGTCAGGAAGTCCAGCAGCCAGTTGCACAGCGAGGTGCTGATCCCCAGCTGGTCCAGTTTGTGAACAGCTGCTGGGGGATGATGGTGTTGAATGCTGAACTGAAGTCGATGAAAAGCATTCTTACATAAGCGTTTCTGGTGTCCATATGTGTGAGGGCTGTGTGGAGGGCAGTGGAGATGGCGTCGTCAGTGGACCGGTTGGAGCGATATGCGAACTGGTAGGGGTCCAGAGAGGAGGGGGGGGGGCAGCCTTGATGTGATGCATGACTAGCCGTTCAAAGCACTTCATGATGATGGGAGTCAGTGCAACTGGACGGTAGTCGTTGGAGCAGGAGGGAGATGACCGTTTTGGGACCGGACGGATGTTGGTGGCTTTGAAGCACGTGGGAACCACCGCCTGACTCAGTGACATGTTAAAGATGTCTGTGAAGACATCCGTGAGTTCTCCTGCACAGTCTCTCAGTACACGACCAGGTATGTTGTCAGGACCCGGAGCTTTGCGGGCGTTGATCCTGCTGAGGGATCTCCTCACAATGTCCGGTGACAGCGTCAGCACCTGGTCGCCGGGAGGGGGTGGTGCTTTCTGTGCGGCGATGGTGTTGTGTGCCTCGAAGCGGGCGAAGAAGGTGTTCAGCTCATTCAGCAGGGATGTGCTGCTCTCACAGGTCTGCGGTGGGGGCTTGTAGTCCGTAATGGTCTGAATCCCTCGCCACAGGCTCCGTGTGTCCCTGCTGTTGCTGAAACGGCGGGCTATCCTCCTGGAGTACCGTCTCTTAGCCTCCCTGATGCCATGGGACAGGTTGGTCGTAGCTGTCTTTAGACCCACTTTGTCTCCAGCTCTGAAGGCAGCGTTCCGAGCCCTCAGGAGTCTGTGGACTTCCTTTGTCATCCACGGCTTCTGGTTGGCTCTGACTTTGATGGTTCTGGAGTCTGTTACATCATCGATGCACTTGGCGATGTAGGCGGTAACAGACTCTGTGTACTCCTGGAGGTCTGTGGTGTTGTTGGTGGTGGCAGCTTCTCTGAACATGCTCCAGTCTGTGGTGTTGAAGCAGTCTCGAAGTGCTATAAGAACTTGTGACTGTGATCTTTATTACCTGGATTGTAGATTTTAATTTTCTCACAGACTGTCTCAGAGACTGTCTCCAACCAACATCCTGAAGCCCCTGGTCAAGGCTTTGCTGTGTAAAATGCTCCACCCTCTCCAGTGCACTACCACGCCACCAACATAAATGAAATTTGGCTCAATTCCAGAAACTTTCCCCACTTTGTCTCACACAAAAGCATCACTAGCTTGTTTGGCCTTCAGCTTTTGGAAGACAGTTTAGCAGTTCTGAAGACAAACAAGACTTTTTCTTGGCAGGGTTTATAGATTTCATTGGCAATGCTCTAGCTGTGAAGTGGCACTTCACGCGGATCTGAGCGACTGGATGAGTTTCGGAGAGGACTCGAGGCTTTTATTTTGAGGGTTTACTGCATTTTCTCTGATGAGCAGTGACTGATTTCAATGCTGCAGTTTCTTTTCCAAAAGAAGCATTTTAAGACTATCTCTCAAACATGAATGGAAACAGTCGCTGCCAAAACTCAGCAGACAACTTCTTTTGCTGATTATAGCGTTGTGAAAGACAGAGTACGTTTTCTTTCATTTCTACATTTCTTCTATATGTCCGGATATTAAAACAAATCTGGTGCGTATCCCATCAAGTTTACATCCCATCATGTTTACATCCCATCATGTTTACATCCCATCATGTTTACATCCCATCATGTTTACATCTCATCATGTTTACATCCCATCATGTTTACATCCCATCATGTTTACATCCCATCATGTTTACATCTCATCATGTTTACATCCCATCATGTTTACATCCCATCATGTTTACATCCCATCATGTTTACATCCCATCATGTTTACATCTCATCATGTTTACATCCCATCATGTTTACATCCCATCATGTTTACATCTCATCATGTTTACATCCCATCATGTTTACATCTCATCAAGTTTACATCTCATCATGTTTACATCCCAACATGTTTACATCCCATCATGTTTACATCCCATCATGTTTACATCCCATCATGTTTACATCTCATCATGTTTACATCCCATCAAGTTTACATCCCATCATGTTTACATCCCATCATGTTTACATCCCATCATGTTTACATCTCATCATGTTTACATCCCATCATGTTTACATCTCATCATGTTTACATCCCATCAAGTTTACATCTCATCATGTTTACATCCCATCATGTTTACATCCCATCATGTTTACATCTCATCATGTTTACATCCCATCAAGTTTACATCCCATCATGTTTACATCCCATCATGTTTACATCCCATCATGTTTACATCTCATCATGTTTACATCCCATCATGTTTACATCTCATCATGTTTACATCTCATCATGTTTACATCCCATCATGTTTACATCTCATCATGTTTACATCCCATCATGTTTACATCTCATCATGTTTACATCCCATCATGTTTACATCCCATCATGTTTACATCTCATCATGTTTACATCCCATCAAGTTTACATCCCATCATGTTTACATCCCATCATGTTTACATCCCATCATGTTTACATCTCATCATGTTTACATCCCATCAAGTTTACATCTCATCATGTTTACATCCCATCATGTTTACATCTCATCATGTTTACATCTCATCATGTTTACATCCCATCATGTTTACATCTCATCATGTTTACATCCCATCAAGTTTACATCCCATCATGTTTACATCCCATCATGTTTACATCCCATCATGTTTACATCCCATCATGTTTACATCTCATCATGTTTACATCCCATCAAGTTTACATCCCATCAAGTTTACATCCCATCATGTTTACATCCCATCATGTTTACATCTCATCATGTTTACATCTCATCATGTTTACATCCCATCATGTTTACATCTCATCATGTTTACATCCCATCATGTTTACATCTCATCATGTTTACATCTCATCATATTTACATCCCATCATGTTTACATCTCATCATGTTTACATCCCATCATGTTTACATCCCATCATGTTTACATCCCATCAAGTTTACATCTCATCATGTTTACATCCCATCAAGTTTACATCCCATCATGTTTACATCCCATCATGTTTACATCCCATCATTTTTACATCCCATCATGTTTACATCCCATCATGTTTACATCCCATCATGTTTACATCCCATCATGTTTACATCTCATCATGTTTACATCCCATCATGTTTACATCTCATCATGTTTACATCCCATCATGTTTACATCTCATCATGTTTACATCTCATCATGTTTACATCTCATCATGTTTACATCCCATCATGTTTACATCCCATCATGTTTACATCCCATCATGTTTACATCCCATCATGTTTACATCTCATCATGTTTACATCCCATCATGTTTACATCTCATCATGTTTACATCTCATCATGTTTACATCTCATCATGTTTACATCCCATCATGTTTACATCTCATCATGTTTACATCTCATCATGTTTACATCCCATCAAGTTTACATCTCATCATGTTTACATCCCATCATGTTTACATCCCATCATGTTTACATCCCATCAAGTTTACATCCCATCATGTTTACATCCCATCAAGTTTACATCCCATCAAGTTTATATCTCATCATGTTTACATCCCATCAAGTTTACATCCCATCAAGTTTACATCCCATCAAGTTTACATCCCATCATGTTTACATCCCATCAAGTTTACATCTCATCATGTTTACATCCCATCAAGTTTACATCCCATCAAGTTTACATCCCATCAAGTTTACATCCCATCATGTTTACATCTCATCATGTTTACATCCCATCATGTTTACATCCCATCAAGTTTACATCCCATCATGTTTACATCTCATCATGTTTACATCTCATCATGTTTACATCCCATCAAGTTTACATCCCATCAAGTTTACATCTCATCATGTTTACATCCCATCAAGTTTACATCCCATCAAGTTTACATCCCATCATGTTTACATCCCATCAAGTTTACATCCCATCAAGTTTACATCCCATCATGTTTACATCCCATCAAGTTTACATCCCATCAAGTTTACATCCCATCAAGTTTACATCCCATCATGTTTACATCTCATCATGTTTACATCCCATCAAGTTTACATCCCATCAAGTTTACATCCCATCATGTTTACATCCCATCAAGTTTACATCCCATCAAGTTTACATCCCATCATGTTTACATCCCATCATGTTTACATCCCATCAAGTTTACATCCCATCAAGTTTACATCCCATCATGTTTACATCCCATCAAGTTTACATCCCATCAAGTTTACATCCCATCATGTTTACATCCCATCATGTTTACATCCCATCAAGTTTACATCCCATCATGTTTACATCCCATCTGGCCAAGGGCAAACCATGAAAGGCTCAGACGAACTGAGAAAACAACAAAACAGAAGAAAAGCAAAGGCGTACAGATCTACAAAGACCTCCGACCTACAGGGGTCCGGTGTGAGGCCATCTATCCAACACCATCATGAATGCAAACACACCAGATAATAGATCATCTACAACACAACTGCTGAAAAAGAAACAAATGGAGGTCTAGTCTAGTGAAATTACAGACTTAAATCTGTCTGCAATGCCAAACGCAGGTCTCAGATGCTCTTGTCAAAGCTGTAGGCGGGCCCTCTGAGGCCAACATCGCAGAAGTTTCCTTTGTGTTGCTTTAAAAGAGCTGTGCGTTATTGAATATCTGCAATCCTCATTGCACTTAAGAAACCCTGCTAAAAGGAGACTAATGGCATCAAACTTGAAAGTTGTTTTTACTAAGTGGTTCTACAAGCTTTTAAATCCTGAGGTATACTTAGTTTTTCCACACACTGCTTCTGCATTTTGGCTTATCTTTTTTTAATTAAATTGAAACTGTAATACACCACGTGTTGTTGTTCATCACAGGTTGTATTTTATCATAGTTTAAGAATTGTTAAGGACCAGATAATTATATGCAAAGACTCAGAATTGGAAGAGGGTGTACTTTCTTCCTGGGGTGCACAGGAATTGGACTGGATGCATCATTAAAGGTCAGGCTGATTATGTGCTGCGTGGAGGCTGAAGAAGGTTTACATGCAGACTTCACTGTCTGAAGCAGAAAATGAGTGAAGACAGATCCTCCACTCCGTCATCTTGGCTGCAGGCAACATCGGCATGCTGCCATCTCATTTAAAGGGAACGAGGCGCTCTGAACATACATGGTATCAGTGAGAGGATGTATAACAGAGTCTACACTGTAAATCTCAGTCGCACCCAGGGGCAGTTTCACAAATGTGGACGCTATCTGTCCAAGTCTGTCAGTCACAGAAAGTCACAGAATAGAAGAAATTAATGGCTTATGCCAGCACATGTCAGCTTGAGGTCTTTTATTGATACATACAGTAATTATATATCTATGATGAAAAATAATTAATGGGAAGTCTAGGAAGTTTGCCAACAAGCTTACTGTTAGCCTGAAGCTGACGCCGCGGCTGAGCCAGCAGTCGAAACCTTTCTTTAACTGGGCAGACTTCCTGTCGCACAAACTGAAATTAGACATCTGCTTTTCTGTGTTCAAATGTGAATATAATGCCCTCTCGCAGTGAGCCTCCATTTCCTTGTTCACACTCCTTCTCTCATTCTTTAATCTGCTCCATCTCACCCCTCCCACCCACTCATGGGAACCCTGTTCTCGCCATCACTCAGGCTTACAAAGCTGTTTCGTTCTCACTGAGCTCAACAGCTTTCTTCCACACACTGCCTCTGCTGCCGCCTCATTTTTAACTTCTTGTTTTTACTGGTTGTAATTTCTCCGTGCACTTGCGTGCCTCTCTGTTACTTGCAGCATGACAGCCAGTGGAGTCCTTCGCCCTGTTCAGTGTGCGTTTGTTCCAAGGGGAGCGTCACCTGCAGCGCCCGGCCCTGCCCCCGCCTCACCTGTTCAGGGGATCAGAACCTGTTCATCCCAGCTGGAGAGTGCTGCCCCAAGTGTGGCCGCGATGGAGGTGAGAGCTGCTTGTGTGAAAAGAGCTACACAGACCCTCTGTGATGTCAGTCAAAGGTTCACTGTTATTCCAACATTAAATCCAAAAACACACAAGGCTGCTTGGAGTATGTCCGCCGTACTTCAGCTTCCCCAACGAAGCTCTTTTAGCTTATCTTAACTCGTACCAGCCTATGCTGCTGACTAAATCCACCTTACATTCATTCTGACTGAATCTGTCCATCCATCCTCATTTCAGATGATGCTAACAAAACACCTGATGCAAGCCGAAACGAGACCTGGAAAAGAGGGGCTTTCCAGGCCTCGCAGAACCGTAGGTCGTTCTGAGTTACACCTGCTTTGCAGTCTGGCTGTTATCCCCGTCACTACTTAGCACTTTTTAGTGACTGCTGAGCCGTGAGCTAGTTTGACTAGTTCTGGTTTCCGGTCTAGTTTTGGAAGGATGACTCGGGGACTCTTCCAGACCGTCCCAGTCCTGGAGCCCTCCCGCGATTAACCCTCCAACGAGCCATTTCATCTTTAAATAAGAATGATTATGCCCCGTTCGGTCTTCAGTCACAACTCAGTTCAATGTTCACAGAAAGTACGAGTTAACTAACGCTGGGTGGTTAACAAGACATCCTCTAATTATGCATCTGCAATTTAACACAATTGAAACCGCGAGGTACAGAAGTGCCTTGTTGTCATGGACTATGGAAGCTGACTCGTTCAGAAACCCTAGTGGTCATAAGATGAACTGCACTTAACCCTATTTCTGCAGTCCCTTGAGACTTGGTAAAAATGCATGTTAAGACTTGTTATGGTGAATTTCCACATGACGGACTTGGCGGATCTCTGGGACACAGTGGCTCAAGCGTCGCACCTCTTTGAACTAATGTTTTGTGGTTATTCTTAGTTTAGATTTTTTTTAAATCAGCCACAATAAAAAATAAATTGTAAAATTATTAAAATAAAAAATATACATGTCTGTTTACCAGTGTCAGTACAGCCTGTAATTTAAACATAAATTATAGTTACAATTAAAAAATACATATTTTTCTTTGGTGGACAGTTTAAAGGCTCGATGTAGCGTGGGATAGATAAAATAAGATTATATTCAACATTTTAAAAAACAATCAGAGAATAAGCAGAGAAAAAGCCATACACATAATATAAAAACAAAATAAAATAAAAAACCTGTATCATATATGAGTGCAAAGAGACACAACTGTGTCAATAAAGTGCAAACTGGAGAGGTAAACCGGGGTTGTATATTTACAGGTATTACATATTTACAATGCAGTTGAGGGCAGAGGCGCATTAAAAACACCCCAACTGTATAGTAAGTGAGAGGCAGTGAATGTGTTGTGGCTGTTTGAATGAGTGTGTGTGGGAGGATGATGTGGTGTGAAGGGTGGAGGAGCTGGATGGCTTTGGGGAGAAAGGTGGCTCTCCTGAGCTTCTCAGGCAGGGCAACGGTGCCGCCATCCAGGGCGAACGTGCTAGTATTTACACACTAAAAGATTAATCAGGGAAGTAACAAAGAGGCCAAATGTAACCCGGAAGGAGCTCCAGAGCTCCGCGGCAGAGGTTGCTCATCGTAGGAAAACTGTCCACAGCTGAAAGAATTCAGATTTGGGTTTGAGAGTTTTATGTTTTACCTATAAATTGGTAAACATGCTGTAATAATCTATACTTGTCCAATTTGTCCAGAACAGCCTCAGCAAATTCGTCCCAAATGGTCAACCACGAGTCCTACAATATAATCACCTTTTCTGCAGGTTATTTGCAGCTGTTCTTATTAAAATGCACGACTCTGCAATCAGAAAAAAAACTCCACCAATTTAAACTGGAGACTTTTCTAAAGGCAATCAGAGCAAAAAAAATGTTCTCATGAATATAAAACAAAAATCAGGTCAGCAACTGTAAAAGCAAACATACTTGAAGGAGAGCAGAGACCAACTGTGAAACATGAAGGTGAAAGGGTTTTTGTGAAATATTCATTTCAGATCGTGTAATTATCTGTACCGTGCTTACTTTATAATGCGCATCCACAAGGCTGCTGACAGCTGAAATGGGGAATAATGGGACTTGTGTTTGATCACATAATTTAACAAATCATTACCAAGAGAGTACATGCAATTTTCTACTTGAGTTTGCTTCCTTTGACTCATTTCTAATGTCTGAGGATGGCTCCGATCAGACAAACAGCAATAATGATGCAAGTGCTAGAATATGCCTTAAATGCTTTTCATGCCATTTAATAGAAGGTTCTTTTTTTGGGGTGCAGTTACAACGATCGCTCAACATTTCTGTTACTGTGAATTAACGAGCAAAGGAGGAATTCAAGGTGAAATATTTCCTGAACATTCTGAACATTTTTCTAGCAGAGGATCATCGTACAGACGATAGCTAGTCACGAACATGTGAAGCAGCTCGATGAAGCTTTAATTAGCTCTACTTTTAAAGCCTTACATATTTCGACTCCACAGATCTCAACGGTCTGCCGGCATGTGCTCCTCAAAGGAGCTACCCAATTAATATTTTTTGTCAATTAGAGGATGCAGGCAAGAAGAAAAACGGTCTAACTCTAATTCTCTTATTTTGTAGGGCTAAAAACATGTCCCACAGTTTACAGTAGCAGGGTGGTGACACTTTACAGTCAGATTAGAGTGGAGGAGACTAGAGGAGAACTGGAATCACTATGGTCAGCGTGGGCCAGGCAAAGGTCCAACAACAGCTTGCAGGGTTGTGAGGAGGACAAGTAAAGGAGCTCAGTTCTACTGGGAAAGCTGATCCTGTCCAAACGTGACCCCACAGAGAAGTCCTCAGAAAAAGAGCTTTCTTGTGCTCATAGCTCAAAATTCAGCATCAAAAATGGCCAAACAAATATGAGCCTGATGAAATTTAAAATAGAACTTCTTGGCTGCAGAAAAATATGTTTGGGAGACTAAAAAGCTGCAGAATAACTTAACAAAAGCACCTCTCAGACTTTAATACATCTCAAAACTCTTGACAGGCTCCCTCCAAACATGAAAGCTCTGGGTTCTGGCCTCAGACTCACAGCATAATTGAACATGTTTGATAGACCTCAGAAGAGCAGTACAAGAGTCTGCAGAACTGGAAGCCTTTTCCGGGAAGAATAGACAGAATTATGGAGCAATGGGAGTTTTACTGTGACCATGAAAGGTTTGAGTTGCTCCTTTCTGTTTTTGTTATTTTGAAGCTTAAATAAAAGAAAGTTTATAAAAAGCTAATTAAATGAAAATAAGACAAACCTGTCACCTTAAACCGTGTAGACATCAAGCATGGTTTTCCTGGCGCTGCCACGGTCGCAGGCATCTAACAGTGATCACTGAGGGAAGTCTCGCAGATTCAAATTCATTTGCAACACGGCGAAAAAAAGGAGATCTATATCTGAAACTCAGATTATCCCTGCAATGCATGCTGGTCTGCTCGGTAATTTGAAGCTCTATTGGGTTTATTTTAGGAGCTTCTTTTTTTCACGTGTGGAATTCTGGGAACATTTCCAATGAATGTTTAAGCATGTTTTTGTGCAGTTTCTTATCGTCTTTTAGGGCAACTCTAAATATGCCGGCCAACAGCCACCCCATTATCTGACTCTCATTTTCCATTTTTACCGCCTGGGTCCGCGCGCCAGAGTCCTGCTCCTGGGAGGGCGTCGTCTACAGGGACGGCGAGGAGTGGAAACCCAGCCTCTGCTCCAGATGCGTCTGTGTCAGCGGCAGAGTCCAGTGCGCAGTGGTGGAGTGTCAGCAGGTGGCCTGCAAACCGGTGAGTCGACTCCCCCCAAAAACAAAGATTCACACGTGTGCGCTGTCATTTTGCATTTTCACGTTTCACGTTTCACGTTTGCTTCGAGTCCGTCAGATCATTTACTTGAATTTAAAAGCAGAATTAAAGTGAAGGATCACTTGATGTCCACAGTCAGGGAAGAGGAGCATTAATGTAATCAAATACAAAGTTAATTAATGATTAATCTGTTCTTCGATCCTGATTAGACGCCGTTTCATAGTCTTGTCTGCAGTTTTAGTGTATTTCACTTAGATGTTTATTTTTGGATGAATTACTTTGACTTGGTTTATTCTAAATTGCTAAGATCTGTACTAGTTACCACTGAGCTACAGACGTGATGCGTCAGGCTACTTTTCTGATTCTACGTCCAAACCCCTCAGGTCAGCACATAATCCCTGCGTGTCATTCGGCAACTGGTAAAATCCTAATCACACAAAAAAAAAAAAAAAAAAAATCCTAATCACAAAAAAAAAAAAAAAAAAAATCCTAATCACACAAAAAAAAAAAAAAAAAAAAAAATCCTAATCACACATTTTTCATTATTTTCCCAACTAAAAATGAGAATGACTTTTTTTTGTTTAATAACCTGTTTCAAGAGCCCTCTAAATTGTTTATCCTGTTAATAGTCACGTCAAAGACAGTTTATCTGTCTTTCTACTTGCTCCACTTTTGTGTCCAACTTTCAGTCTGAAAATCCAAATAAATGTTTGTGTCAGCTGGGTTTTCTCTAATTATTCACAAAAGACAGGCATCTGCCTGAATGTAAGGTCACTTTAGTTGATGTGTTGTACGCCTGGATATCTGTTTTGCCAGTTTATTTAATAACCAGCGCTGCACATGTTCCTCCTTCAGCGGTGCTGAACAGCAAAGGTCTTACTTTCAAAAATATCTCTGTCAAAGTTAATAACATTTAACTTAAGCTACAACGCCCTGACGCTTTTTAGTAACATCAAACACGAGCGCTGATGAAGTTGTTGTTTGCATCCGAGCAATCACTTGAACGCACCACAAACAAATCACATTCAGCTTTCAACAAGGACACATGGTCCACACCTGTCGTAGGGCAGGTGCAGCAACAGGGGCGTGGTCTGCAGAGGCTTTCCAACATGAGAGACCAGGGGTCTGAGACCTAAAAGGGTCCGCATACGGATTTATTTATACGTAATGCTTTTATCTTAATCTTTATCTAGTCATGATTTTTTCCTCTGTCAAAGATCTTTGGTCACCCCTCCAAGCAAGGACTTAGAGATAAATATGATAAAACACCAGCTCTTTATTTGAAGGGCACTTTTAGCAGTAATATTTGTTTCTTCGTACATCGATGGCCTGGTCAGATACACCCCTTTCACATGAGAAAGAGTCTCTCTTAAATGGGTCTCGTGCCCATCCCACTTACAGCCGTTTCCACCGGTACAGAACCCACCGAACCAACAGCTACTGGGCTGCTTGGGCTTGACGAGATGATTCATGGAGGAGCTTCCACGAGCCCACTTTCATGAAAACCGAAGTGGCTGCAGGATTTCTAATAACATGTTGCTTTAACAGGTTTTCACTGCAAAATCATAAGCAGTCATTTCCTGGCATCTCCGCTGCAGCGCAGCCATGGCGGATGTTTTTCCTTGTTGTTATTGTGGTGGTATTGGCTGACATTTAACAGTTTGCTGTTTGCATTTGCCAGTTATTCTATTCTTCTGACATTAAGTAAATATGATGATATTGGGGTTTTACAGCAGCACAGTAAGATAAAATGCTGCATTTCTCCCAGAGGAGCAGAGACGGGACTGATATTGATCTGATCGAACCCCTGATCAGACTGCCCTGCAGTATTATCCCAACTTATACGTATAAAATATTAACGTGTTATACCAGCAGGGAGAAAAGTGGATTTCTTTCTGCCATGCACGCGTGCAAATCTGACCTTACGGTTTTTATCTTCCCTCAGCACGAGAACTTGGTGATCCAGCCGGGCCGCTGCTGTCCGCAGTGTGTGTCCAACCCTTGTCTGTCTGCTGGAAAACAGTACCAGGTAGGCGGACTTGCGTGTGCTCGCTGCGTTTAAAAAGAAAGTGCTTGAACTCCTGCTGCTGCAACACTCAAGTGTGTACTACAATACTACAATATTTCCAAGCAAGAAAATATTATATATAGTGAATTATTATTGTTTTGCTATTGGCTTTGTATTTATTGGATTAATCTGAAATTAATTAAATGGTATTGTTAAATGGCTTAAGATGGCATTTGTAGCTATATAATTAAAGATGAATTAAACTGAGATGGATGATGGATGGATGGATGATGGATGGATGGATGATGGATGGATGGATGGATGGATGGATGGATGATGGATGGATGGATGATTGATGGATGGATGATGGATGGATGGATGATGGATGGATGGATGGACGGACGGATGATGGATGGATGGATGACGGACAGATGGATGATGGATGGATGACGGACAGACGGACAGACGGATGGATGGACGGACGGACGGATGGATGGATGGATGGATGACGGACAGACGGACGGATGATGGATGGATGGATGGATGACGGACAGACGGACGGACAGATGGATGGATGGATGGATGGATGACGGACAGATGGACGGACAGATGGAGGATGGATGGACGGACAGATGGATGGATGGATGGATGGATGGATGGATGGATGACGGACAGACGGACGGATGATGGATGGATGGATGGATGGATGGATGATGGATGGATGGATGGATGACGGACAGACGGACGGACAGATGGATGGATGGATGGATGGATGAATGGATGACGGACAGACGGACGGACAGACGGACGGACAGATGGATGATGGATGGATGACGGATGGATGGATGGATGGATGGATGACGGACAGATGGATGGATGGATGATGGATGGATGACGGACAGATGGATGGATGGATGGATGGATGGATGACGGACAGATGGACGGACAGATGGATGGATGGGTGGATGGATGGATGGATGGATGGATGGACGGACGGATGGATGATGGATGGATGACGGATGGATGACGGATGGATGGATGGATGGATGGATGGATGGATGACGGACAGATGGATGGATGGATGATGGATGGATGACGGACAGATGGATGGATGGATGGATGGATGGATGACGGACAGATGGACGGACAGATGGATGGATGGGTGGATGGATGGATGGATGGATGGATGGATGGATGGATGGATGGATGGACGGACGGACGGACGGATGGATGAATGACGGACAGATGGATGGATGGATGATGGATGGATGACGGACAGATGGATGGATGGATGGATGATGGATGGATGACAGACAGATGGATGGATGGATGGATGGATGGATGGATGACGGACAGATGGATGGATGGATGGATGGATGATGGATGGATGACAGACAGATGGATGGATGGATGGATGGACCCGGAAAACATAATTGTGCTGCACCACATGTGCTCACACTCAAAGTGATGCTCAGTTATTTTCTTTTATGTTATAGCACAAAAAATATGTGGGAAAGTGAATTCCTTTTTTTAAAAAACAGTAAAAAATAATGGTTGCATTATTTTCTTTGTAAAACAAACAGACAGAACAAGAAGCTTTGATACTCCTGAAGATTTTAGAGAAGTCAGCCTGATGTCCTGGCTGGTCCCTCCCGGCGATTTTACTCAGTTAGGAATCTTCCTGGGCAACAAAAGACGGCTCAGGTGAACTCTGTGTCCCCTGGATCTGAAGGGTCTGGGACTACGTCAACACTAGTCCGTGTTCGCTCTATTTCAGAACAAAACTGATGCACAGCAACACAAGCGCTGTTGTCTGTGTGTTGTAAAAGATCTCCACCCACATTATGGCCCCGTAAAATCGCATTACACCCGTCCCTGATTAGTGGATTCAACACTCTGCAGAAAACTCTAAAATTAGCTCATAATGTCTCCCCCTCCTCCATAGGAAGTTAGTTGCAGTGTTGTTAAATATAACAGCTGATAATGAGAGGAATAAAGTCAGAAGCGTTTGCTCTTTCATCGCCATGTTGTTAGTTGCACTTTAATCGAGGCTCGTATGTGTTTATCGTCTGCTGATGGTCACATGATACAGACCTGGCAAATCAGGGAAGCTTACGGTGTGACCCAGACGAGCAAATCTGGATGGGGATCCATCCATCCATCCCTCCGTCCATCCGTCCGTCCGTCCGTCCGTCCCTCCGTCCATCCATCCATCCATCCATCCATCCATCCATCCATCCATCCATCCATCCATCCATCCATCCATCCATCCATCCATCCATCCATCCATCCATCCATCCATATAAACCACAACAGCACAGGACCGGCAGTAGATCAACATTTTTCTGTACTTGAGGAGTACTTGGGGACATGCTGGAGTAGTGCCGACACCAGGCACAACCAGAACACGTTTCACAGTTTTTCACTAGTGTGGACATGGTCTCTGTGTGAGCAGCACCATGTCAGCCTTTTGGGAATATAATTAGTAATATAATAAGTATAATTCCAGTAATTTGATGTCTTGACTGATTTATAGCAGTCCTGAAGCAGATTAGACCACTCCCACACCTCAAACCTGAATTAGGCTTTTTTACACTTTAAGAGAAAGTGGCTGTGTTGCAGGAGATGGTGAGAATGCACGATAGTTAATGAGTCCTGCGAGCAGATTTCTTTTAACCTTGGTCACCTGTCATTCATTCATATATGACATACATACGAACACTGGGCTGAGTGATGGATGGATAGAGCGGTACGGAGGAAAAATATAGTTGTAATATGGAATGACAGTTGCTGAAATCCACTATAAGAAATGTTCAGTCTTTACAAAATTATACTGCAAGATACATGTTGAAATGAAAAGACAACCGGTGGATGCCTTGCAGCACCCCAACGCACACAACACACAACATCAGTTTTTGTTTTCATTTGCTCACCTGAGCACGACTTTCCACATTCCCAACAGTTAATGAATAGCTCTGGTTGAAGGAAAAATAGTTTTGATGTTCGTTCACGGTGTGAAATCAGTTTGTGTTCGCTGTGTGTGTTCGTGCGAACGCCTGTCGTTTGTCCTTTCACGTGTTTGCATTCTCGTTGGTGTGTTCACATGTCGTCGAGGATTAAAAGCGCGTTCACATTATTTTATTTCAGCTCCGTCTGCTCGCCGTGTTTGTTCAGATGAAGGTTATTCTGCCTGGTCTCAGATTGGTCCAAACATCCTCTAGGAACACTTCTGTGCAGCTTTTCCAAACCAGTCTGGTCAGTAATGTTCAGGGAACCTCACAAAGTGTTTCACAGGCTTTTGATGTTTTAAATAATTTGCATCTTACAAAGAGTCTTAATCAATATTTCATTTAGCCATTTAGTTTGATAAAGAATTGAAGTTGGAAATAAATCTGACAGCTGGAGGCAACGCTTTCTTAGAGAATACTTTTTTTTAATCGTATACAGGGATGTGGCTGTGTCACAACATCTCACTTCACCACCTGACTGTCACCATCTTCAACATCAGTTGGTGCATAACAAAAACACTAAACGCTATCCAGAAACCGAAGCCTCTGTCATGTTCTCACAGCGGGGCACGCGGCAGTGCTGGTTTGAGTTGTGCCGTCACTGCTGGTGTTTGCGCCGCTTCTGCAGATGCACCTGAGCAGGTGATGTCCAGCGGTGACTCATCCAGGCGGCTCATACGATACCAGGATGTGCTGAGTTGCTAGTGGCCCAGGTCGGGTGACAGAAGTGTGAATATGCCCAGTCCTGGCTGTCTCCTGTCACTGTGGTCGACAACCTGCAGCTGTTTTTCCGCAGCATCTTGAACGTGCTCGTACGTGCTCACACCCCCGTCTGTTTCACCATGGGGAGGTAGTAAGATATCCATAACATGAACAAAATGAGTGCTTACAGTAGCAAAGACAAAAAGTTATGCAGTCCCTCTTTCATGGGATTAACACAGGAGAGGATGATGGGATATCGGCGCTACAGAGGTGGAAGCAACTGAATGTGTCCTATTGTCCTATAATTCAGACCCTCATAATCTCCCTCAAACACTCACTTACACAAATGCCAAATAATAATAATAATAATAATAACTTTTTCTTTTTTTAACCCAGTTACTTGTTATAACATTTTGGCTCAGTGCACTGAAAAAAGAAATTATAGAAGCTGCTTCTTCTGTGCTTTTATCAGTTCAGCTCGCTTGTTTGAAAACTTTCCCAATAAAGAAAAATTGCTGTGGAGATTTAGGAGCGAGCGTCTGCTCCGCACAGCTGCATGTTTGTATGCCAGTCACATGCGTGCATGCCCCAGATCGCTATCTCTGCACCTCCTCAGAGAACGAAAGCGCCCATAGGATTCAAATGAGCTTGGAGCTTCCCACAAACATCTTGTGGTTCAGTGTGTGCATCAGTGTCATCAATGTCTGTGAAATGAAGACTATCTACATGTTTTTCTTTGTGTTTCTTGGCAGCATGGCGAGCAGTGGCAGAAGAACACCTGTACCACATGTGTGTGTGACAGGGGTCAGTCGAACTGCCACACACACACCTGTCGGCCAGTTGTCTGCGACAAGGTGGGTAACGTCACTGACGTTCAGGTCTGCTGGGAATTCTCCTTACATGCTTGGCTCTATACTGAAACTGATGGTTGCACAGCTATTAAAACTATTCAAGAAATGGAGACTCAAAAGCGCAGAAGAGTGAGAGGTGTTTATTAAAAAACTAAAAATGCTGTCAGGACAGGGTGTCCAGACCAGAACCAGACCAGCTGGCAGCACGAGGAAAAACCAACATTTAATAGGACTCAGAGTGGCTTGTGGACTTCTTCAATTTCATTACTTTGTATGATGTGTTTTTAATTGGTTCTATTTTTTGGTATTTTAGCTGTGATATCGATGATTCTTGGAGACAAAAAGAGAAGTTAGAAATTAGAAAAACTATATTCTCGCATGAAAAGATCTTAAGACTGCTGTCAGTTCCATACAATGAAGTTACACTCTTCTTTGTGGCTCCGTTTTTCTCCCGTGTCAGTACCGCTGCTTGTTGATGCAAAATATGTTTTGGGATACTTTGCCGTCTGAAGTTGATGCAAGTCTCTACCAGATGTGTCCTCCATGAAATGCATATCGCCAGAACATAAACGGGGATTTCGATTGTACATTTCTACATGCAGAGTATAAACAGTACTCCTCCGTTCAATTAAGTTCAATTCAGTTTTATTTATACTGCGTCTATTACAACACAAGTTGTCTCTAGCTGGTTTGTAGAGACCCCTTTAAGAGGGAAGAAACCTGGATCTGGACCTGGATCATGAGGGGGGACCCTCCTGCCGAAGGCCAGCCGGGTAGAGCAAGAAATAAGAAAGAATAGAGACATAGAGACACCGTCAAAGGTACAAGATAGGATACATTAGTAACTGTCCTTGGTAGTCCAATTAGACTTCTGTGTATCTGGGTGATATATGGATAGACGGTGATCCAAGGGGATGAGGACTGCAGGTCGGGATGTCAGCAAGTATCCAACAGACATCCACACAGACAGGTGGAGGCAGACACTGGGATGGTCAGAGGTGGAACTGCAGGTCAGCAAGCAGCTCCTGAGGTTCTGGTCTGCAGGACATGCACAGAAGAGGAAAAGAAGGGCCAGACAAGCACAACAAACTACCAGAACAATGGACCACAATTAAGTTTATGGGATATTGTTAATAAATGAGGGTTGAGGTGAACCAGAGACAGAGGAGACAAAGAGAAACACAGGAGGTGAGGGGCACCAGTCAGTGGGTCATGTTGGGGTCCCCCTGCAGCAGGTCTACAGCAGCAGATCTCTACTGAAGAAACACATGAACAACAAACTGGAATCTACCAGACAGATCTGATTTAAACCAACCTGAGCTGTCCCTTTAATCCCAACAACATACTCTAGTCTCTGCAGGAAAATGCTGTGATCTGCAGTATCAAAAGCCGGGTACACAAGTACAACCATGTACACGTACTGGGACACAAGGAAATTAACTCTCATCGTAAAACAACAAGTACTGTGGAGCAGCTAACAAAACAGGAACAGCAGCCAAAGGAGACAAGAATTCAACAGCAGCATTGAGAACTACTCAACAACACAATCAATCAGTTCCTTCATTCTTATCGATTTTACTTAAATTCACATTTACTTCTTGTTACTTTACTAAACTCTCAGGCCTGGGTCAACCCGGATCGTGGGCAGGCTGCTGGTCTGCAGCTCGTCTAAAACCAGGATGCACTGATCTTTGCTGCTTCCTTCACCTCACGTTTTGGCTCCGCCACCTCTTTTGAGAAAAAGCTGTAGCCTCTGGGCACCTAGAAGTTGCATCACATTAGGACGTGCTTTAAGCTGCGTGTTGAATCAGTCACTTTGTTATTGTAACACCACGAAACTGAGAGCAACCCTCAGCTGGTTTAGAAGAATTAAACAAATGCTCATGAATAATTTGTAAAAACGCCTTTTAAAAAACACCTAAACATTACAAATTACATCTCATAAGTACAGATGAGGCCCATCAGCGACCCAATATCCGCATGTTGATTGAACCACGTTTACCTGGCGCAGGCCTTAGAACATCTCTGGTCAGACGATGCAGCTAAACATGAGTCAAGGCCTGTCAATCAAAAAGCCATAAAAGTTTGCCTCTTATAGAGGTGTAAACTGGTCAAATGTCAGCCTTTACATGCAGCTTGTATTTAGGCAGCCACAACATTTAAAATAACATGCATTTCCTCCCTGGAGAGGGGAGCTCAGCCGAACACAGCAAATGGGCTGTTGCCCAGGCAACCCTATCCTGTGTCTGCATGATCCTGCTTTAACCTAACTTTACCATACTGGGGCTTGCTTGTTGTCCTCAGAAGGAAAATGAGTCCCTACTGCTGCTAAATGTGTAAATAGATTTATTGCCATGCAGCATGTCAATTGCTGTTACTTTCAAATACACACACACCAACGCAAACTAGGACAAAAGATGCACATAGGCTGACATTTAATCCCTAACTGCATGCAGATTTTGTCTCCAATGTTGTGGTAGAAGCCTTGTTAGTAGAGTTTGTTAGTGATGACAATAAAAATGCAGTCTAGACATGCACGTAATGATTAAAGCTGCTTACAGTCAAGTGAATAGTGACAGGCGATGACTAAAATTAAAGAGCTTAAACCAGATAAAAGTGTTTCTTTCTTGTTTGAGTTACTAGTTTCACCTGTTGCACATTCAGTGTTTTGCACCAACAATATGAAAAAGTACAAATGATCTATTAACATGTTCAACTGCAACTTTGGGCATCTGTGTATTTGTCAAATGTTTATGATGGGGAAAAATAAGCCCTACCGAAGAAAGTTATTCCAAGAGGAGATAAAGATGTGACTGTCGTCTACAAGCAGCTGGCATGTGTATCGCTTTAATGACTCCAATGAGTCAGTAACCTCTTCTAGAAACCAACTTACTGTTGTTTAATCGAACGTCACTCAATCAGAAGTAAATACTCCAAATTGGGTCTCCTTTCAATGGTGGCACACACATTTGCTGCTCCAGTGAACGACTCTGGCAGAGGGACGGTGTGTGTGCAAGATTATGTCAGGAAACAGCTCTGTGTTCCTGCTGATGAAGAAACATGTCACTCAGGGCAGCAGTGTGCCCCAGATAGATGTGAATAGCAACGGAGGCTTGATGCTCAGACGAAGGCCTTTTTTCTTTTTTTAACCAAATGAAGAAGTGAGACTAAACAAGCATTTCCTTTGAACCTTTACAATGTATTTCTTGCACATTTCTATTTCACTATTTAAAAATATAGTTTTTGCTGCAATTTTAAAGCCACATCCTCCATCATCTTTTGGTCATACTTGTAGGTAAGAACTGAGGCATAACCAGGCTGCCAGCGTCCTGGACATCCATCCTAATTCCCTCCCTTTTAAATACAAGCAATTAGTCTGACACCCCTGGATTTGATTTTGATTTCCAGGGAATGTTTCCGATGGATGCAGGCCAAGCAGCAGCATGGTTGAGCGCTGGTGATGACTTGCGTTTCCAGTTGTCTCTTGGACCCTCCTGTATGAATTACTGCAGACAGCCGGCCCTGCTGCTTTTAAACAGCTTTTTAAAACAGCTTCGAGTGGGATGGAATGTCCCTGCGTTACAGGGAATTTTTGCAAAGTGCATGGATATAGGTTGGCTGGCTGGGATAGTTGACAGTCATCCAAGCAAGTTAACAAAAAGTTGCTTTCAAAAACAAACAGCTGGATGTTCAAGCAAAGGTGCTGATATTTGCGGTGTCACTGCATTTCCTTTACAGCAGGTAGGAACCTGCTCCTCGCTGGGGCTCCTGCCAACTGCGTTTCTGTTTATCAACAGCATATGCATTTTGATGTACCCACAACAACAACAAAAAAAAGAGTTGAAAGCCACAGACAGGTCAGCAGAAACGAATACGATGCAACAAGTCTTACCAGCATGCACAGCTGCTCGCAGTAAATGTTCAGGAAGCGTAGCTGCTGCGTTTGCACGCTTCCTCACCTGCTACTCCAACAGATATTTCACCAAAAGGCTGACTGGGAAGTCGCTGCGCTTTACGTCTCGAGTGAATGCTGCAAACGTTTGCTACCGTTCCACATCATCTCTGGAAAACTGCAGGACTGCAGTGCATGTGTGAAAATGTGCTTTCCTGTGTTAATAAATGATTCATGAAAGAGTTTGCATAAACTATGAACACACTGCCTGAGCTTTCGGTGGAGTTTTCCATAATATCATGAATTCTCTTCTGACGTTTCTTGTTTTCAGTTGTAAAATTATATCAGGATTGTCAGCAAATCTGCGCTGCTCAGCACTTTCAGAAAAGAAGTAATGAGTATGGACTCATTGTACAAACTCCTTGAAGTGTTTTCCCTTAATGATGCAACACACACACACACTTTTCTCCATCATCTTATCTCTTTCTGCAGAAAGAAAACTGTACAAAAGAAGCATTTTCATAAGCTCCTTGGACTTTCTTTGTCTTGTCTCCCAACTCAGCTTACATTCCTTCATTCCCAGTGCTCACCCTCAATAGAAAAACAAAACATTTTGATGCCTAAAAGTCTCTATATTACTTTGTTCCAGGGTCAGACCAAAGTGAAGCGTGCCGGTCAGTGCTGTGATGAATGTGCTCCTGTGAAAGAAAGCTGCCTGTACCAAGATACCGTGCGTTACCATGGAGACATGTGGACTGGCACCGGCTGCGAGTTCTGCACGTGTAGCCGAGGCCAGGTCCTCTGCCGGCGGGCCGAGTGTGGACGGGTTGAATGCCCACAGGTGAGACTGAGAGGGGAAAAAAAGTTCATTTGAAGGCTGAACGGGCAAGACAGGCCTTGTTTCAGAAAAAAAACAAAAAAACAACACAGTTTCTATCAACTCTAATATTTGACACAGCATCACAGAATAGAAAAATGTGTCAGTCCAGATAACGTCTTTAAACCAGGTCAGTACAACCTCGGATGAACATGAGCATTATTCAGTTAACAAATACTAAGTAAAACAGCAGAGGCAGAAGCTAAACAGCCTGATGCTTCTGTGTGAATTATAAAGGACGTAGCAGCCAGGTTCTGCCGATCAGAGGCTCCTGATTACCGGATCATCAGAAAGTGTTAACAGACGTCCAGTAAGGAGAGACATTGGCGCGCCACTCACCTGTGAATCTGGGACTTGGCAGGGACTGTTTTTAAACTGTTTGGATTACATCTTTTTACAGTTGAAAGAGATTATTTTATAAATGGGAAACGTTCAAGATAGTTGTCAATCTTCCCAGCAGTGAGAGTGAAGACGGGGTAAGTATGGCTCGTATGGAAAAGTTGCCAGGAGAAAAGAGTTTTCTGGAGTGAACGTCCTGGCTGAACGTGGAGTCGAAGATCCCAAACCAGCACATCTGTGACAGAAAAGATCGGGGTGTTGTCACGACGGACTGGCTGAAACAATGTGCTGGGACCTGACGGGAGCCAAAACTCCTCCACGATGACGTCGTAGAAAATGATTATTTCAAGCTATTGCTGCTAAACGTGGTTGTACTGGGAGGTGCTTTGTTTTTTAAATGATGCTTCTGCTTCTAGCAGACTTCTGCTTTACCGTCCCTGCTGTTCCTGTTCCTGTCCCCAAACATTCTACATGTCAGCACCCACAAACCCCATCTCCTGGCTTTCGTCAGGGGTTACGAAAAAGTTAATGGAACATGTCAGAGTTATTTGGTTCACAGTTATCTACCTTTGCTGCAGTTAAGGTTTAAACTTGCAGAACCTGGTGGGAAGGCCTCATTCGAGGACGACTGCTTCCATCGCAGATCAGCAGTTAAAATGTGATAAACTGACACATGCGAGGAAGGTCATGGTCTGTGAAGGAACTGAAAACCAGTATGGCTTACGGTCGAGCTGGACCAAGCTCATGCTGCCTCGTAAGGCATCCGAGTGCATCGTAGTTTCCTTCTGAAGAAGGAGACGAGTCAAGATAACAGAAAAGCAGCTGAGGACATGGCTGGGTTCAGGGACTAAACAAACACTGAAGTTATTAACTGGCGCTCCTACAGTACATTCACTCCTCCAAAAAACCGCTTTGGGCTGGTTGCCATGTCAACTCAACACGTCACCAGTGTATTTTTTTTGTACATGAAGCAGATTTAATCATATTGCTTTAATATCCCCTCTCACGACTGAGTAAGCCCTCATTAATCAAGGTCTGTGGTGATAATTAAAGCTGCTCAGTTTCATTGGCTGTAAGTAGCATAACTGGCACTTGTCCAGCAATGAAATGAACAAGGTCACTCTCATAAGAAGATCAGGGCCATTCCGTTTATTTATTTATTTATTTATTTATTTATTTATTTATTTATTTATTTATGCGCGTTAGTGTTGGTAAAATGAAGACAAGGTTACGGGCTTAATGCTTTGAGTGGGTCAGTGGGGAGAGAAAGGCACTGAGCTGCAGTTACATTGAGAGTCTTTATGAGTCCTCCAATAATGTTATGGTATGTGGGATGAAGAGCTTGTTTGATTCTTTTGGCTTGAGAACAGCCTTCTAAAAGCCCAATAGATAAATAAAAAATCCATATACCAGACTGACATTCAGGAGTGGAAGAGCTCCCATGTAGGAGAGCCTAGTGGGAAGACTTTCACAGCTATGTTTCAGTTGTTTTACTTTGATTTGTTCTCTATTACATTGCCCACTGTACTGCTGTCTTCCTCTTTGTGCTTCTTTGTTTTTTTCTCTTCGTCTGTTTCCCTTGAAGTGCACTGGTAGGAGGTGAGGAAGGACAGAGGAGTCATGGTAGCAGGCGTTTAACAGCCAGTCAACAGCTTTAATAAGGACACAGACGCACTGTAGCATGAACATGCAAACAAAAACAAAGAGGGGAAAACAGACATCATCCAAAATATTAAATATCTACACGTGAAATCTACGCCAATGATTTTGCAGGTTAGAGAAGAACCTGAACGAACTTGAGTCTGATAACCTGCACGTGCACCTGTGCATGAGGTGGCGCCGCGGAGCGGTGCAGGTAGGCGCGCAGATCTTTGACTTGGACTTCTCCAGTGTGGCCCCATAAAGCGCAGTCTCGTTCCACCTTTAAAAGCTGCGTATAGTTTCTGCATACTGCTCCTTCTGAAGCATCGCCACAAATGGGAACAATACCGTTTTTCAAATCAACATATTTACTTGCGCATTCTTCATACGACACTTTCTGTGGACAGACACGTCATCAGCGATGTAGTCCTAAAGATTTAGCTCATCACGTACTTTAACAACTAGACAGGGAAGACATGAAGTAACGGTTCACCGTCCTCCCTTCTAATAATCATACGAGACCAGCAACAGACACAAAAAGGGAAAAACAAATCACCACTCCATCGGCGTACGTCCAGAGTCGATGGTGTTACCGGCCCTTCAGCATGTTCCACAGTTGTTTAAAAGCGTTGATAAATTGTCCATAAAGACCATAAAAAGAAAGGAAGACAAATTGCTTCTGTTTCTAACTTCATTGTAAACACAGAAGGAAGCCAACCCAGAATGACCCCACTTTACAAACGTGCACTGGTGAGCGTCACCGAACCACGAACTCTGCTGTGTGACTTCTAAAATCACTTTTCACGACGCATACGATCACAGGCGTTGCTCGCTTTATGCCAGTTTCACAGATCTAAGATTTTCCTTTTTAAAGCAGTGCCATGTTTGGGTTTACAACCAAACTGATTTTAATAATAAGAAGTCCTTGTTCAGGAGCGGTTAGATAAATATGACATGTGTCACCGATGTGTCATCACGCTGTTGACAGACTGAGATGTCTGCTTGAATTAAACCGGGTTGCAGTGGCGATGATGGAGGAGGCCACTATAGTTGGAAACACCTGGTGAGGCTTGGAGGAGTTTAGCTGGTTGCAAACTCCAACTTCACCACTAGGTGTCCCTGATCTCAACAGTGGAGCTTTTTTGGAGACGGGAGTTCACGGTTCTCTTTACATCGTGGAGGTAGAACGTTTACCTGCCAACGTGACATGAAAATAGGGCACCAACACGTTTCTGTCGTGACCATAATGATAAGAATTTCTGAATCTTTTTTTTTATTATTTTTTATAATGTCCATAAATTATGACGTCATCATCTGTGAACTGTTCTTGTATTGTTTTACCGGCCTGTGGGCTCACAATTTATTTCTAACCTCCAGCATTAATATTTAAAAAAATGACAAAGGGTAAAGATAAAAATTAAGTAATTCAATGTACTGCATGTATAATGTATTTATTAGTTATTTGACTTTGTTTTTAGGGTTCAGAGCTTGTGGACCTGCCGGGAAAGTGCTGCCCGGAGTGCTCCTCAGGGAAACCTTCTTGTCTACACGAGGGGAAATCCTACAAGGTACGCCTCCATCACTTTGTGTCTGCGTGCACATGAGCATGAGTAGAAAAATTTAAAAAA
Source organism: Xenentodon cancila (assembly GCA_014839995.1). Classification (NCBI taxonomy): domain Eukaryota; kingdom Metazoa; phylum Chordata; class Actinopteri; order Beloniformes; family Belonidae; genus Xenentodon; species Xenentodon cancila. The sequence goes on along the minus strand of CM026202.1, from coordinate 7,029,534 downwards.
GGAAAGAAAAGAAATCCAATGTGTGTGTGAGAGAAAGTGACACCACAGGGCATCTCAGAAAAACAAAGTGAGCGAGGCAGAGCATAAAGTCTTCACGCGGCAGCGGCTGCTGCACAAACAGCCAAATGCATTAATGCTAAGCTGTTTATAGATATATAAACAAAAACTCTAAATACTTGTGATTAATACTGCAGTAGGATTGATTAAACGTGTTTTAGGACAGAGCTATCAAATTATGTGGGGCAGCTGAGTATGCAACACAATCCCCTTTTCTTATTGTGCTCTGCATCTTGCAGACTTTTGTCAACGTCTGGAATGCAGAGCTTTAATATTTTACGTTTCACTCAACAGGGAACGTTCATGAGTGCTGCAAAACAGTCGGCAAGCCTGCAACTAAGCATAGGGCCATTATCCCTTTTAAATAGATTGCTGTTCCTCTCCCCGAGGAAAGCTTTTTACCAGGAGTAAACAAAAAATACATGGTTAATGCATATTTATTAAATACTTTCATATATCAATACAGGGGTGCTTCTATTTTGAAGTTAACGTCACTTAGACTTTCCTGAAAGATTAAAGCAGCAGGATGCTGATGAGATGATTGTTAGTTTGAATTCCCAAAACACTTGAAATAACAGCTTGGAACCTTAATGAGTCTGAATAATAAACTCTGTTTACATAACATTTATCGTCAAGATGATTTAAAATCACATTAACATGTTATTTGTAGGAGACTGAAAGGAAAGAGACAGGGTTTTCATTTGTTTACTTCAAGACGTGATGGGCCCTAATGCAAAAACATTATTGTGACTTAAAGTAGGATGAATGAGAGATGAAGGCGCCAACGCAGCGGCGGCGTGAACTGCCTGAGGGATGCGGTGGGAAGCAAGTTCAGCTCAGCCGTTCTCCACATTTATCTAATCACTGAGCGCCTTCATATGCACATCACTGTACTGGTTTTGAGTCTTCATGAGTTTCTTTTCCTGCCCTCATTATTTTGACATGGTGCATGTTTGGAGTAGAATGAGAAACCTACTTATTCTTTCTTTGTACAGTAAACTCTTACTGTTATGTTCACCAGCAGAAGCCTGGATTAGTTGTTGCCATGCTGCAGTATCCTTGGTTCTGTTGCTCCACATCAAATAAAACCAGGATACGGCGTTTTCAGCACATCTGAAAGCAAAGTGAAAGAGTGGACTATTCAACAAACCCACATGCTTATTGATAGACACTGGTTGTTTACTGTCCACGAAGGTTAGCGGCGATCGTCTGCTTCCACCAACAGTCCCCGTGTGTGTTTTATCCTAAGGGCTGGCAGCTTTGGTAAAGTTATTGTACACCTGAAGTCGCGCCTGAGAGCAGCGGAAGAATCCAGCACAGCATCCGTGACCTTTGCTGTGTCGTAGCTTGAGATTTCTGCTGTACGTACTGCATGTGGTACATTTCAGTGTCTTAAGTGAATCCAACATAAAAGCAACATCACAGTCTTGCTTTGTTCGAAGCAGGTTGCATCTGAAAATGTATTAGATTGACCCGAAAATAAGACAGCCACGCATAAAGGACAGCTCTTCTTTCTTTCCTGTTTTATTAAGTCCTTGTTTCTTTGTTGTTTTTGTTGTAAATCCAGGTATGCGTACTATGAATCCATGAATAAATTACATACCAATGAAGACACAGAAGCGTCTCCTAAGTCTGAGGGCAGGCCCTGCGTGAGAGTCGTCCGCTGCCGCCGTAACAGTTTATTGCGCAGCGGCGTTGGTCTGGACCAGCCAGGCTGGCTTTGAACTCCGATGAGGTTGTTTCCGAGGGTTTCTTGTGAGGAGAAGCTCTAGTGACGCTCACGTACTCAAGTGTCCTCCGTTCCACCTCTCATAAGGCGCCAGGTTTCTCACACCATTGTTTTTTGTGTTCATCTTTTGGGCTGCCTTCGCCATACGTTACCTCGTGTAACAGTGCATTTTCGTTACGACTTGCCAGCTTATCGTAGTCCTTGAAGCGACTTAGATAACTCAGCTGCACATGTGATGAAATACAGGGCAGAAAAGTTGCCGTGAATTTTCTCACCTGTTCAGGCCCACAGGGCTGACAGACGTGACTCTTGTTATAAAAGCAGCACCGTGGTATTTGTTGACCTTTTGTCAGCCAGAACAGGCTTGATTCCTTTCTGTGATCTGAAGTGTTGGCATTGTTTTCTCAGTTTTGGCCAAGTTTGAAAAGTTGTCATGGTTTTGAAGACACTTCAATGGTTTTCCTGATGTTTGACTCTGACTCCTTAAAGTTTTCTCAAAAAGTCACGACCTCTATTTTACAACCAACTCATCAGAATCCAGGTCTGTACAGCCTCCTTTTATTCTTTTTTCTTAAATGTGACTCAGCTCTGCCTTCACTAGCTCGAGGTCTAATTAGCGATTTCCTCTGTCTTGTTTCAGAATCTGGCTCATTGGACCGACGGCAGCTGCCGCGAGTGTGAATGCCGTGATGCCCAAGTGACTTGTTATGTGAGCTCCTGCCCCACTTGCCCAGCAGGGACCCTGGCTGCTACCCAGGATGGCCGGTGCTGCCCAGAGTGTCACCAGGGTATGTTCTCAGGGCGCGTCTGTGTGTGTCAGGATGATGTTTTGGGACAGGAAATTCAGCAGCCTTTATGTTTTCAGACCCGTCCTTGCTCTGTTTGTGATTCTCCACGGTGAATTTGTATTATACTTTGAAATCCAAAAATGTAATTGTCTTTTAAACTGAGTTTCATCACATCGTAACCGTAGGGCCGGCGATTCGGTGTGTTTCTAACTGGCATTGCTGGTGTGCATGAAACGGAGGAGTAGGCGAAGAGGCTTGGAGAGGTTCATGATGGGGGGGTTCTGTCCGGGAGCTCTGGACGAAGGCCGAGGCAGCGCGCCGCTTTTTGTTCATGTTTGTTTATATACATATATATTTTTTCTTTTTAAAGGACAGTAATTGTTGAAGCAGCCTTGTGACCCACCAGACTGGAAAACAGTCAGCTACTGTAACTTAACATCACGTCTAAAGAGCTGATCTGAAGGCGTTTGAGTTGTTTCCGTACTTTGCGTTGGACTGAATGTTTACATCTTTACTGTAAAAGGCCTGTTTACCGCCGGTGTTTCACTGGCGCTTCGGTTTCCTACAGCGAAGGAAGCAGCGCCGTTCGTTTCAGCCTGCTGCTGTTTGACGACAGAGACGATCAATCACACCACTGATTTTAGACAAAACAGTCACTAGGCTCTGTTAATTAAAACTAATATTTGTTTTTACATTCAGGTTCATAGGCTATCATTGTATTAAATGTTGTTTAACAAACAGGCAGCGTTACGGTGATATCATTTCTGGGGGCTTTTTGGTGTCTGATGGTATGTTTTCTTCTCCAGAGGCACCAGATGTCGGGGTAGATTTGGTGCAGTCTAACACCAGTTCCTTATGCCTACGTAGATCACTAAAAAATACATAAAATAAATAAAAAATCAAGCTTAAACTTTTTATGATAGTGGTGCTTTTTGTTTCTTCAGGGCCCTGAAACTGCATGAAAAAGAACCTCTAATTTATTGGGTAATTTCTCATGGCAGAATTTGCACCTATTTAACAATTAATTTATGCAAAAAAGGAAAGAAAAAACAGCTTCCAACATGATATTGTGTAGTTGTAACACAGGCCTCAGGCAGCGCAGGTTTACATTAAAGTTCTTGCCACTAATTTTCTTTTTCCCTGTAGCTGCAACCAGTTTTAAGAAGAAATATCACAAATTAAGACTGGAAAAGGTTTGCAAAAGCAGGCAGCTTTAACTAGGAGTCACAGTTTGGTATTAAAGCTCTTATCTTTCACATACCTCCTTCAGAACCTGATCCATCTGTCGTACTTACTGAAATGTAGTTTCAGTTTCAGCGTGTACTACCACGTTCACCTCTAAATACTTTCTCTAACAGGTTTTATAAATAGATGTTGAGACTTTTTAAAATTAGCTGCCTGAATTACGTTTTGAACGATATCACAGAAAATGAGTGAATGTAATGTATTGTGAATGGATTTTATTTATGGTTTTAGATGTCTGAAAAGTAAAAGGTGTACACTTTAACTAATGTTTGCAGTCTTGTCTGATTGAACAGTAGGGAAGCATGGCAAGAGTAATGTTTTAAAGTAGCTCATTGTTTCTTGAATCTTTTTTGCAGGATTAAAACTTACATTTAAGATATGCTCAGGTAGGCTGATTAACAAAACACAACCTAATCAGTTAGATTCATTAGATACAAGTTTCTCTGCCTTTCATACGTCTATAATCTATTATTGTTGAATTAAGTTAATTTGCAGGTGAAGTAGGCAACACAGAACAGAGAGGAATGTCTCCGTGACAAAAACAGCCCTTGAACCTTTTATGGCAGCAACTTATTATGAGTCATTATTACTTTGACATTCCTCCAGGGATCGTGTTCATTAGACCAAAGGCAAATGGGGTATTTAGTGTGATGTGTGGGCTTAGCTGTGGACCCGAATGCAGAGACCGAGACAGAAGCGATAATAGATTTACTGTGGCGATCCAGGCAGAGGGAGAGAGGGAGGTAAGGGTTCCACCGGTGGGCTGGTGAGGAGCGCTGGTGAGGAGCGCTGGTGAGGAGCGCAGGTAATGACACGGTGCTGCTGGAGCTGGGAGAAGCCTCGTGGAAGGGCTGGCGGTGGAGGCAGGCGAGGATGGAGGATGGAAGGCTGAGGAAACAGCAGCACACTACTGACTGTACTCACTGTACAAGTGAATGTACTCTTGCTGCTGTAAGAGTGGTTTACAACCTGACGGTGGTCGCGCGCACAGGCAGCCAGGGTTTTTATGCTGCTCTGAAGCCACCTAGTCAAGCTACATTCATTTAGACCTCAAGTTCTGTTTTAAAGAAAATCTAAACTTAACCGGACAGCAGAGCTGCTAACGGAACCTTTCTGCTTCGGTGGGTCCAAGTTCAGACCATGAAACCTTAAATGTGCTGATGGGGTTAATAAAATCTAGTCTTTTGAACTGTATCAATAAATATGAGCAATACCAGTCATTTAACCTGTTCAAAGTAGTGCAGTGTGAATAAAATTGAGAGATTTCGATTAGAAGACGGTTTGGATTGTTGTCCACTGTGGTCAATCAAATGGTCACAGAAACCAGGAGCACCGGTTCAGGATAATCAGTATTTGAGAAATATAGATGGCTGTCTATGTTTTCGTCCTTGTCAGTGGATTGAGAGAGTCAGCCAGTTCAAACTAAACTGAAACAGTAGTCAGATTACAGTTTTCTTCAAAGAATTGCAGTTGATAACGTTGAAACACATTTTGCCAGCTTTTCTGACTACTAAGAACATCTGTGGCTTGCTGCAGCAAAACGATTACCTGAAGGTTATTATTTGCTCCAGATGTCCATTTGTTTTCTGTCTTGCTCAGATGTGTTAAAAAGATGCAGACTTGGTTGCCAAGAATGTTTGATTTCTGAGAAATGAGACCTCAAACACACTGACAAATCTTGTCATCTCTTTTCTGTCCACGGCATCTGGCTGACTTGTGTGGATCCACCGGTGAGGATGAAAAGGTCTCAGGCCTACTCGTAACAAATTATTTAAAATTTAAGGATGTGCTGTATCTGTTGTAAAATGGAGAAAACAGACCTGAGCTGAAAAAGAAGGCCTATAGTCCAGACATGTACTGCTTGTACTTCCTGTAGTTGGATGTGTTTTTCTGTCATATGAGGCCTAATTGTGGTAAAAGTGCTTTTCTTCTTATTATGACCTCTCCGCCTGGATTTCTTATTGTGCAGTAAGACAATAAATACTTCCATTATCAACCATTACATACTGATGCGGGAAACACGTGTTCACTCTTTAACCTGCCATCGGTCTCTCCCCCCGAGTGAATCAGATGTCAGCTTGTGACTAAAAATAAAAAAGAAAGGAACATATGCTCCATGTCTCTCCTTCATACTCTTTTCCAGCTTGAACCATAAATCTTCTTCAAAGATTATTAATCATGGATGTCTTTAGGTCAGTAGACGTTGTGGTTGGCAGTTCTCACCTGAAGGGCATGGCCTTTTTTGTGCTGTGTTCAGGTCTCCTGGGAAAAGGTGATAATATGAACTTCCTACCTTCATTCTCTCTTCTGCCAGGCTGGGACTGAGATATTGGTGTCCATATGTAGATTTGAGCCAGAATATATTAATCTTATGTGAGAAATATTTGGGTCTACCTCAAATATAAGTAGATAAAACAATATTTAATTTTAGGAAATTACTCCAAAGGTGTTTTAACCATTCAAGGGCTGCCAAGCACAATGTTCAATTATCCATGGTGACATTTATTGGAGACAATATGTAGTACAAACTCCAGTACAAACTCCAGTACAAACTCCAGTACAAACTCCAGTACAAACTCCAGTACAAACTCCAGTACAAACTCCAGGTACAAACTCCAGTACAAACTCCAGTACAAACTCCAGTACAAACTCCAGTACAAACTCCAGTACAAACTCCAGGTACAAACTCCAGTACAAACCCCAGTACAAACTCCAGTACAAACTCCAGTACAAACTCCAGTACAAACTCCAGTACAAACCCCAGTACAAACTCCAGGTACAAACTCCAGGTACAAACTCCAGGTACAAACTCCAGTACAAACCCCAGTACAAACTCCAGTACAAACTCCAGTACAAACTCCAGTACAAACTCCAGGTACAAACTCCAGGTACAAACTCCAGTACAAACTCCAGGTACAAACCCCAGTACAAACTCCAGTACAAACTCCAGTACAAACTCCGTAACAAATCCAGTACCAAACTCCAGTACAAACTCCATGTACAAACCCATTACAAACTCCAGTACAAACTCCAGTACAAACTCCAGTACAAACTCCAGTACAAACCCAGTACAAACTCCAGGTACAAACTCCAGGTACAAACTCCAGGTACAAAACTCCAGTACAAAACCCCAGTACAAACTCCAGTACAAACTCCAGTACAAACTCCAGTAACAAACTCCAGGTACAAACTCCAGGTACAAACTCCAGTACAAACTCCAGTACAAACCCCAGTACAAACTCCAGTACAAACTCCAGTACAAACTCCAGTACAAACTCCAGTACAAACTCCAGTACAAACTCCAGGTACAAACTCCAGTACAAACTCCAGTACAAACCCCAGTACAAAACTCCAGTACAAACTCCAGTACAAACTCCAGTACAAACCCCAGTACAAACTCAGGTACAAACTCCAGGTACAAACTCCAGGTACAAACTCCAGTACAAAACCCCATACAAAACTCCAGTACAAAACTCCAGTACAAACTCCAGTACAAACTCCAGGTACAAACTCCAGGTACAAACTCCAGGTACAAACTCCAGTACAAACCCCAGTACAAACTCCAGTACAAACTCCAGTACAAACTCCAGTACAAACTCCAGTACAAACTCCAGTACAAACTCCAGGTACAAACTCCAGTACAAACTCCAGTACAAACTCCAGGTACAAACTCCAGTACAAACTCCAGTACAAACTCCAGTACAAACTCCAGGTACAAACTCCAGTACAAAGTCCAAGTACAAACTCCAGTACAAACTCCAGTACAAACTCCAGTACAAACTCCAGTACAAACTCCAGGTACAAACTCCAGTACAAACTCCAGTACAAACTCCAGTACAAACTCCAGTACAAACTCCAGGTACAAACTCCAGTACAAACTCCAGTACAAACTCCAGTACAAACTCCAGGTACAAACTCCAGTACAAACTCCAAGTACAAACTCCAGGTACAAACTCCAGGTACAAACTCCAGGTACAAACTCCAGTACAAACTCCAGTACAAACTCCAGTACAAACTCCAGTACAAACTCCAGGTACAAACTCCAGTACAAACTCCAGTACAAACTCCAGTACAAACTCCAGTACAAACTCCAGGTACAAACTCCAGTACAAACTCCAGTACAAACTCCAGTACAAACTCCAGTACAAACTCCAGGTACAAACTCCAGTACAAACTCCAGTACAAACTCCAGTACAAACTCCAGTACAAACTCCAGGTACAAACTCCAGTACAAACTCCAGTACAAACTCCAGTACAAACTCCAGTACAAACTCCAGTACAAACTCCAGGTACAAACTCCAGGTACAAACTCCAGTACAAACTCCAGTACAAACTCCAGTACAAACTCCAGTACAAACTCCAGGTACAAACTCCAGTACAAACTCCAAGTACAAACTCCAGGTACAAACTCCAGGTACAAACTCCAGGTACAAACTCCAGTACAAACTCCAGTACAAACTCCAGTACAAACTCCAGTACAAACTCCAGTACAAACTCCAGGTACAAACTCCAGTACAAACTCCAGTACAAACTCCAGTACAAACTCCAGTACAAACTCCAGGTACAAACCCCAGTACAAACTCCAGTACAAACTCCAGTACAAACTCCAGTACAAACTCCAGTACAAACTCCAGGTACAAACTCCAGTACAAACTCCAGTACAAACTCCAGTACAAACTCCAGTACAAACCCCAGTACAAACTCCAGGTACAAACTCCAGGTACAAACTCCAGGTACAAACTCCAGTACAAACCCCAGTACAAACTCCAGTACAAACTCCAGTACAAACTCCAGTACAAACTCCAGGTACAAACTCCAGGTACAAACTCCAGGTACAAACTCCAGTACAAACCCCAGTACAAACTCCAGTACAAACTCCAGTACAAACTCCAGTACAAACTCCAGTACAAACTCCAGTACAAACTCCAGGTACAAACTCCAGTACAAACTCCAGTACAAACTCCAGGTACAAACTCCAGTACAAACTCCAGTACAAACTCCAGTACAAACTCCAGGTACAAACTCCAGTACAAAGTCCAAGTACAAACTCCAGTACAAACTCCAGTACAAACTCCAGTACAAACTCCAGTACAAACTCCAGGTACAAACTCCAGTACAAACTCCAGTACAAACTCCAGTACAAACTCCAGTACAAACTCCAGGTACAAACTCCAGTACAAACTCCAGTACAAACTCCAGTACAAACTCCAGGTACAAACTCCAGTACAAACTCCAAGTACAAACTCCAGGTACAAACTCCAGGTACAAACTCCAGGTACAAACTCCAGTACAAACTCCAGTACAAACTCCAGTACAAACTCCAGTACAAACTCCAGTACAAACTCCAGGTACAAACTCCAGTACAAACTCCAGTACAAACTCCAGTACAAACTCCAGTACAAACTCCAGGTACAAACTCCAGTACAAACTCCAGTACAAACTCCAGTACAAACTCCAGTACAAACTCCAGTACAAACTCCAGGTACAAACTCCAGTACAAACTCCAGTACAAACTCTTGGTGGACTGAAGTCCAGTTTCCACTGACACAGGAGGGTTTGTTAGTCTGTCAACTGTAGTAAATAAGAGCGTCATGACTGTTTTTGGTGATGATGTCAGAGACGTAGGACTTCCTGCCTTCCTCAGTTGTAAATTAAATTGTTCTGACTGGACCACATTTCTCCTTCTGTCATCTACAAGTACAGAAATGTCAAAACCTTCTAATAAACCGGGTCCCAGCTTGTACTGTACAGGTAAGCAACGTCAAAGTTGGATGAAATGCGACATGTCCGTTCTGACTGCGGTCACCTCGACACAGATCGGATACGTATTTGATTTAGAACCACATATGAAAGAGGCCTGGGTTGGATTTAAATCAAATCTTGATTTGCACAGTTCAGACTGTTATTGCAAAATCCAAAATGAGTCACATATGTGCAAAAAATTGGAATTCAGCTGCCGTGTAAATGTAACTGCTACGAGCTTAATAGATCTATTTAAGGCTTTATTTTCTTATGTAGTGTCAGATTTAAAAAATGAACGATAACAACTTGGTTTGATTACTGAATGGTGAAGCTCTTTTTTAATATGAATCAGAGTGTGAAATGACCACAAATTACCAGCCAACTGTGGGCTTTTTCGGGTAGTTGGCTCATGTTCCAAGATGCTGTGGCAGGCTTCCAGCCTCTGTTCCGGCTCGGGCTTATGCTAACAAACTGGTTAATAACTTCTTATTTTTTTAAATTGTCTATTAGTACCCGTCATGTCACCTGATCTGATTCAAAACTCTTCCCGTTTGTATGTTTCCCCCCACATCTGGAAGACAGCAGTCATCAAACCACTGTTGAAAAACAGCAGTTTGGGCAAGTTGCAAATGCAAAATTACAGACCCATCTCAGATATTCCTTTCATCAGTACGGTTATTAAAAAAGCTGTGTTTCAACAATTAAATACCTTCTTAACTCTGACCAGCTGCTTTAAAGTCTTCCAGCCCAGTTTTCATGCCCACCAAAGCACTGAGACCCTGACGCTGAGCCATTGTCAAAGTGTTGAATGACATCTACACAAATACAAACTGTGGAAGAGCCCCGGCGCTTGTTTTATTAGACCGCAGAACAGCTTTTGACACTGTGAACCATGGCATATTACTAGAGCGATGGAGAATTGGGTCGGATTTTCAGGCACGGTACTTGACTGGTTTGAGTCTTATGTAAAGGACAGGGACTACATTGTTTCAGCGGGTAACTTTACATTGGAATCAGCAATAATTACATGTGGAGTTCTTGTGCGTGAATGGCAACACAGTGCGAACATCAAGCCGAAAGCCTGTATGTCACAGCTGGTGTTATGACATGACATGGGAAATTAATGTGGGTTCCTTCCCAGCTGTATGACAATATATTAAAATTTCCCCCACTTTAATATGTTGGAAATATGAGTTTGCAGTAAGATTTCAGAACAGAAAAGCATTAGCGGAAAGGAAAGATGATGCTTACTCTTAGTTTGTACAGGTTTAAGTCTATAAGCCTGTTGTGAGCCACGACATAAAGCTGTTTAAAGAAGCAATTCAGTGTTCTATCTATCTATCTATCTATCTATCTATCTATCTATCTATCTATCTATCTATCTATCTATCTATCTATCTATCTATCTATCTATCTATCTATCTATCTATCTATCTATCTATCTATCTATCTATCTATCTATCTATCTATCTATCTATCTATCTATCTATCTATCTATCTATCTATCTATCTATCTATCTATCTATCTATCTATCTATCTATCTATCTATCTATCTATCTATCTATCTATCTATCTATCTATCTATCTATCTATCCAGGACACCATATCGTTTCACATATCGACTTGATATCAAAACTGAGCATCGCATTTAGCTGGGTTAATAGAAACGTAAATGTTTTCTTGAACCAGGCTGTAAATATATTTATTTCTGCTCTAATAGTGGACATTTTAACATGGGAGTTAATAGAAATGGACTTGCTTTTGGAGCCTCTAGCGGCCAGTCGAGGAACTGCAACAAAACTACTTAAGTTGTACTCTGCCCCCATTTACGCAGAACATTACAGTTGTTCTGTAAAAAATGAATGGGAGAAGAAAGAAACCAAAAGAGTGAAAAGGGGAACTACAGAGGACAGTTGATACTTGGATGGATGTTTAAATTGAATTATAATTTCAATTCTCTTTTTTTGTCATTTTTTGTCCCTTTCTCCACTCATTTACACTTTTGTGTTTTCTTTTTTCTTGTCATTTTCTTCTCTTATCTGATCCTTTCGTGATGAAATGAATTAAAAGTGTTTAAATATTCACATAGCCCCATCAAAGATTGATGCATCAACAGGTTTTATGTGAAATATCTGTTTTTCATTTGGAGCCTTATTTTGTTTTTTAGGACAGATGCCACCACGGAGAACAGGGTTGCTTTAATAGTTACAATACATTCTTGTTGGCAGGTGTCTGCACACCCTGTTTAAATATGTTATGTGATTATGTAAATTGTGTGTGTGTATATGTGTGTGTGTATGTGTGTATGTATATATATATATATATATATATATATATATATATATACAGATATTAATACAAACATTATTCATCAATACTATACTTCAATACTATTCATCCAGGAGGATAAATGTATAGATGCAACAAACTTTCCGCTCTGATTTTATAAGACAACCTAGGCACGTGGAGATCCTGAGGTTTCAAACACACACTGGTGGTGTCGGACGTTTCATGGTTCAGCTACATACAGTCTCTGGCTGCTGCCATCACAACCTGGATCCAGATAAACATGGATCCTTGATCAGAACGTTTCAGGAGAGATTTATATGATTAGATATTGTTTACACATTGGAAAATGTTTTCCTGCAACTGGCAAATTAAAGGGACTAATATGTGCTGATACATTGTGAGCAAAGTACTGGACACCTAGGAACCAGTGTGGGCAGAGAAAGCACTTTCACACTGCATTAGAAGATGCACCAGAGGAGCTCTTGGCTGGCGGTAGAAGTCGGTAGATCTACTCACAAACTCCTACATCATCATCATTGTACTACACCAAATGCACCTGATGGAATTTATTAAACATGTGAATTTATTGTTGTGTGTGTGTCTTTCTCTTCGCTGCTGTGAATGGATGTGTGTGCTTCTACCCTTCAAGATGAGAGCATGTCAACGCTTTGTTAACTAAGGGACGTTTGTTTTTGCAGTACAATGCCACGCAGACTGCCTGTCATGTTTGGGGACTCCTGACCACTGTGAGACCTGCAGGGACCCAAAAGCCTTACTGCATCTTGGCCGTTGCCTGTCCGTCTGTCCAGCAGGCTACTACGCTGAAGGACAAGTCTGTGCAGGTAAAACTGGCTGATGCATCTGAAGACATGTCAACAACTCCTATCATAGCTGCCACTTCAACACGTTTAGTCATAGGAGCCTTCATCCTTTACCTAAAAACAAAAAAACCACCATTGCACTAGAAAGGACAGGAAGCAAAACGAACTGCAATGAGCAAAAGAAACAAACTCTGTTAGATTTTAACACGACCTAAGCTTCAAAAGAACATATGGACCATGACTGGACTGAGTATGGACTGGTGACCTGTACCTGTACGCCTGCCTACGGCCTACGGCCTGGTGGTCTGCTGGAGCCGGGATAGGCTCCACCAGACCACCATGAGCCTGCGTTGGATTAAGCAATTATAGGAAATGGATGGATGTAACAGATGGATAATAACAAGCCGGCATTAAAATTTAAGCTTAAAGATACCGTGTTTCTGAATAGATTTTGTGTTTTTGTGCAGATAGGAGTTTATATCAAACCAGAGTTTGATTTGAAGATTTGAAGATACCTTCTGGATCGAAAGCCTAACCTCTCCAAGACATAAAGAAAATGAAGTCCAGTTGCCTTGCCTCGGGCCTTCGAGAGTAACCATGACCTGGATGACTGTCCACAAACAGTTTCTTTTTATTTATGTTTGTGCATGAACTGGCTGGGCCACCTTGACCGAACATTGACCCACAACAGCTGTAATCGTCTTAGCATTTTACTGAATTGATTTCTACCCTCCTCTGCCAAAGTCCATTGACCTATTCTCCATGTGAGCCAGGCGTTTCCACCACACTGCCAGTTTGTAGAGCTGTGAACGCAAACACCTTGAAGTCCTAAAACTATTAAGCACACATGAACATTATGAATCTGAAAAGTTGGAGCTCATTGCAGCACAGCCGTTCCACACGTGTACTTGGGAAAATTAAACTGAGCTCTTTAGGTTCTTTGAATGTACGAATGAAGCCAGCATAACATTATTCAGTCAGGAAACCGAGTCCCTGAGATCAGCGTTATTCCAGCAGCAAAGAGGCAAAACAAACCATGGAAGAATGCACTGCATCATCTTTGGAATATCATCACACAGCTGATGTTGTAAGATGTTTCAGCAGTATTCCTAAATAATGCACTGAAATCCTTAAAATACATTATTTGAAATGAATTTTGCACCATTATTTTTTTGTTATACATTCAAATAATGACAAATCCACTCTTGAGGTTTGCAGCATGTTGAACAATGTTTGTGTGTACATTCTTAGATTGAGAGTTTTTAAACACAAAAGTCAACATTTCTGTAGTGACTAAGATCATATGAATGTGTTACCTGCTACTATTGAATTCACATCAGGCACTTGATGCAAAATGCCAGACAAGCAAAACTCTAGTGTTATTCATCTGTTTTTCAGATGCAGAGAACTGCCAACAATATTTGAGATAAAACAATAAACTTAAACTGGAAATCTTTGATAGGCGTCTGTATTCTTTATCTGTAAGGGACAAAACAAAGTATTTACTTGGTGTATGAAGCACTTCCCCTAGAAAAACCATAACTAAAAACATGGCTCAGAACAGACCCTGCTTCTTTAAAAAACTGGTATTATATAACTTATACATTTCTTTGGCGTTGAAAGAGAAACGCGGTTGTCGGCCACTCAGCCGGATGAGTCCATGTACACATACTTCTCAGCCGACTTAGGCGCAGGAGTCTCAGAAATAGTATATTTTTATGAGAATCCTCTTCTCGTTGAGCCCAGACCTGCCGGTACTCCGCACCACATTTATGAAGAGGAGGTCTGAGCTTTTTAAGTGTTGATCTTCTTTCACTCTCATAGGAACTTCATTTGCATTTTGTATTTTCTTCCTTTCTAGATATTTGCTAAAATTATGCAACATTTGCTCGTTTGATTTTAACCGTGATGTCCTAACCCCCCCAGCCTGCCCATCATCCTGCGCCACCTGTTCCAGTAGGTGGGACTGCCAGTCCTGCGGCTCCCAGCTGCCGTTGCTGAGTGCTGAAAGTGCAGAGTGCCTGGCGTCCTGTCCTCCTGGCTCCTACCAGTCCGACCACAAACACTGTCGCCGTAAGTAACACAGCGATTTAGAGAACAATGAAAACATTAACAGCCAAAATACACTGGGATCGCATCTTGTCATCTGTTGTGTGGAAGATGGGCAGCTCCAGGTTTTCTTTGGGACAGTGGACACAGTGATGCAGGTTATTCTGACGAGGTTTATGAGGTAGAGATGAAGATGAAGAACCTTTGAAAAAGAGCAAAGTACGTTTTATAGAGGCACATTTAATCAGTGCTCTGTCCAAACCCTTGTATCTATGGAATATATTTATTTCTCTCTCTCATTCTCTCTCTCTCTCTCTCTCATTCTCTCTCTCTCTCTCTCTCTCTCTCTCTCTCTCTCTATATATATATATATATATATATATATATATATATATATATATATATATATATATATATAATGTATGTATATATATATATATATATATATATATATATATATATATATATACATACATTATATATATATATATATATATATATACATACATATACATATACATATATATATACTGTATGTGTACACATACACATACAGTATATATATATGTACTGTATGTGTATGTATATATATATATATATTTACACACAAAGCTACAGTGGACATCCCCTAAGTCAAGTTTATTGTCAATTCTGCTACATGTGAGGTTCATACAGAGAATCTAAATTGCGTTACCCTCAAACCCTCGGTGCTACACAATAAATACATTTTAAACACAAAGTGCAAATTAAAAAGAAACAAGTTATGGCATGACGTTTGGTTTAAGTGTACAACAGTTTTAAAGGTGTGTGACGGTCCTGCAGGTGTTCAGCTTATCGGTCTGGTTAAAGTGACCTGGTGCAAAGTAGGCGGTCCAGTTCTGCCAAAGTTCCTGGTGCAGAAACTGAGGTCAGAGTGAGTGAGGGGGGGGCAGGGAATGAAACGGAGGAAGAGCTGGGAGAGTGTTCAGCGTCCTGACGGCCTGGTGGATGAAACTGTCCCTCAGTCGGCTGGTTCTGGTTCTGGCCCGGAGGGTCCGCAGCCTCCTCCCTGATGGCAGCAGCCTGAAGAGGCTGTGTGACGGGTGGGTGGGGTCTCTCACAATGCTGAGGGCTTTGGAGTCAGACGGGTCTGTAAATGTCCTGAAGTGAGGGGAGAGAGACACCAACGATCTTCTCAGCTGCTCTCACGACGCGTTGGAGAGACTTGCGGCAGGTTGCGGTGCAGCTCCGTACCACACGGTGATGCAGCTGGTCAGGATGCTCTTGATGGTGCCTCTGTAGAAGGTTACCTGATGGGGGCGGGGCTCTGGCTCTTCTCAGTTTGCGGAGGAAGTAGAGACGCTGCTGTGCCTTCTTGGCGAGTGATGCGGTGTTAACAGTCCAGGAGAGGTCCTCTGAGATGTGGACACCCAGGAACTTGGTGCTGCTCACCCTCTCCACAGCAGCACCGTTGATGGTCAGAGGAGCATGCTGGGTGTGTTGTCTCCTGAAGTCGGCAACAATCTCCTTGGTCTTCTCCACGTTCAGGGAGAGATTGTTGTCTGCACCACTCAGCCAGGCGGCTCACTTCGCTCCTGTAGTTTGACTCATCGTTGTTGTTGATGAGACCCACCACAGTCGTGTCGTCCGCAAACTTTACGAAGAGGTTGGAGCTGTGAATCGGTGTGCAGTCGTGGGTCGGCAGGGTGAAGAGGAGGGGGCTCAGCACACATCCCTGGGGGGCCCCTGTGCTCAGTGTGATGGTGCTGGATGTGTTGCTGCCGACCCGTACTGCCTGTGGTCTCCCAGTCAGGAAGTCCAACAGCCAGTTGCACAGCGAGGTGCTGATCCCCAGCTGGTCCAGTTTGTGAACGAGCTGCTGGGGGATGATGGTGTTGAATGCTGAACTGAAGTCGATGAAAAGCATTCTTACATAAGCGTTTCTGGTGTCCATATGTGTGAGGGCTGTGTGGAGGGCAGTGGAGATGGCGTCGTCAGTGGACCGGTTGGAGCGATATGCGAACTGGTAGGGGTCCAGAGAGGGGGGGAGAGCAGCCTTGATGTGATGCATGACTAGCCGTTCAAAGCACTTCATGATGATGGGAGTCAGTGCAACTGGACGGTAGTCGTTGGAGCAGGAGGGAGATGACCGTTTTGGGACCGGACGGATGTTGGTGGCTTTGAAGCACGTGGGAACCACCGCCTGACTCAGTGACATGTTAAAGATGTCTGTGAAGACATCCGTGAGTTCTCCTGCACAGTCTCTCAGTACACGACCAGGTATGTTGTCAGGACCCGGAGCTTTGCGGGCGTTGATCCTGCTGAGGGATCTCCTCACAATGTCCGGTGACAGCGTCAGCACCTGGTCGCCGGGAGGGGGTGGTGCTTTCTGTGCGGCGATGGTGTTGTGTGCCTCGAAGCGGGCGAAGAAGGTGTTCAGCTCATTCAGCAGGGATGTGCTGCTCTCACAGGTCTGCGGTGGGGGCTTGTAGTCCGTAATGGTCTGAATCCCTCGCCACAGGCTCCGTGTGTCCCTGCTGTTGCTGAAACGGCGGGCTATCCTCCTGGAGTACCGTCTCTTAGCCTCCCTGATGCCATGGGACAGGTTGGTCGTAGCTGTCTTTAGACCCACTTTGTTTCCAGCTCTGAAGGCAGCGTTCCGAGCCCTCAGGAGTCTGTGGACTTCCTTTGTCATCCACGGCTTCTGGTTGGCTCTGACTTTGATGGTTCTGGAGTCTGTTACATCATCGATGCACTTGGCGATGTAGGCGGTAACAGACTCTGTGTACTCCTGGAGGTCTGTGGTGTTGTTGGTGGTGGCAGCTTCTCTGAACATGCTCCAGTCTGTGGTGTTGAAGCAGTCTCGAAGTGCCTCTGTGGACCCCTCTGACCACACCCGGACCTGCTTCCAGACTGGTTTGGCAGCTCTAACCATGCCACTGGTTAAAGCTGGTTAAAGCTGCCAAACCAGTCCGGAAGCAGGTCCAACAACACCACCGGAAGCACAACAGGAACACGTCCACCGTATGTCAATAAAAGTTAGCTGTGGCTACCAGCTCCTTCAGCTGATTCTCGCTGCAACAGCTCCAGAGCTGCTGGCGGACGTTTGCAGCTGCATATCCCATTTCACATGCTGACTCGATGACAAAATGACAACTTGGTTTCCTGTTTAGCCGATGCTGGGCTAGTACACACTGCTGGTCGCTTGGCTAAGCGCAGTAGCATGATGATTACGAATGAGGAGCTGATGGTGGCTGGATCAGAAGACATTGACTCGCTTTTGGAGCCAGTCGAGGAACTGCAACGAATCTTAGTTCGACATGAGCCTCAACCCAGAAGTCAGTCATGTTTACCGCCGTGCAGCGCCCTCCCTTAACATCAGCCCATATGTCTCTGGAGGCTAAGCAGTCCAGTTTCCTAATCCAATAAAGTTTTTTTCTTAGTATAATTTATACAGGTATATAGTCTCTTGAAAGCATTGAGTTTTTGAAAGCTTTATTTATTTATACTTTGTTTATACAGAGTTACTTATGAATGCACAAAGTGAACTGAGTGTGAAGACTGATACTATGGAACCACAGCAAACTTTGGAGGGGAGTCAGAGGTGAGAGTGTTACCTGGTGTGAAAGCATATCTGCCATCTTTTCCCTCAAGACACCTGAAAAAAGACTGTCAAAGAGCTCGGCCCTTCAACCAGGATCTCTCTGGAGAGACAGCTGCAGAGAAGAATGGCAAGGTAGAAGAAATAGCCTCAGTCCTCAGGGGGGGCAATTTGAAAATCCTTTTTAGAGGATTGTCATATTTTTAGTCAAATATTGTGTAGGTCTTTTCCATTTTAATTCCAGCATTTCTTCTGGTGAACTCAGAATTTTCGCATCATTTAGTGGGGTGGTTTCAGAGGAACCTGCTGCTTTCACAGTTCAGAAAACGAGGTTGACTAACAATGGGATACAGTTGGTGCTTCAGTGATTTGGCTTCCTGGGATGAACTCTGCGTGACTTCTCTTCAGAAACTGGTTATCTGAGTGCATGTTCTAACTAAATATTTCACGATGAGATGAAGAAAAAAGCTCTTTTTTTATTTTTTTTATGAGTACAAGTATTTTTGCTTCAATATTAGACTATTTTCAAAGTTTTAGTTTTGGATGCACTGCTGCTGTGCTGCTCCTGCCCTCCTGCTTTATGTTACCGTACTCATTAAAAAAAAGTTATGGAAAATATTTGTGTAATCGTAGCCCAGCCCCCACCCAGCCCCCACCCAGCCCCCACCCAGCCCCCACCCAGCCCCCCACAATGACAGTGCACGGCTGCCAGGGTGAGCTGGCTGTCAAATTCCTGGTATTTCATAATTCTCAATACTCCCTTCTGCAGCTGCAAAAGCACTGAGATTGCCAGCAGTTCTAATTAGCAAATCATAAAGTTCCACAGTGACTCCAACTGATTATGTGCTAACAAATAAAGCTTGGCCTCAGACACATGCTAAGGTACAGAAAACTGTTTAGCAGGACCTTTCTATGAAGTGGTGCAGTGCTAATATGATTCCTGGGAATGATGGGTCGCAAGGAGATGAATGTGAGATGGGTTGGCTTGGTGAGAAGAGACTAACTACTGTGCCATAATAGTTAGTCTAGTCTTGCAGCTCAATTTCACACCTTCGTGATTATTGTCAGGAGGATTGCATACCTCCCTGCATGCAAGCTTGCAGCTTTAAATGGGTGAGACTGCAGCTCTGGCTGTAAAATAAAACCCTGCCTCCATCCCTGCAGCCATCCTGCCACTGCACACCAGCCCTCTGCTCTGTTTCCACTGCCCTGCTTTTGTACTGTCCATTGCAAAATGCATCACTCATGCATTTATAATATCTAGCCTGGCCAGAAACTGCAAAGAGTTTATAAGGTATGCACCTACTCTGCATTTAAGCAGCTTTAACACTGAATAAAAAAGCAAAAGTCTTTTGTAGAGCTTATTTTCACCATTTAAACCCCTCAGTGTTTCAGCCAACTAATCAGCTGACCCTTTCCTTTAACCTCTAATAAATTGCAAAAACGTCTTGGTCACACACACACGCACACACACACACACACACACACACACACACACACACACACACACACACACACACACACACACACACACACACACATTTTCTTCTGGGAAAGGCACACAAAGGGCCCTAGATTCACTGAGGCTGTTAATCAGTAGTTCCATTAGGTTGGATTCTGCCTGAATGAATTCATTGTTGGGGAAAATGGAAGGAGGGGTTGAAGGAGGGGTTGAAGGAGGGGGTAGAGGAGATGGGAGTTGACATCAGTAATGAACGTGTGAGATGTTGTGAAGGTGCTTGAGAAGCTTCCTCTGGATTGTGTCTTATCTTGGCAGAAGACCTGGACCACCCAGAGAAGAGTGTCTCCCCAAGCTTTCACTTTAACACCTCTAGTTTGTGACTGAAAGCTTTAGTGCGTCTGCGTGAAGTTCCCTCCGGTAGGTTGTACAGAATTATGGGAAGGGATTGTGTTCCACTCCGAGACATTTCTGTCTTGTCCCAGTGCTCAGAGAGGCCTGGTTCTGATCTAGGACATGCGTTTCACCACTTCGTCTTGCAGGTGCTGCACACAGCTATCCAGGCCACCACCTACCTTCCACTTCCAAACAACCTCGAGTGTTTACCTGTATAGAAGCATAGATTTGCAATGACAAACGAACTGCTTACTAATTGGTTGTTTATGTGTTTAGGGACACTTATCATAAGCTATTAAAAATGGCTGGTATGAGTGAAAAGCAAGCTTGCCTCTGAATTCATGTTGACAGCAAAGACACCGTTTTCCATGTTGCTTACCGGAGTGATGCTCCAACTCCATCACGAACACAAAAACACAAAAACACAAAAACACGTGCAGCCATGAAAGAAAACTTTTAATAATACTACTTTTAAAGTGGTCTGCATGTCACATAAAATGGCCACAATTGGTTTTCACATTCAAAGGACCTAAATGTTGCATTTAAGTTTATTTTTTAAATGTGGGAGTTGACTACTGTGCAAAACAAGTGTATTTCACTAACTTCCTGCTCCACTTATTCCAGATAACTGACATAATTGGAAGTAAACATTTAATCTGTGCTGAGCTACAAAATCCGCCGTTACGAAGAGAATGTATGTGGTCCTTGCTGATTGTTTTTTTCTTTAATATTCAGTTGCCTTCTTCTTTAATTAAATCCGGACTCTTTTATAAGCTCAGCTGCTGTATTTTGAGGCAGTTCTAGTTGTTTTGTTGTGACCGTGTATCTGAGGTC
This sequence comes from Xenentodon cancila, assembly GCA_014839995.1. NCBI lineage: Eukaryota > Metazoa > Chordata > Actinopteri > Beloniformes > Belonidae > Xenentodon > Xenentodon cancila. The sequence continues at coordinate 7,008,544 of CM026202.1, read as the reverse complement.
ATTTTGGACGCCTGCTTCTGACATGTCAGTTTCAGCAGCCACCAGAATAACACACTCACACACAAAATCCCATACAAACATGATTTTATTTTTGACTTTATTCTCATAAACGATTTTCGTAATAGCTTGATATTTCATATCATGTATTTATCTGTTTATCTACCCAAAGCTGCTTTCTCTGTGCTTAGTTTAATTGCTGAATCTCTCATCTGGTTTTACCACTGAGGGTTTGGAGGGGATGTGAACCACAGCAGCGCGGTAATTACGTCCCCACCTGCCCCGGAGGGCCGGGAACGGGGATTATCCAGCGCACCGTGTGAATGTGCATTCATCTCAACCTGCCCCGGTTTATGCAGAGCAGACTTCGGAGGAGTTTTTTTGGCAACTGACCTGCTAGGATTACATTTGCTGATAACTTTACACTTCAGGCTGCACAGAAAAATAAATTGCTTTCCTGAGAGGGGCAAGGTAAAGGACGTGTAATCTTCTTGTAGGCTGTAACCATGTCGGGAGGGGGAGTGTGTGTGCAGAGTGACCTATTCATGTAAAAGTAGAGTCCCGTCTCCCGTCTGGTTCTTTCACTTCATCTGGAAGAATAGTTTAGCACTTTCTTCAAACCTCTTGCTAAATGAGACATTAAAGGCATTTTTGTAATGAATATATAGATCCATTCATTTTTAGGTGGGCAGCTTATCTAATTTTAAACGGTGTTCTAGCCAGCCAGAGTGATGTGCACATTAATATTTAACAGAAGTGTTAAAAGTTGCAGATGTTTAGAGGTCAACACGTTGTTACCACATTGAAAGCTCTCAAATCTGTTCACTTTCAGTAATTTCAGAGAACGCAAACAGGTTACAGATGAAGTCTGTCAGATTCAGTCTGAATCCCGTCATAATCCAACAATAATCAAACACTTTTCCCTGTAAATGTCAAAGCTCTGTGATCCTGACCTAAAGATGTATTGCAACATCAAAGACATCTCTTCTTAATTCATGTGTAATAACTGTCAAACTTAAACGCTGTACTTTGTACTTCACAGACATCCTTTTGCCAGAACTTTATATAGATTGTTTGATTGATTATCCCAACTTTCAGACAGGCTGTTGAAACTCTGCTGCAATAGGTAATCAATCAATCACAGAGCTGCGTCTGCCTCTAGTTTTGATTGAGGTACAATTTTAATTTGGACAAAGTTTGATTAGTGAAAACTTAGTTTGTGAAAACTTTAGTTGCTTTTTTACTTTCTGAAGGGCGAAAAAGCCATGAAAGTCACCTGCCAATCAGGGGTGTTTATATTTGAATGAGACGTCCTGAGATCCTGGGATACGTTCCTGAAGATCCCCATGAGCCTAAATAGGAGTAGGGAGGTATAGATGATAGGGGGATAGATTTAGTTATTTTCATTTTATTTTAAATAGTGCTTTCTTTTTTGTCTGTTCTCATGTTGCAGTCTACTTCTCTTAGGAATCAGATCACATTTTGGGGATACTTGTACATTATCCACTACTGTTCAGCACTTTGGTCACTTTGGTGTGTTTAAAGTGCTTTATAAATAAAGGTGAGTTGAGTTCTCACACTCAGGAGACAGGATACTGCAGGTCAAACTTACGGTGAGTTCACGCTTACTTTGACACGGATGCAGTGATGCACCTTTTGCTGTTAAAATGAAAGCTGGCAGTCTTGTTACAGACTGTGTCCTGGTTTGGTTTTGCAATGCTGCCGCTCTCTGTGTTGACATTGAAAACAATGGCACCCTCAGATATCTGCATCACATGACGGCGCTGGGAAGAGAGGAGCTGATAAACGGCTGTAACGTGGCGCTTTGGAATTGAGACTTGGACTCTGTCCAAATGATCAACACAGTGAGCTGGGATCCTTTCTTACATTGGATTTATGAAGACTGAGGTTTCTTCCCGAATGAAATGATCTAAACACCATGAGTCTACAGAGACCTGGTTTGCAGACAAGAGACTCAGTCGATTTAGTGAATTCACAGCAGAAACCCAGTGACGCTGCAGCTGAGCAGCTGCTGTGCAGGAGGATCCATGCTCATATGTAACAACGAAACCAGCTCAAAAGCAGTAAATGTGTTATAAATCAGGAAGAAAAAGAGAGGAAGGATGACGTGAGAGAATGTCATTGAAGAGCGGGAGGGGTCACAGTCTCTCTTCTGCCATCTCACATTATTACGATTTTTATCAAGGTCAAGGTCAAGGTCAAGGTCAGGGCACTGATTGAATTAATTAGATTCTCCTTGGAAACATTTCCCCAATTCTCCGTGAATTTGTCTCACTAATGCCTCAAAATTAAATTTTTCATAGTTTGACCGTTTGTCTTTAACATTATTTTACAAATAATTTTCAAGAAATGATTAATGAAGCTGTTTATTTGATCAGATTTACGTCTTGGACTAACTCACTACAAAGATTTAAGGAGCTAAAAAAAAAATCTCATCATTAAAAGACTTTGATGTTCTTAACGTTCTTGTCCATTAATGATCATGATCTTTTTTATAAATAATCTATTTAAAGACTTATCATAAGTGGAAGCTCATTTGTACAGCGAGGGGTGTTAACACAAACCAGTGTACTTTAAACACCAAAATGACGGGTCCTGGTGGGATGAAGGGCAGCTTCCACCGACACGGCGGGTTTGTTAGTATATACACATCAGATTGAACCTGGAGATTGGATTTTCTCCATCTGTGCTCAGTTTTCCGACACTGTTTTTCCATTTTTCACCAGTGTGGAACTTCGCCATTCAGAATCGTCGTACTTTATAAATGTGATACTTTAGAGCTGGAACCAACACAGGGTGTTTAAATTTTTGGGGCAACATGCAAAACCAAAACCTTTTTCGTTCTGTCAGACTCAACACATGTAATTACTATGAGCGAGTCATGGTCATTTCTTTGGACACATCCAGATATCCTCTTCACTGCGTTCTTAGTAGACAGAGACGGTAGAAAGAGAGCCAAGCAAGAAACTACAGCTGTTGTTGAACTGGGAGCTCTGGAGTGCGATGGTAACCTGCAGGTGTTGTATTTCCAAAAGTGATAGAAAGTGAATTTATCACCTTCCTGATGCTTCTCCCAGTGTTCAGACTTGTATCATTAGCTTTCCTTAGTCTTGAGAATTTCTCCCGACACATATGAAAGTGAATTCCACCGGAGTTCAAGCTGGTACCTTGATGCTGCAGCAGGGACGGGGCAGGCCGGCGTCAGCTGCAGGTGTTTTAGAGACGTTGTTAGACCCCGGTGACAGAGGCGGACAATCATATGCAAACGATTTTCAGGCCATGTGAATTTTTTTGTGGTGCACATTTGTAAATATACAATTTTAGGAACAGAGATGAGTTTTGAGGGGATTAATACCTGATGAAGGAAGATGTAGAAGATGAGAGACGTTGCAAACAGGTGATCCTATGAGGCAATAAAGAAGTAGGAGTGGGACTAACAATAGAAGGCATTTCTGATATCAAACTTGCACAATTACACCCACAAATGTGCTTGCCTTATGATTGATGAGATATTCTCAGGCCCTGGCTAATGGTGATTACTGAAAAATGCCCATTAATCAGCTCTATTAATCTTAATTGGTCTACTTCTAGACTTCCAGCTGGTTTTCACAGGCAGCCTAGACTTGATAATTGTCCCTAAATCTTAGATGTTTGTAATTGATGTGTATTAGAACATTAGATGGACCCAGAACAGCTTATAGATGACAGCAAAAGAACTTTTGAGGATAACATGATCCTCTGGAAGTGTTTTAATATGTTGTCACAAATGTATATGGCAGAGTTGACCTCCAAGGGAACTCTGGATCGTCCAGATTTTGAACTTCTGTAAACTGCACCAACTAACACATGTGGTGGTTTCATGCCGCGTGACCTTGAACAGGATGAAGCAGATATAGAAAACAGGTTGAAATTCAGTAAAAAAAAAGGATGAAATCAGGGTTTTTGTGTTATTGAAACAGACCACCTGCAATACATTCAGTTCTATTTATAGCTCTCTTCCACCTCCTAAATTAACTTAATGAGGCTTAGCTATTACAGTAACTGTAATGTCTGCTTTCATTATTTCCAGACTCGGTGTAAATGATGTGCTTCAGCACCTGTTTTGGTCATGGTTGTAACACCCACCCTCCCGTCCTCTCCATCACCCAGGCTGCCATGAGTCTTGCTCGGAGTGCCGTGGCCCGAGCCCGCAGGAATGCGCGTCGTGTTCAGACCCGGCTGCCTTGCTCAAAGTAGGATCGTGTGTCCCTGACTGCGGTCCTGGGTACTACAGTCGAGAAGGCTTCTGCTACGGTAACTTTAACATGCATCCACGCTCCCTTCTTACACCTACAGCATGTAGCCAGTAAAAAATGATTTTTGTTTTTGTTTTGCAGTAATAGATATAATAGATATGGTTTTATAGCAGTTTTGCAGCCATCTAGGTTGCTTGTTTTCATACACTCCCATATAACTGATTTCCCTTCTCTAGTGAGATTAGTTCAGTAGGTTCCGGCTTACTGAAATAATTCAAAATAAAAATAACACTATATAATATAAATAATAATCTGTTGTCAGCATGTACTCATGTGTCCCTTCCTGCATGCCCCCGTCCCTAGAAAATGTACATTTAAAATGTCTTCAAAGTAACAGCTGATGACAGTTTGCCAACTGTTTAAAAAAGCCACCAAAGTAAGTTAGTCGGAAACTCCGACTTTGTTATAATGAGATTCGCAATAACCCCCAGCTTCAGTGACCTTCAACGTCTGATACTGCCTGAGTTATTTATGCCCTGTTTTCCCAGAGTCCTCTTGTACATCTCTATATCAAATGGGCTACGGTAATAAGAAACAGATATGGGAGGCTTGTTTTCCCAATAAATGACAAATAATAAAACCTGTTTTATATTCAGGTATTTTGTCTGCTTACATGGGTTCAGTAAATTGATCAATTTCTCAAATTATATGATATGAATCTGCTTTTTAAATGTAAGTTTTGCACAGAAAATATATTTAGAAAATGTGAGGAAATTAAAGAAAGGTTAAGAGCCACACGAAAGCTACTGTCAATCAAACATGTATGTGATTTTTTTTTTTCAATTCAAGGCTAAAAGTGCAAAATCAAGTTTTTTTTTAAAGAGCTAGGTACTCTGTTACACGTCAGGTCCGACATGCGTCTGGTTTGCAGTCACGCTGGGAGGTAAAAGCCGAGATTTTATTTGATAACTTTGAGGAGAAATCGGTGCCAGATATCCTAAACAGAAAAATCTTGTGAGAGACGATCAGAGATTTTTTATTGGTGAACTTGAGGTGAAAGTTTGAGCTTTTTGTTTTCTTTTCATCCCTGTGGGGCTTCTCATCAGCATCCAGTCTGCTTGGTGCCAAAATGATACGTCAGCAGTAGCCAGAGTTGGCAAACAAACAATTAAAATAAAGAAAAGGAAAATAAAAAAGAATAATAAGCAGTTCCCTCTGGCATTAATGAGGTTCCAAAAAGTTGTCCATAAAGAGATCCTGTATGAATATGGATGGTTTCTATTTTTGAGGAGTAAGATGAGGAGGTGCAGAAATAAACCTGCCTCTTGGCAACTGTGAACTTACGAACACATAGTTAAGCTCTTTTTTGCATCTAAAAACACCTGCAGGGGTTTAGGAGGGCTTTTCTTTTCCTGTTGCTCATATGAAAGTCCTGAGCTGAGCTGAGCTGAGGTGAGCTGAGCTGAGCTGAGCTGAGGTGAGCTGAGCTGAGCTGAGCTGAGATGAGCTGAGCTGAGCTGAGCTGAGGTGAGCTGAGCTGAGCTGAGCTGAGATGAGCTGAGCTGAGCTGAGCTGAGGTGAGCTGAGCTGAGCTGAGCTGAGGTGAGCTGAGCTGAGCTGAGCTGAGGTGAGCTGAGCTGAGCTGAGCTGAGATGAGCTGAGCTGAGCTGAGCTGAGGTGAGCTGAGCTGAGCTGAGCTGAGGTGAGCTGAGCTGAGCTGAGCTGAGCTGAGCTGAGCTGAGCTGAGCTGAGCTGAGCTGAGGTGAGGTGACGTGGCGTGGCGTGGCGTGACGTGACGTGGCGTGGCGTGGCGTGGCGTGGCGTGGCGTGACGTGACGTGACGTGACGTGACGTGACGTGACGTGACCTCTTCCAAAAAATTTGAAATGTCAACGCCCTGATAGATATTTAACCTCTTGATTTCCCTCCTTGGTTTGTTAAGTTATATGAGATGGCGTTCCATATGGTAGACCTTATGAAAAGCCTCTTTGATGAGGCTTGTTGGCACACATCACTACACACAAATACACCCAAACTTTCATTCACAGGGTTATTCTTTCTCCAGCCTGGGTAAATGGGGAGGGATGTGCCAGGAATGTTATCTGACATGAAATTTCTGCCAAGTCAGTATGAGGAACACAATGTGCTCCACTGTGGCAGACCCCAAAGAAACAAAAAATCCTAAATAGGTTGCATATCTTTCATGTAAATGTCATAACACTCATATCCTGCATTACTTCCATTCCGAAAAGTCCCTTCAGATGTTGGTGAAGCCAGCGAGGCCGACCAGACAGACAGAGCGCCATCACGTGACGTAGTAATATTATTTTATAACGCCTCCTGAATCATCACCCTCCCCTCAACTCACCCTCAGGTACCAGGGAGGCAATAACACGCCTTGCATTTACATTCCCCACGTAAGGCGTTTTCTTTCTTCCACACAATGAAATGCCTTGCTCGTCTGCCCTGGATTCATTCACACTCAAAACAAGGCAGAATGTGAACTCAAGGCTGTGTGTCAGGGACTGTTGGACCTCTATGAGCCATTTCTACCCAGCCGCTGAGCCATGGAACAAATAAACCAAACCTTTACTTCTCCGTGAACTGAGTTTCCTCCTGATCTAAGCATAGGAAAATAGGCTTTAAGGTCACAAGGGAGGCCAGTGTAAGTTGTGAAAAGGAATGTGTTTTAAGACAGTGAACAATCCATCCATCAACCTTTGGACCGATGTGGCTGAGAACCTACCAGGTGTAACTTGAATGTGTTCCTTGTTTTAGTTTTAGAAGAGAACAGTAACTTGTGCACTGAATTCTGGGTGTTTTCTCTCTATTAGATGTGTCATTTGAGCAGTTGTTCTCTTCTAGAAAAAGAAAAGTTGAATTCAACTTTTGAAAGTGTGGTTTTGCCGTGAGAGTGATGCCCGTTATGACTGCATAAATCTGTGTGAACGCTTTCTTGAGGATGACTCATTCATTTTGAAATTGACCATGGTGCATTTATCAGTCCAACCAGAAGCCATTAACATTCCCATGCTGTGGTTCACAGCTTGTGATTCGTCCTGTGCCTCCTGTTTCCCTGACAACCCCAAATGCATGAGCTGCCCTCCGGGGACTGCGCTGCATCATGGGAAATGTATTTCTCATTGTCCAACTCAGCATTACCTGGACAACCACAGCAGATGCAGAGGTAGGCCAAGTCTGTGTACTTTTTGTACTGTTGTAAACTACAATTTAGTTTCTCTATTCATTTTATTTATATAGAGCCAATTCACAACAGCAAAAAAAAAAAAAAAAGAAAAACATCTTATGGCACATAAACAGATACAGTACAATGAAGTGAACCCAAACACGTCTGTCTAACCTGTCTCCTGACCGTTTTCTTGTATTGCCCAGTATTTTTTTCCCATATTTGAATTCCCAGGTAGATCTTTCTTTCTTTCCCCAGCCTGCCACAGCTCCTGTGCGTCATGCTGGGGTCCCTCAGTGTCCCAGTGTACCTTGTGTCCAGTCGGGCTCTATCTCCACCAGGGCCAGTGTGTGGAGGATTGTGGAGAGGGACTGTACTCTCAGGACAGTACCTGCCACAGTGAGACATATGTCAAAATTCATTCATCTTTTGAAAAGTTCTCCTCCAGTTTCACTGATGCCACTTTCGGTCTTTTGATTTTCTTTTTTTCTTCGTGTTTCCACTAAGATTGCCATCCCTCCTGCCGTTCTTGTGTGGGACCGCTGGCTTCAGACTGCCTCCGCTGCTTAAAACCAGAGGAAGTTGTCGTGCCGCAGTCCCGTCGCCTTCAACATGGCATCTGCACATCTGCATGTTCTGCGCACAGCTTTCTGGATAACACGAACACTTGCAGAGGTGAGTGTGTGAAAATCCAATCCCTGCTGCCATGGAGAATAGCATATCCCGATGCTTCTTGAAATTGAGGGCTGGTCATTAAACAGCCCTCCCAATGTAGCCAGACTGGTTTTGGGGTTAATTTCCTAAAACCTCGGAGAACCAGTGCCTGCAAGCCCAAACAGTTCTTCTTCATCATCAGAAGTGATGCCAACTTCCAGGGCAATTAACAAGCCAATCATCAGTCACCTTGCCTTAAACACTGATTAGGCAGGAGTGTAATTTGTTCAGGTTCACTGAAGGCGGTCGAGATAATCCATGATAAGATAAACAAATCCTTCCTGTTCAGACTGCTAATGCAGGTTCAACTGTGCTCTCATTTCACTGAAATAAATTTAGCACAAAAGTAAAGACATTTGTGTTTGGTGGATTATTTCTTTGTTGTAACAATACTTCTTGGCAATAAATCTTATGCTGTTGGAAAGCTTATTTATTTCCCTTTTCAATGGCGCCACATTTGTCAGGAACATGCATTTGTGTGTTGAGCAGCGGAGCTGAGTATGTGGCTTGGACCCATTAAAAATGTGCCAAATCTTCTCTGTCAATGCCAAACAACGTATTTTTGCTGTTGCTATTGACTTTTGTTTAGAGCTTCTGGTACTCCCCAGTTGCTGTCAATCAGGCATCTGAACATGTGGAAGTACGTTGTGTTCAGCGATGGGTCCAGATTCTGTCTGCAGCAGTTGGATCATAGGGTCAATCCCCCAGCAGCGGGAACAGGCTGCAGCGGGACCAGGCTGCAGCGGGACCAGGCTGCAGCGGGACCAGGCTGCAGCGGGACCAGGCTGCAGCGGGACCAGGCTGCAGCGGGACCAGGCTGCAGCGGGACCAGGCTGCAGCGGGACCAGGCTGCAGCGGGACCAGGCTGCAGCGGGACCAGGCTGCAGCGGGACCAGGCTGGTGACCAGCCTGAGGAGGAGCCAGGCGTCGTGGTTGTTTGGTTCTGCCACACGCTACCGAGGCTGAGGTTTCTGAAATGGATCAATTGTTAAATTGTCAATATGTCGTTTCTTCAAACTCCAATGATCCAATCCACAAGAGTCAAAGTTGTTTGGCATTTGCGGAGAAGATTTGGCACATTTGTCATGGTGCAACTCACATACTCAGCTCTGCTGCTCCTCCCACAGATGCATGTTCATTTAAAAGGCTTTCCAAAGGTATAATAGTTATTACCAAAAAGTATTGTTACAGCAAAGAAAAAAAATCTACAAAACACGCATTTTCTTACTTTTTATGCTTAGTAGATATATAGTCTGGATATACAGTGGTCTAGTTATCATTTTTGTTATTAATTAGAGTTTTAATTAATAATCAGTCAACACACCGACCTGATGCTCAGGTCTTGTCAAGATTAAAACAGAATTGTTTAATAATATTGTGAGAAATTAGTAAAAAAAACTGAAGGCAGATTTAGGTTAGATATGTTTGGAAAGAGCTTGCCCTCGTGACTGTCTGATATCAAATGCAAAGTGCCTGTTTTGGGTTTTCTCTGTAAAGTTCTGAAACTGAATTGACCATCCAGCGCCGTGGAGCTGTGATTGGACCACTCCACTGAGCACTGAAGGAGAACAATAAGTGATTTGTGATGGGGCCGGACAGCAGGTCTTAGAGCTCAGCTCCACATAGAGCTCACATCAGAGCGTTTTACCATTTTGCCGCCGCCTCACTAGTGCCTGATGTGTGCCTCAGAAATATAACACGGTGGGAAGACTTAAACCAGAATAAAAGGGACGGCTTCTCCTTTTGGGTCATTTTTATACGGCATATTGCTTTGTTACAGGAACATAATGTGAACAAAAATGCTATCAGGTTGCTCACAGTGCAAGCACAATGACCGTGTTCTGTCTGTGGAGCTAAATGGAGTTTCTTAAATATATTTTATTTTTTGCATTTTTAAAATTCAGCCAATTTTTGTGTGGACTCAGTTGAGTGGTTGCACATACCATCTTTTCCGCTGCGCTCCCTCGTCTCTACGTTGCAGCTGTCTAGTATTTATGAGCTCTGGTTTGGGCTTTCAACCCTCAAAATACTACACAGACCGTTTTGAAACCAATTTCATTTTACACCTCTATTCATAACAGCTGCTTTTAGGGTGTCTTCGTGTTACTGCACCCTAAAAATCTGAACACCTCACTAAACAACATATTTTGAGACTTGGGTTGTGTTATGTTGGAGGTTGTGAGATGGAGAAACAAAGAATTACCTTATATTTAGCATTTAATTTAAATATTCATTTAAAAGCGTCTGATCAGACACTCAAGAGTTAGGCTTCAGTGATGACATGTCACATTTTGGGAAGTGACAAAATCAGAAAATGTCGTATTGACCTATGTTTTAAGTTACCATGGTAACAGTAAACGTAACAGTAAACGTAACCAGAGCTTTTGTTGGAAACCTAAAGGTTTTGTGCTGTCAGAGAGGATTTGAGCTTGATGAAAGTATGAAAGTAAAACGTTTTTTACTATGATGCGGCCTCATGTCGTTCTACTGATGTGGACTTCTTGGCCTGGCCGTTTCTCATTAGCTGAGAGAACAAGTTGAGGAGCAGCCCCGATGTCATCAGTGTCGCTGTGAAGCTGAATGTTGATTATCCTTTTTAATTATATATATATATATATATATATATATATATATATTGGGCGGATATAGATGAAGTTTAAAATAATATTACACATGAAACAATTACGCTGGAAAAGGGTAGAAAATGTGACTAGAGGAAGTTTTTCTTTGAAGATTCTGGAGCGTACTTCACCGAATCAAAGGCATGGCACATTCGGACGGGGTTAAAATCACAGACGGCCTCCGTCATTAGTTCTAATTACCACAGGACCCCAGATCATTTTAATCCCATTCGAATGGGGCATAAAAGACCCAAGAAAATAATGATCAAAGATGCAAGGCAGAGAAAGTCAGACAATTCAAAATAAGCCATCTTCTGCTTGGACACATTACAAACATGACTGAAAGAGTCCTTTTGAAAAATGAAACAAAGCTAACACACTAACATAACATAACAAAGGCATGATGGGAAATGAGGGCCGTCACTTCTATTGCCACTAAACTTCACCCCTAACAATGTCTGACAGAGTTTTAGGAAGTATGTTTCCTACAGGTTAACTAGTAAATAAGATGACTTCATGAGTCAACTACCTAAAATATCAACATTAAGGCTTTGACCATTTTATATGTTTTTTTGTTGGGATTGTTTTAAAATTACAAACTTAAATCAAAGCCTGCAGGGTAAATTGGCACCAGGAGTAAACAACAAGGGACTTTCCTGCAGGAGCACACCGGTATCATGATCCTGAAAGTCTGGACTGAGGTTTCAAGTGGAATGTTGGAATTAAAAAATGGACCTGGAGTTGTGTGCGTGCAGATGTTGTGGGTTGTTCGTCTTTAGGGAGACAGGATGGTGTTGCAGACGACTGATTAGGTCATTTGTTCCTGTGAAATTGTGCATGTAATGGACACATTTTTATCAGGGCTTTATGTTTAAAAGGGTAGTCACACACACACACACACTCACACACACACACACACACACACACACACACACACACACACACACACACACATACATTATCTATGTGTGGAAGCAAAGCACAGCAGCAATGAACAGAAGAGGAGAGATGTTCTTCACTTTATTCATCAAAAGATGTTCGGTGAAATCTTGTTTATCTTCAGTTTTCGTACCTTATTCCGTCCTTCTGTGCTTGGTCGTACTGCACTCGGCATTTGTTCAGTCTTCTGCCTTCTTCAAACGCAGCCAAGTCGCTGGGCAGCGCTGACGATTGGTGCAGCTCTTCTGTGGCCTCAGATCACTTCATCTGCAGGAGCTGCTACCTTTAAGTGCGGTAAAGCACACCGCGAGGTTTTGTACCAGCTGCATTTGTAAAGGATCAACTTCAAATACCTGTATGATAAGAAGATGAGAAAGTTTAGCAGTCAGAGTGGCTTTTGTTAATTTGGTAACACAATCCTTTTTTTTTTATAAGAAGGAAGCTTTTGAAACAAAGGGGCTCTTGCTTTACATAATTTAGTTTTTTGGCAGTTTTAGAAAAACTAAAATACACTTAATATGACCTTTTTAAAAAGGCTGACAAACCTCTTGAGGTCTCTGAAATGTTGTGACAAGTTTGGGCCAAAATACAAAAACACTGTATAAAATATTCCTTTTAAAACATGCGTCAAGAGCTCTGCTCAAAACTGGCAGTTGAGGTTTGTAGGCGGTGGAGTCCATCTGTCCACCACAAATAGAGGTCATAAAAAGGCATGCGAATTGTAAAATGGAGCAGTTAATAAGGAGGTAGATTAAAAACATGAGCGATAAATTGTCATATGATTTGATTCATTTTAAAAGTGACGTGTTTGAATCAGAAGGGATTTCATGAAAACATAGCTGTTTTATTATTTGCAACGCAACATTGTCATTTATTATTTCATCAAAGAGGGTACAAGGGTTAAAATAATCAAAATTTAGTATGAAAAACATAAGCAAATTAAAAAGTAGTGATAAATCATCATTTGATCTGACAACCTCTACTAACATTTGAAATGGTGTTGCCCTGGTGATTACTGCCCACTTTATTTTAGTCTTAAATCAACCATCTCTCCATTTTCTATACCCGCTTTATCCTTTGCAGGGTCACGGGGTCTGCTGAGCCGATCCCGGCTCTTTACAAGAGTCCATCCTGGACAGGTTGCTAGTCTACCTATCACAGGGCCACATACAGGGACAAACAAGCATGCACGCCCACGCTCACACCTACAATTCAGATTTATGCTTCTGGACTGTGGGAGGAAGCCGGAGTACCCGGAGGAACCCCACGCAACCACGGGGAGAACATGCAACTCCACACAGAAAGACTCTGTGAGGCAACAGTGCCGACCACTAAGCCACCGTGTTAAATCACACACTGCTTTAATACCTGTAAGATAATATGTAATTGTCATTACTTTCATCCTGAAAAAATACAAAGTAGAAAACTACACGCTGAAGTTCAAGGTGATTTTACAGTCAAGCGCAAATGCAAAAGAAAAAATTATGCATTTTGGAGAGAAACTGAATGGCAGGACATTCAAACGCGCCTCAGTACCATTGTGACTAGACGCAGCCAAGCTCAGGTACATTTTCTAAACTAATAAAAACTTCATTATTTAATTCTTTAACATAGACTAGATTTGTTTTCCCTGCTGCGATGCAGCTGGATCTTTATATTTTAATGTGGACAGCAAAGCCTCGCTGACCCAGACCTCGCAGTAACCAGCATCCTGTGATCCAGTCAAGGGACCAGAGTGCACATCCGGAGATGGATTCAGATCCAGTGACTCCGGACGCACTTGAAGGTGGTCTGGGCCACTTGGGCGACTTGGGTTCACATTTTCTTGGTCATCTGAATTTGAAAGTATCCTGAAACACATTTAGAAATCAGCTAATAAACGAATCGACTACTTAGCTATTACTTGTCTGATTTTGTGTGTGAATGACCACAGTAAACCTCTCATACCTTTATTTTCTTCTTCTGTTTTGCGTCACATTTTTCTTAGATCCTATTGTCGACAGCCCGATGTGTATTGCAACATTCATTTGTGAATAGAGTTTTTTATTCATTTCTTTTTCTGTCTGGCCTCTTGTTCCTCGTTTCCTTTCATTTTATTTTTCTTCTTTTTTTATAGGTTATTTAGAGCTTCTGCCTTTTCACAGTTAAAAATAACATGTTTGGTGTGATTATATTACAGCTGTGAAGTTGTCTTAGTTTTGATGTTCAGCACACATTCATCGGAATCAAGATCATTTGCTGTATTTTTCTATTTTATATAAATAGTTTTATTTCAGTAGCTTTCAAAACAGGTGACCACATGACTCCAAACCCACACTGAGTTGTAGTGCAACAAGAGACAAATGACAGACATATCTTTTTGTTATTGAGTTTAAAGGCTTCGATTTTACATTAAAGTTGGAATAATCTGTTGTGTTTTCAACCTGAAACAAACTTTGTTTATAGAGAGGTCAGATCGCATCACTCAAGATGCATTTTAGTAACCTGTGACCAGATTTGTTAGGACGCATGTTAATGCAAGGTTGAATGTGGGCTCTGTCAGTCTGCTTGTGCTCATATTATTATTTTCTGTTTGAAATTTCCTCTGTCTGTAAACTAGGACCATTTCCAACATTTATCTAGTTTAGAGTAGAAATTAAGACCATCCATCCTACAGCCATGCCTGCCGCTCGCATGGTTGCAGGGTTTTCTTGGAGCCTATCCTAGATTTCTGCAGGCAAAGAGCTGAGATAGAAAAGAAAAGAATAGACTTTATTGTGATTGTATCAAGATAAAACAAAATTTGTTAGGTAGCTCCTAGACACTAGCAGCACAGTGTACATAAGAAATAAATAATGTGAAAGTAAAATGTAAAACACTAAACAATAACGATATAAAAGGGTCTGTGGTGTGAGTGGTGTGATAAGCCCAACAGCTGTCGGGATGGTGGGGGGTCGTTTTTCCTTGCTCTTGGATGTTCCTTTTCATTCCTTTTCATTCCTTTTCATTGTCAGTGTGGACATCGTGCACACGCTGTATGTACGATGCACCGAAATTAGTCTCTGCTTTTAACCCATCAACTAGTTTCACTAGTGAGCAGTGGGGCTGCTAGAACCAGCAACCGGGGAGCAATTGGGAGTTAAGAGCCTTGCTCAGGGGCCTCCAGTGATTTACCATGGTGGCAGCCTGGGCTTGAACCTGGGTCCTCCACGCCCAACACCACTGTAACCACTAGGCCACCACTATGTGATCCGGACCAGGTTACTATCTGAGCAGCACTTCCCCAAGTGTTAAGTGTAGTGTAACCACTACAGTGGTTTTCTGTAAATGTCCCATTGTGTTGGAGGTGTGGATGGTTGTGCAGTCATATGTGAACAGGGTCAGGTGGGCTAGGCTAAGAACACAGCCCTGACGCGTTTCTGTGCTCGGCAAGCGAGTAGATGATGTGCAGTTTCCTGCCCTAATACTCTGTTGGTAAGGCAGATCGATATCCAGCAGCAGAGTGGCATTTAGTCCTAAGTTGCTGAGCTTGTTGACCAATTTATGGGGCATAACTGTATTAAAGGCAGATAAATAACATCCTTGGCCATCGGCTTGGAGCAGCTCTTAGGATTGTGTATTTTTGAGTGAAACAGAAATGACAGGGTTGTAAGCTGACGGCGTCTTCAGAGCTCAGACACATTGTAATTTGTTGGTTCTGTTAGGTTGTTTTTTTTAGTTGCTGTGACGTTTGCTTTGTAATGAAACTATCACCAAACTGGTCAACTGGTCAACCGGTCAAAACCGGTTTGCCGTTGTACTCAAAGTTTGTTCTGAAACTTTGCAGGATTGACAGAAATTATTTGACGCTTTAAGAATGGTAATAATCCTTTGTTACTTTTGACTAATAGATATTTGCAACTTTTAGGCTTTTTGCTTCAGTACATAAAGGCAAATGTGCTGAGTTTCTTTATTTACTAACCGGTCATGAGTCCACACAACTTTGATTTCAGGGCTCATGAAGCCAGTCATTCAAGTAAAACCCTGATAAGCACGTTACCTTTAAGTGAGGAGGACCTAAGCACCGGAGAAGAATGCGTTTACTTTACCAGGGTTGTAAAGCTGTTACCAGGATTGGATTTCCTCAGTCATCCTGGAAGAGACCATTAGAGATCAATGAGCAGCAGTGGTTTTCCAGCAGGTGTCCTCAACACGTCCATTAGTGTCTGTGATCACATGAGACGGTCATCGAAGCAAAATAGAGACTGAGGTGGTTTTCAGTAAACAGTCAGTAAGCAGACATTTACCAGGCCTGCAAAGCAAATATTCACAAAACAAAATACATCAATCAAAGGGGAGATGTGAGATCATCCAGAAGACAAAGCTGAAAGTTAGTTGGAGCTTTTAATGTACAGGTTTAATTCTGTTGCGTTTAAACACGTGAGCTTTAATCCATCTATCTTGTTATAATCTGAAGATGTGAATTACGGATGGCAGGACGGAGTCAGTGTGGCTCAGGAGCCCATTTCTACAAATACCATCAAATCTATGCAGATAACTGGTCCTGAGGGGATAAAAACCTTGTGCTCTTAGTCGTCCCATTATTCTTGGTATCACAACAGATTATTTCTTTACTTTTTGTGTTGTTGATTAAGGTCATAACAAGTGGACACTTTGGGTTAGTGTACACACGTGTTCAGAAGTGCTGGAGGAGCTTCCTTTAGCCACATTATACAAAAGCATGTCGTTTTAATACCTAGGTGGTGCAAATGGCAGCTCTTACTCTGTGTTTCGTTCTGGCCTGTAATAAATGTGATCATTGTACCCGGTCTCATTACACAAAGATCTCACAGAGTTCCTGTTTTGGTGTTGGACTTGTGATGCACACGACAATGTTAAAGTCAGGACATGCACCCAAGCTTGTTTTTCACCTAACTGCAGAGCTGATCCATGAATGGGAAGTAAATGTAAGCATGTGTTTCAGTTACGTACAGTACAACGTTTTGTGGAGGGCAGCATAAATCTGGAGGACAGACAAGCATCCTTATTGGAAATGCTTTAACATGATGATTAGAAAACAATTTGTTGTGCAGTTTCAATTGTATTTCATTGACATTTAGAAATTAACTATTGGATTTCTGCTTTTTCCATTTACACTGGAGAAAACATGGTCCCAAAGTACAGGATGTCTTTGAGTGCTAGTTTCAGATTTATTTAAGACTTGTATTGTACAAATCTGTTATTTCAGAAAACAGCTTTCAGGTCTACATTTATCCTAAATCACTTGATGTAAACTCAGTGCAGGAAAGCTAATGAACAGTTAAATAAAAGCGCTGCACAAGGCCCTGCACGGCATTTAACTCATCCTTCCTTTAGTGTCAGCAGCCGCTTTTCCTTAGTAGAGCGTTACTGGGTTCAGCTGTTCTGCAGGCGAAAAGCGGTCTGTTGTGTTGAGTTTGTGTGCATTTTGTGCATGTGGTGCTGTAAAAGATAACCAGACCTCATCTGCAGATATTCTCCTGAAGCAGTGGAGGAGGTGTAAACATGACTGAGTCTTACAGACTCCAGTGTTACATTTGTGCAACATCGAGCCGCCCGGAGCTGTGAGCCAACAAACGTCTGACAGCAAACCCCTTTCTCTCCATTCAGCCTTCTGTTCAGACAGCGACAATCGGCATATAGGGAGCTGAAAATGGATTAATATACATTTACACAACACAACAGCCTGACATACTGCATGTGCAAAAGGTAGAAACCCATTGTTGTTTGAGTTGTTTGTGTAAGACATAATAACAGACATTTGTGTCAGATGTGCTTGTGGGACTCGAATAGCAGCATAACTTTCTAAATTGGTTTTAAATCTGTGACATTTTGCGATCATTTCACGAACTGCCCGAGGTCCTGCTGGCTAGTAGGCCCCAGTAAGTACCTGCCTTTATTTCAGTGTCAGCTTTGTGTCTTACGAAAGAGCCTCTGTGGCAGTTATTTAGCGCCCCAGAAGGGAACCTGGAGCAGTTGTGGGAATCTGCAGGTTTGTTTCTCAACATTTGTTTCTCTCCTGACCCGGAGTGGATAGGAAAAAGTTGAACAAGAAATCCACCACAAACATTCAAACAAAGCAAAAGTTAGGAAGTTTTCTGCTGTTTTATTAAAGCTGATTAAACACAGTTTCTATAATTAGGGTGCAAAAATGATGACAGTAACTTCCTTTGACAGTTGACATTAAACAGCACATTTTAACGGATGTATTTGCAACTCCGAGCAGTTATCGTTTGTCCAAAACTGCATCTCAGTGAAAGCGACAGCCTCCATAACGCGGGAGAGATTGATGACACTACAGACCCTTGAAACATCATGCAGTTGTCTTGTCTGTGTGATGAAGAGCCCTGGATTGTACCAAGAGGATCATTCATGGAGCGCGTTAAGGGGCACCTGAACCCCCAAACTAAATCAGAACCTCATCGACTGCGTTGCCTCAAATTATGACCCTATCAGCACAAAACAAAATAATGAATCTGATTCTCTGAGCTGGTGCACCACATAATGTGTGATGAGAATGCCCATGCCATGAATTTGTGTGCTACAGGAATCAATATGCGCTCCCCACCTCGCAACAAATATCCAAATTGTAATAAAAGACTGAGGATCCTCCCATCATTCTTATTCTCTCCCTTTAATAATCAAGGACGATTCACAGCAGGCGTGTTTAATGCGCCTCTGAGTGTGTCTGTCGACGCTGAGACGTGCGCTTGACAGCCTGAGCTCATTTGCATGTCCTCGTGCTGGTAATGGTGCCACGATCGCAGGCAGCGAGTCAGTAGGTGCTGAACTCGAAGGGGATTGTGGGTAAACTGAAAGGAAAAGGTGGGTGTTGTTTGGATGTCAGATGCTTTTGGTTGACACTGCTGTGACTTTAAAAAGTCATTGCCGTGACAGTCAGGAGCTCCCAAAGGATAAATGCTTTTGCTTTGACTTGCAGCGTGTGCATGAGCCTCAGATACAACTGACAACCCTGTGAAGGAATCCAGGAAGGCACAATTATAAACATGCATAGCTTCAATGCAAGCATAATTTAGAAGAGAGCCAGTTCATGTACACATAAGCGCGCAAAACCAGTGATCCTGGCCAGTCGGTGACAGGCTTTTACTCTGTCATCACCAGCTGCAGCAGTGTGAACCAGCCGGTACGTGGTTGGCGCAGCTGCCAGAGCTGATAACGCTGCTCAGCTATTTGTCTTCATGCTGCCAAAGCAGACATCAAAGACCTCACACAAAGGCCTGTTTCAGGGAAGAGAGGGGTGAATAATCCAGGCGGTGCGCCGCAAAGTTAAAAAAATAGTCCTGTTTCAGCAGGGGCCAAACCCAGTACATACAAACATTACTTTGTGTCTGGTAAAACGTGCCAAGACATTTTTCAAACCTCCCGATTACTCTTTCACCTAAATGAAATTTTTTTTAAAAGTTTGCAGAGCAGCAGAAATACTATACAATGTACAATGTAATACAACATATGTCAAAATGCCCACTATACTGCTAAAAGTATTGCCTCACCCATCCAAATAATGGGAATCAGGTGTTCCAGACACTTCCACGGCCACAGGTGTATAAAATCCAGCACCTCAACATGCAGACTGTTTTTACAACTATTTATGAAAGAACGTTTCGCTCTCAGGAGCTCAGTGAAGTCCAGCGTGGAGCTGTGATGGGATGTCACCTGTGCAACAAATCCAGTCCTGAAGTTTCCTGGCTCCTGAATATTCCACAGTCGACTGTCAGCTGTGTTATAAGAACATGGAAGTGTTTGGGAACGACAGGAACGCAGCCATGAAGTGGTCGGTCACGTAAACTGATGGGGCGGGTCAGCGGATGCTGAGGCGCAAAGTGCCAAGAGGTCACCAACTTTCTGCAGAGTCAGTCGCTACAGACCTCCAAACTTCATGTGGTCTTCAGATCAGCTCCAGAACAGTTGCAGAGAGGTTCATGGATGGGTTTCCAGGGCCGAGCAGCTGCATCCAAGACAAACATCACCAAGTGCAAAGCTTCGGATGCAGTGGTGTAAAACACGCCGCCACTGGACTCTGGAGCAGTGGAGACTCCTTCTCTGGAGTGATGAATGGAGCTTCTCCATCTGGTGATCTGATGGACCAGTGTGGGTTTGGTGGTTGCCAGGACAACGGTGCTTGTCTGACTGCATTGTTCCAAGTGTAAAGTTTGGTGGATTACGGCTCCCAGCTTTGTGGGAACAGTTTGGAGCTGGACCCTTCCTCTTCAAACATGACTGTGCACCAGTGCACAAAGCAGGTCCATGAAGACCTGGATGACAGAGTCTGGTGGGGATGAACTTGACTGTCCGGCACAGAGTCCAGACCTCAACCCGACAGAACACCTTTGGGATGGATTAGAGCAGACTGAGAGCCAGACCTTCTGGTCCATCATCACACATCTCACAACCTCACAAATGTGCTTCTGGAAGAATGGTCAGAAATTCCCATAAACACTCCTAAACCTTGTGGACAGACTTCCCAGAAGAGTTGAGGGTGTTATAGCTGCAAAGGTGGACCGAGGTCATATTGAACCCTCTGGATCAGGAACGGGAGGTAAATCTGGATGCAGTGCTCTGTTACTTTAACAAGGTAGTCCAAATGAAACAGTACATCATATTCCAGGCGTCACCGCTGGCACGAGTCCACTACGAGTGTTCTTTTCTCTGAGCTGGCACTGACTCTGGTATGAAGGCAGAAGTTTGTTTGGGAAGGCTGGCTGTCGGCATCATCTGAGTATTACATTACAGCTGGCTGGCAGAGCTGAATAACAACCCTGAGAATAAGATTTCATAACTGCTAGTAGGGAAAGGACAGGATCAGGTTAAGTAGAGGCAGATTAATGGAAATAGCAACACAAATTGACCACAGCTCAGTTACACTTACAGAGATTAGAGCACTTTTTTTCATTTTTATCACATATAGTGTATAATCAGGGACATTTTCTCTGATGTAACACCTTAATAAGACAAAACGTGGGGCGGTTTGTTTCCCCTTACAGGAGATCGAACAAAAATCCATTACTGCAGCAGCAAAATAAATGAGTAGTTACCAAAGCTTTTTCTTTTAAATACTATCTCATGTGGCGACAGGAAATTGGTGCGACACAGCGGTGCTGGATTTAGCCTCCTGCGTCTCTGATCTAGTTGTTTTATGTGGTAATTATTGATCAGCTTTTTGTCTTTACAGAGTGTCACCCATCCTGCCAGCGATGCACTGGGCCTTCTGCAGACAACTGTACTTCCTGTTCCTCCCCACTGAGGCTGCTGGAGGGCCGCTGTGACCCCACCTGCCCACACGGCTTCTTCACCCAGGACAACCAATGCCAAGGTGAGACTTCCATTGATGGGCGTATTCGCTCGCCTTCCCCAGTTTTTAAAACTAAACATAAAGAAGACTTTTTTTTATTTACAAGTTGCCACAATTTCTTGAGGGCTTAGTGAAATGTCTGTGTCGTATTTGGTTAAATAAAACAAACAGAATTACAGAACCACAGCTGTATTACACCTCTTCTCATAACGACCGTTTTACGGGGTGGGAACTCGGACTGTTCGTACAGCTTTGTGCTCACGGACCAATGTAAACGTGGTCATAAATAACTTACAGAACGACAAACATACAATAAAACAAGCAGTGCCACTAAAAAACTCACATCAACACACACTGATGGAAACACACACAGCTGTCTCACTCTCAGTGATTCAATTAGTCTTGTCTGGACTTTGACTACTCAAAAAGTGGACTTCCCTCTTAAAAGGCACAAACTCGCTTTAACTCATAAATTAAACCAGCCCAGGTTTGAAAACTCATGCGCTGCAGTTTGAAATGCTGAAGCAACTTAACAGGGTGTTACGATGGCCTCCAGTAAAACTGTGAGAAACCTTGGAGTTATATTCGATCAGGATTTGTCATTTAAACAGCAGATTAATCAGGTTTGTAAGACTGCATTTTTTTCACCTCTGTAATATCACAAAGATCAGGAGCATCCTCTCCCAGAGTGATGCTGGAAATTCATGCGTTCGTATCTTCTAGACCAGATTACTGTAACGTGTTGTTGGCTGGATGTCCAAGTAATTCTCTTAACAGCCTCCAGCTGATCCAAAATGCAGCAGCGCGAGTGCTGACAGGAACCAACAAGAGAGACCACGTCTCTCCAGTTTTAGCTTCCCTCCATCGGCTCCCCGGAAAATTCAGAATCCAATTCAACATTTTATTATTGTGTATAAAGTCCTAAACCTCCAAACTCCTGGTTTTCTCCAAGACCTGATGGTTCCTCCTGTTCCTAACAGAGTTCTCCGTTCTCAGAGTGCAGGTTTACTCGTAGTTTCTAGAAGATCCAGATGTAGATGTGGAGGACGGGTCTTCTGCTATCAGGAAGCATCACTCTGGAACCAACTTCCAGTTTGGGTGAAGGAGGCTGACACCACCTCCACCTTTACAACCAAACTTCAAACGTTTGTGTTCAGTAAAACATCTAGTTGGTGTAAACTTTAGTGTGTCAGGACCAGTAGTCACAGCTGCAGCTGCAGGACCAGACTGGAGCAGCTGGTCTTCAACACAGCTTCATCTGGATCTGCTGCTGTAGACCTGCTGCAGGGGGACACCAACATGATCCTCAGACCTGCAGTCCCACCTCTGACCACCTCAGTGTCTGCTGTCTACACCTGTTTAGATAGTGGTCTCTGTAGTCCACCAACTAACCAGGTACCAGTCTGATGGACAGAAAACTCTCAGTTCTCCAGGTAACAGATGATTATACTGATGGATCTGGTCTTTGGTTCCTTTGACGGTGTGTCTGTGTCTCTTCTCTCTACTTCCTGTTCTACCTGCTGGTCTTCAGCAGGAGGGTCCCCCTTATGATCCAGGTCCTGGTCCAGGTTTCTACCCCCTTATGATCCAGGTCCTGGTCTAGGTTTCTTCCCCCTTATGATCCAGGTCCTGATCCAGGTTTCTTCCGCCTCATGATCCAGGTCCTGGTCCAGGTTTCTTCCCTCTTAAAGGGAACTTTTTACCTGCCGTTGTTTATGTAATAATTGATCGGGTCGTGTTCTGGTCTCTGGATCCTGGAGACGACTGTAATAGACGCTATAAATAAAACTGAAGTGAACTTAAATCCCAAGATGAATGAATCAGGAGCGATGGGAACAAAGGAAAGTCAAAGCAAATCAAACCATATCATAATTGAATTTATCAGATACACCAATAAATTAAATTCTTAAGAACTGAAAGAATATAGTCTATTTCTAATGTTTCTATAAAGGGATTTTACAACTATATATGCTCCTATTAGGCACAGAAAGTGTTTTTTTTATCTTATCTTTTTTTCACCCTGAAAAATAAATGTTCTCTGTGTGAAGGCAGGAATCTGCTCTGCACAGAGACAAATGTATAAAACCACAAAAAAGAAAGAATCTATATATTTTTGTACAGCTGATTCTTGGTATTCATGTTTGCTTTGTTGCAAGTCCAAGTGCAGCTACAGCAGATAACAGTGTCCTAATAAGCAAGGCTTTTTTAATAGTTAATTTGTTTTCATAGTATAGTCTTCTGTCTTGTAAGTGTAAAGAAAAAAAAAATCTCTTCAGAAAATAAATTTAGTGTCTCTTTGATGTACTTTCCGATGAGGTCAGTGGTGAAGGCTTGTCACAGTTTGGGGTTGAAGAGGCTGCGTCCGTTCTGTTGAACTCAATCATATCTGCTTCTTGTGGTTACAGAGCCAGGGTTCAGTCATGTTTGAATACTCAAAAGAAGATTATGAAGCCGATAAAAACCTGCAGAAAGACTAAGCTTAGTTGCATTGACTTCTATCAGCCCACTAAATGATGTGTGCTGTTCTATCAGTGCAATAACATGTTCCAGCTGAGGGGAGCTTAGCAGGGCTCTCGTGTCTTCCCTCCTCCCGTCGGTGCCCGGCTCCTTAATGAAAATCCATTTGTTTTAATCTCCCCTTTATTAACTCCGCTTGGTTCACCGTTTCAGATCTCATTTGAAGTAAGACGACCCTTCCTATTGAACGCTTACTAGTGCTATCTTCAGGTCTTTTTGAGCATGCTGAATTTTATTGTTTATCTTAAAGAAAATAGTAGAATGATTGTAATGAGCATGAACAATTATATACTTAGTTATTCATGTATTCATGTATTCATTCTTTTTTTTTTAACTGAAAACCTTGGCTGAATAAAGATAGACAGTAAAGAGGAAGAATATGGTCTCAATCATGCTTCCTGCTGGAACATCTACATGGGTCTAAAAGTCTAAAAGATCTAAAAAGGTCTAAAAGCTCCGCCCCCCTTAGTTACTGTTGCTACAGTGTGTGTTAAACTGTGGTAAAAACTTTGACCCAAGATGTTTTAGACAAGTTTCTGGATACAAAATGACCACATTTTATGAAGGATCACTTTAATGAGTCTGGAGTACCGAGGGACATTCAAATTGGGGGCACAAGTTCACAGTTTACCGAGCAGAGATGACAATGTTCCTTTAACTGGTGAAGAAACATTGACAAGAAGGGGTGGGGGTCCACGGGTCTCACGCGGTCCTGACCATCGAGTGCTGGGTGCTCCTGTCCTTCTGTCCTTCGTCCTAGATGGATGGTCTCCCTGAACTCAGTAAAGGGACATAGATGCTGACCTTTCCCGTCTTTGCAGGCATCTTTCTGAGCTGCGTCAGTGCGTTTACATGGACACAACATTCCAGTACTGACTCGACTGAGACTTTTCTTTGGACAAGATGTACTTTAACATGTAAATGGGGGATGAGAGGACCATCTTCTAACCACCGTGTGTAAATACTATAATCAGGATATGTTCTAACAAGGTCAATAGTTTGTGTTAGTTGGTGCAGCGTCTCTTCCCCAGGACACACTCAACCAGCTGTTTTCATTCCGCCTTAAAATGTACGTTATTCTTCACATTGTTTCCCCTTTTAGCTCAGCTTTTGTTGTTTTTGTTAACCTTTCACTCTATCTTGAACTATTATGATCATTTCTTAGTTGTTTATTGTCAGCTAATGTCTTTCATTCACATTTTTTATTTACATTTCTGTTCATTTTTCGTGACATACAAATGTTCCAACTCGGGACATGAAATGACCTCCCGGGAACTATTTTGCTGGTGTTTGCTGATGTGGGTTTTCAGGGCAGTCCATTTGTTTTGGCTGATATGCTGAGCTTTTTTCCTCTCCATATGTAGCATGTTAGAAAATAACAAATAAAGGACAAATTTGATTTACATAGATACTTTTCAAGATTAAATGTATTAAATTTGCAGTTTAGCGGCAGGGCTACCCGCAGATGCGCCTGTCTGTTATTTGGCTAGATTGTCTCAGGCACTGGCAAATGCCAGTTATTAAAAAACTCTAATAATTGTCCCAATTAGACCCCCTCGGATGTGCATTTTGAGTTGTTGGACCACACAGGTTGTCTCGGTGGCTTAGAAGACCTTCGTCAGCCCAACACTGTAGAACAGGTGGTCTTCGGTCCAGGTCCTCAGGACCCACTGCTCGATTGCTCTGAGGATTGAAAAACACTGTAGAAGATGAACAAACAACATGCATTCCCTTTGTTTCTGTTGCAATGTGCAAAAACACGTGAGTGCCAGGCAAAGAGAGGATTTGGTAAGAAGTAGGGAGAAGTCTGCAGCGTTTACGAAAGTGAGAAACCACAATGTTGAATTCGTACTTTGAAGCTGCAGCTCAAAATCCAAATACCATGGCTTAATGAGACTGAGGTCTTCACGTTCATGTCAGTCGAACATCTCTGTGAATGTCACAAGGATGCTGCAACAGAAGCTCACAGACTTCCAGAGATGGGGAAGACTGGTCAGAGACGGTTTTAAGACGGTGCCATCTGTTTTTACTTTTCTGAGCATTCTTTCTGCAGTCCACGCTGCTGCCTGTGCTGGACAAGCGTTATTAAACGTTACTGCCATATAATTTGGTGGGAAAATCCTGCATTTTAAGGTATACAGTTGTGGAATTCTGTGAAATTCAGGAATTGATTGAAATAACCTGTTTGTGGTGAAAGTTTGTGTTTTTGTTCTGTTACAAGTTTGTGTCTGAGGCAGAATGTGAGGATTGTAGGTATGCAGATCACAAGTAAGTTTCCATGCTCTTCATGATCCTCTGCATGTCCTCCCTTCTCCAGCCTGCCATCCATCGTGCCAGAGTTGCTCCAGTGCTTCCCAGGCCGACTGCACCTCCTGCGCACCACTGGCCTCCTTACAGAATGGCTACTGCAGGACAAACTGCCAGGAGGGACTTTTCCTCAACTCTGCTACTGGAGAGTGCCTCAGTAAGTCAGCCTCTGTGTAAATATGGGTCTCTAGATGACAGTAAGCTCATTTGTATGCATCCCTTTCATCAAACACACATCTAGGAGCGTTTGTTTGTGTGGCATGAGCGATGCCTCTATGGAATAGGAGTTCAAACTTGGACAGGGATAGAGCGTCGCGCTGCCCACTGGGTTCTGCATGATCATACCACAAATTTTATGTGTCTGAAGTCCAGGAACCTGCATTATTGATGAGAAAGTCATCCATCTCTGTAGAATAGAAGGCATGAATTGATGTTTTTTTCTCTGTCACTGTAGTCAGAGTCAGAGAGTCAAGTTTATTGTCAATTCTACCACATGTGAGACACATACAGAGAATCGAAATTACGTTACTCTCAAACCCTCGGTGCTACACAATAAATACATAAATGTAGTGTGTTTCTTTTGATTTTGCTGGTCTAAATTGATCTGCAAAACTGATCTGAGGTTAAAAACAAAAAAACAAACAGACGTTATTCGTGCTTTTTTCTTCAGGTGAGCTGGAAGATGTGTTTTCTAAATTCTTACAAAATAAAACAAATAACAAAAAGAAGGTCTAAGTAACCTGAACCCGAGATGGCCGTGGTTCTAATGAAAATGCATGTATACATTCATACATGCACATAGATTAACTAACTAATTAACTAAATTTGTGAAAACTAGTATCAAATAGCTATGATATAGAATTTCAAATGAAGAAGCACAAGTATTAGTGGCCTCAGAATCGGGTCTCAGCTTTTTGTAGATGACGTGGTTCTGTTGACGTGGTTCTGTTGACGTGGTTCTGTTGACTTGGTTCTGTTGACTTGGTTCTGTTGGCTTCGTCTGGGCAGGAACTCTCGCTGGAGTGGGATCAGAATCAGCACGTCAAAATCCCAGACTATGGCCCTAGTCGCAAAAGAGTGGAGTGCCCTCGCTGGGTCAGGAATCAGGTGCTGCCCCAGGTGGAGGACTTAAAGTATCTCGGGGTCTTGCTCACAAGTGAGGGAAGAATAGAGCAGGAGATCGATAGGTGGATCTGTGCGGCGTCCGCAGTGACCCGAGCTCTGCTATGCTGCAGGGACCATGTCTCTGGCCTTGCCTGGTAACACCTTGGGATACCTGTGTTTCCCGGCTGAAGCTACTGCCCCTGCAACCCTGCCTCGGATAAGCGGAGAAAGATGGATAGATGGATGGATGGCTTAGGCATAAACCCCATGCACATTTAATGTGCCTTTTAGCAGTATCCATCCATCATCTATCATTTATCTGGCCTCAGGTCGCGGGGGCAGCAGCCTAACCAGAGAAGCCAGGACATCCTCTCCCCTGCCACCTCCTCTAATTCCTCTAACAGGATACCAAGGTGTTCTCAGGCCAGCTGAGAGACATAATGGCTCCAGGGTGTTCTGGGTCTGCCTTTGGGCCTACACCCGGTTGACAAAAACACCTCCTCAGGGAGGTTTACAAGGGGCATCCTCACCAGATGCCCAAACCACTTCAACTGGCTTCTCTTGATATGGAGATGCAGCAACTTAACGCCAGGTCCTTTCTGACTAACTTTTCTTAAACTTCTCATGCTCTCCGAAGGGAGAGTCCAGCACCCTGTGGAGGAACTTTATTACAGTCGCTAGTATCCACATCTTATTCGTTCAGTCACAAGCCTGACAACAGGTTCATGAACGTAGGTGAAGGTAGGAGCATAGATCAATATCATGCTTTGGCTCAACTCGCTCTTCACCACAACAGACTGGCACAGCGTCTGTCTATTCTCCCTACAACAGATACTGCAATAACTACACTCGACCCTCCGAGGCGCCCCGGTCCCGACCGAGAGGGCATTCCGGCCTTTTACACTCCCCTTCACATGTACAGACCACTCCGAAGCAAGTTACAAATGACAACTTCACAAAGTCAACACAACCACATCTACAAAAGCAGAGAAGGGGTCTGGTTTTGTGGTTTAGAACATTACAAATGTACACTATTGTGCATTAAAGACAGGCTAAGTGATCTCTGGGTGACATCACATCTGAGAAAACTCTCCCAGGCCCTCCAACCACTTTTTCATCGACATCTGTTACGAGATTATTGGTCCATAAAAATAGGTAGTTAAAGTTTGAAACAAAATGACATCATTTAAGAGCACCAGTCAAACCTGGAACAAAAAAAAGGAACCAGTACATCGTGTTGACAGAGAGCACAGTGGACAATTGACACGTCGTCTTTTGAAAGATTAATGCTACAACTATGTGCTCTTTGAAAAGGTCTGCAAACCGTGTAATCAGAAGTTATAATTTCTCTTCCTTATCATATATTCACTGAACTTTGGCTGAACCTTTTCTGTTGCACTTAAGGCATTAACTTTTATTGATATATGATGTTTTTCATTTCACACATGCAAAAACCTTTTTGGAGCTATTCCAAGGTCACTTTAAAATGACAGTTGCTGCTGTTTTCAAATGCAAATTAGAAATGCACATAAAAGAAGCTGCATGGGATAGTAGTAGCTAAGACTGAGGCTCAGTCATTTTAAACACCAAAACTAACTGGAGAAAAGAGCATTTTCATTACTGAATATTCCCAAATCAGAAGTTGGCGTGGCATTGTGGTGTATTGTTATTGAATCTTTCTCTCTGGCAGTGAATTTTGAGAAGGCGGAATCGTAAAGATTAATAAGGAACAGAGAAAACGTCCAAGAGAAAAAGTGTAGTGAAGGAGAACAACGCAAACCCATGAGAAGACAATTTGTACAAGCAGTCAATCTCAAAGCAGAAGCACCGTTTGGGGGCAACAGCAAACACATTAAAGATTAAAATATTAGAAAAGCAACACAGAGAAACGGCAGTTTCAGGTTTGAAGCTGCAGCTGTAGATTCTAGATGTTGAGGCTTAATGAGACTGATGTGTTCAAGTTCACGTCAGTCAAACTTGTCTGTAAATATCACAACGAAGTGCTGCAACAGCAACGAAAAGAAAAACACCCACTAAACCGCTAGAAAAGGGTGCAGGTGTGTTAAATCAAAAGCAAATATATGATTGTGTTTTTAGAAAATAGGAGTTGATTCCAGCAGAGGGCAGGTTGCCAAGATGTGATTTCATATTAGTATTTTAAATGCGTCTTGTATCAGATTTCATTGTAAACAGGCTTCTGATCTGAAGCGACGCCTGAACGCTGTAAATATAAGTAAGCGACTAAATGTAATCTTGTACAAAATAGTACAAAATTATAAAAACTTATAAAAACTTAATTCAGACAAGAAATTTGACTGTAACAGGCCCAGTGTCCAAGTCGAGTTAAGTCTTTTAAACATTTTGTCAAGTCTAAAGTTGTCAACTTGAGTCCAAGTCATGTGACTCGGGTCCACACCTCTTTTTGAGTTGAGGTGCCTGTTATCACACCGACCATTTGGGCCTCCCCTGGGCCACCTCCGGGCCTCCTTTGGGCCACCTCTGGGCCTCCTCTGGGCCACCTCTGGGCCACCTCTGGGCCTCCCCTGGGCCACCTCTGGGCCTCCCCTGGGCCTCCTTTGGGCCACCTCTGGGCCTCCCCTGGGCCTCCTCTGGGCCTCCTCTGGGCAACCTCTGGCCCACCTCTGGGCCTCCCCTGGGCCACCTCTGGGCCACCTCTGGGCCACCTCTGGGCCTCCTCTGGGCCACCTCTGGGCCACCTCTGGGCCTCCCCTGGGCCACCTCTGGGCCTCCCCTGGGCCTCCTTTGGGCCACCTCTGGGCCTCCTCTGGGCCTCCTCTGGGCCCCCTCTGGGCCTCCTCTGGGCCTCCTCTGGGCCTCCTTTGGGCCACAGAAATACCCGGGTCATCATTTCCGCATGTCCAGGACACACACATGCAAACACAGTAAATATGTGCAAACACAAGGCTCCCTGTTGAGCTTTAATTCTCC
Source organism: Xenentodon cancila (assembly GCA_014839995.1). Classification (NCBI taxonomy): domain Eukaryota; kingdom Metazoa; phylum Chordata; class Actinopteri; order Beloniformes; family Belonidae; genus Xenentodon; species Xenentodon cancila. The sequence goes on along the minus strand of CM026202.1, from coordinate 6,978,646 downwards.
TCCTCACAGATTTAGGAACAAATATCCTTTATACCTGCCTCTTTTTTTATCCCCTCTGTATTTCCCCTCTGCTCCTTTCATACACTTTATTTTTCAGGGTTTTCTGTTCACCAGAGACAAACACAGAGCCTTGGATTACCGCCGTGCAGCCAGCAGTGCCATCACTCTTACATATCCTCTTAAGGCGATGAGGCCTCTGGTCTCAATCATTGCTTCGTATGAAAGCATCCATCAGAGGCAGATGTCTCACTAGTGCCTGTCTCCTCATATTTCCCTCCTGTCCATCATTCTTCCACTCCTTCTTGCTGCTTCCTTAAGTTAGACTTTTTATTGAGGGTTAGGGTTAGGGTTCTCTTCTTTTGTTGGTATTTGACATTGATATTTGATAGAGCATCTAAATATGTCATATCTTTGAAAATAGATTATCATGATTAGCACTTGTAAATGGTATTTGTTTCATGGCCAAGGTATTATTCTCATTTTAATTGGACTATTTTCACAAATATCAGTTTGGTTGGAGCACTCAGCATTTTTCAAACCTTCCAAATCAATAGCCTCAGAATTGCCAAAGCCAACTCTCACTTCCCAAGGCTGCTCAAATAAAAAAATAATTACATGGCACAGTTGACCAAAACAGATGTTTTCTCATTATAAGGCCATTTGAGTATGTATGAAGGGTGAACTGAACTGCAGGCTGATTTTGCAGCTCACTTCCTGGTTCCCGTCTCCTTCTGGAAACTTTTCCTTCGGTCTTGGACTAATAAGCTGTTGTAGTCGTGTGCAAATCACCGACCCGCCCGTCACTGCTGTGGGTTATGAGTCTTTCGTCCGCTGTAAATTGCTTTCCCTGTTTAGGTCACGAGTCAACATGTGAGTGGTTGTGAAACATCGGGAGGGAAGAGTGAAAGCTGCTCCTCCTCACTTCTTCTGCTTATTGTTGGTTTCTCCGTTTTGATATAAGCCATCTTCACACAGCGACCGCGCTCTTCCATTCCATCTTCTTCCGCTTATCCGGGGCCGGGTCGCGGGGGCAGAAGTCTAAGCAGGGATGCCCAGACCTCCCTCACCCCAGACACTTCCTCCAGCTCTTCCGGGGGAATCCCGAGGCGTTCCCAAGCCAGCCGAGAGACATAGTCCCTCCAGCGTGTCCTGGGTCTTCCCCAGGGTCTCCTCCCGGTGGGACATGCCTGGAACACGTCTCTAGGGAGGCGTCCAGGAGGCATCCTGTACAGATGCCCAAGCCACCTCAGTTGACTCCTCTCAATGTGAAGGAGCAGCGGCTCGACCCCGAGCTCCTCCCGAATGACTGAGCTTCTCACCCTATCTCTAAGGGAGCGCCCAGCCACCCTGCGGAGGAAACTCATTTCGGCCGCTTGTATCCGTGATCTTGTCCTTTCGGTCAATACCCAAAGTTCATGACCATAGGTGAGGGTGGGAGCGTAGATTGACCGGTAAATTGAGAGCTTTGCCTTACGACTCAGCTCCTTCTTCACCACGACAGTTCGGTACAACGACTGCATAACTGCAGACGCTGCACCAATCCGTCTGTCAATCTCACGCTCCATCTTTCCCTCACTCGTGAACAAGATCCCGAGATACTTAAACTCCTCCACTTGAGGCAGGACCTCTCCACCTACCCGGAGAGGGCAAGCCACCTTTTTCCGGTCGAGAACCATGGCCTCGGATTTAGAGGTGCTGATTCTCATCCCAGCCGCTTCGCACTCGGTTGCAAACCGTCCCAGCGCATGCTGTAGGTCCTGGCTCGATGAAGCCAACAAGACGACATCATCCGCAAAAAGCAGAGATGAAATCTTGTGGTTCCCAAATCGGACCCCCTCCGGTACCTGGCTACGCCTAGAAATCCTGTCCATAAAAATTATGAACAGGATCGGTGACAGAGGGCAGCCCTGCCGGAGTCCAACATGCACTGGAAACAGGTCTGACTTATTGCCGGCAATGCGAACCAAACTCCTGCTCCGGTCGTACAGAGACCGAACAGCCCATAGCAAAGGGCCCCGGACCCCATACTCACGGAGCACCTCCCACAGGATACCACGAGGGACACGGTCAAATGCTTTCTCCAGATCCACAAAACACATGTAGACTGGTTGGGCATACTCCCATGAACCCTCCAGCACCCTGCGGAGGGTATAGAGCTGGTCCAGTGTTCCACGACCAGGACGAAAACCGCATTGTTCCTCCTGAATCCGAGGTTCGACTATCGGCCGAATTCTCCTCTCCAGTATCCTGGAGTAGACTTTCCCAGGGAGGCTGAGAAGTGTGATCCCCCTATAGTTGGAACACAGTCTCCGGTCCCCCTTTTTAAACAGAGGGACCACCACCCCAGTTTGCCACTCCAGTGGTACTGTCCTCGTCCTCCATGCAATGTTGTAGATGCGTGTCAACCAAGACAGACCCACAACATCCAGACACTTGAGGTACTCAGGGCGAATCTCATCCACCCCCGGTGCCTTGCCACCAAGGAGTTTACGGACTACCTCAGTGACTTCAGCTTGGGTGATGGAAGAGTCCACCGTACAGTCCCCAGCCTCTGCTTCCTCAGCGGAAGGCATGTCGGAGGGATTGAGGAGATCCTCAAAGTATTCCTTCCACCGTCCGACAATATCCCCAGTTGCGGTCAGCAGCCCTCCACCCACACCATAAATGGTATTGGCAGGGTACTGCTTCCCCCTTCTGAGGCGCCGGACGGTTTGCCAGAATCTCTTCGGTGCCGACCGATAGTCCTCCTCCATGGCCTCCCCGAACTTCTCCCAGACTCGAGTTTTTGCTTCCCGGACCGCCCGAGCTGCGGCCTGCTTGGCCTGTCGGTACCTGTCGGCTGTGTCACGAGTCCGACGGGCCAACAAGGCCCGATAGGACTCCTTCTTCAACCTGACGGCATCCTTTACTTCCGGTGTCCACCACCGGGTTCGGGGATTACCGCCACGACAGGCACCTGAGACCCTCCGACCACAGCTTTGAGCTGCCGCGGTAACAATGGAGGCAGAGAACATGGTCCACTCTGACTCAATGTCCCCAGCCTCCCTCGGAATCCGGGAAAAGCTCTCCCGGAGGTGTGAGTTGAATACCTCCCTGACCGAGGGCTCAGCCAGACGTTCCCAACAGACCCTCACAATACGTTTGGGCCTGCCCGGTCTGTCCCGCTTCCTCCTCTGCCAGCGCATCCAACTCACCACCAGGTGGTGATCAGTTGACAGCTCAGCCCCTCTCTTCACCCGAGTGTCCAAGACATGCGGCCGGAGGTCAGATGAAACAACAACAAAGTCGATCATTGACCTCCTGCCTAAGGTGTCCTGGTGCCACGTGCACTGATGAACACCCTTATGCTCAAACATGGTGTTTGTTATGGACAGACTGTGACTAGCACAGAAGTCCAATAACAGAACACCACTCGGGTTCAGATCGGGGAGGCCGTTCCTCCCAATCACCCCTCTCTAGGTTTTACTGTCATTGCCCACGTGGGCATTGAAGTCCCCCAGTAGAACAATGGAGTCCCCAGTTGGAGCACTATCAAGTACCCCTTCCACAGACTCCAAAAAGGCCAGGTACTCTGTACTGCTGTTCGGCCCGTAGACACAAACAACAGTAAGGAACCTTTCCCCGACCCGAAGGCGCAAGGAAGCAACCCTCTCGTTCACCGGGGTAAACTCCAACACATTGCGGCTGAGCTGGGGGGCTATAAGCAGGCCCACACCAGCCCGTCGCCGCTCACCGTGGGCAACTCCAGAATAGTGGAGCGTCCAGCCCCTCTGAAGGAGCTGGGATCCAGAGCCCAGGCTGTGCGTAGAGGTGAGCCCAACTATCTCTAGTCGGTATCTCTCAACCTCCTGCACAAGCTCCGGCTCCTTCCCCCCCAGCGAGGTGACATTCCATGTCCCCATTGCTAGGGTTTTGGTCCAGGGATTGAGCCGCCGAGGCACCCCGCCTCGACCGCTGCCCAAACCACATTGCACCGACCCCTCATGCTTCTTCCTGCGGGTGGTGAGCCTACGGGAAGGCGGGCCCACGTCGCCATTTCGGGCTGAGCCCGGCCGAGTCCCATGGGCAAAGACCCAGCCACCAGGCGCTTGCCTTCGAGCTCCAACCCCAGGCCTGGCTCCAGGGTGGGGCCCCGGTGACGCCAATCCGGGCGACGTAACGATCCTTGGTGGTATGTTCTTCATGAGGGATTTTTGAACCGCTCTTGGTCTGGCCCGTCACCGAGGACCTGTTTGCCATGGGAAACCCTTCCAGAGGCACAATGCCCCCGACAACATAGCTCCTGGGATCCTTCGGGCACACAAACCCCTCCACCACATTAAGGTGGCGGTTCAAGGAGGGGCGACCGCGCTCTCCTTTCGTTTTGTGGAAAAGGTTAAAGGAAATCCCCCTTATAGAGCGACCGCGCTCTATAAGGGGGATTTCCTTTAACCTTTTCCACAAAACGAAAATAAAACTCTGAATTTGCTATAAGGTTATTTCTGTGTTGGGTCTGTGTTTCCAATAACACGTATTTCTTTTATGATCGTAACTGCTTTTCTCCCCGTATCACCAAAATGCTCCGTATCGCGTCCTGCAAGACTTTTATTCAAAACAATGAAAAGATGATCATTCACATGATTATTGAAAGTCAAAGTCCTGATGTACTACAGAAATGATTAATGACTAAGGCCTGTTATAGCACAGCTACATCGTATTAATGAGGCCAAAAGCAGCTGAAACTAGATTTTGATGACTTTATGTTGACCAACGACGTCACTTCCAGCGCTGCCAGAGTGCAAATGTGCAAACGTGTTTCCGTGACATGTTTGCGATGAACTGGATTATTGACGTGCCTGCAAAAACACATCATGAAAGGGTAGAAATGTTTTTTTTGCAAACTGGCGATTCCGATTCCAGGTTTTGCTTAAAGGAAACGCGACTAGACATCTTGATACCCGAGTTAACTGGACGCAGCTTTGATTTAATGGCTGAAAACAGTTTTGTCCTTGATAGTTTTTTAATCTTCAGCTGCTGGCTGAGTAAACCGGGTGACTGCAGGCGTCTTTACTGCGACGCTCAACATCAGCGGGACAGACCGAGCTGCTCTCAGCTAAATTAGCTGATGTATCTTCTGCACTACTTATCACTTTTGAAGCTCTTTTGTTTTTGCTCCTCCTATTTTTTGCCTTTCTTTTTGCCTGATAGACCTTCTCTTCATTTTGATCATCAGGTTGTTGACGTGTGTTCTCCTCACTGCTCTGTTGCGATTCAAGGTGGGGGCCCTGGGTGGCCCTGGGTGGCCCTGGGTGGCCCTGGGTGGCCCTGGGGGGCCCTGGGAGGACCTGGGGGACCCTGGGTGGCCCTGGGGGGCCCTGGGTGGCCCTGGGAGGACCTGCTAGCAATGTCCAAGCATTCAGATTTACATTCATTTATACCAGATGGCTTCTTTTATACAATTTTCTGAAACCATCTGTCTTTTCTGCTAAGATGTGTCCATTATTGTCCTACCACCCCTCCCCCACTTCACATGGAAGAGCATAAACCCTCCCCCTGTCTGTGATTGGCTGGGGCAAGTGTTATGATTTGAGATGGCAGCTTGCGCCCTCTTTTTTCATTTCCAGTTTATAATGGCCAGAATTATTTATAATAGCCACATTTTTTTTAATTATCCTCATGTGATGGGCAGCGAGCACGGGGTGAGCCGATATTACCTGAATGACCAAAAGTGTTGGGGCTTAAAAATCATGAAGAATCCCTAACCCGAATCTTTGATGCTCGACCTTAAAGTTCAGTATAACTCACACAAATATACACTTTCCCGTGAGAAGCCCCCGGTGATTATAAAACAATTGTCAGAATTAAAAACATTAATGACACATGGATGTTCTCAGTTGGTTATCACAAACATTGGCAAGTTGTTAGTGTGTTTCTAAGAATATTCACTTCAACTTGAATGAATACTTTTAAATTCACAATATAAACCGCACCTTTTTTAGTCATAACTTTAAAAATATTTAGAAAAAGTAGAAGAAGTCACGTCAATACAATACCACGCTAGACAAAGATGCTGATGTTAAGCTTGTACTAAGAAGCTGAGGGACGTCAGCACCTGCCTTTTCCCTTCTCCATGTTCTTATTCTTTGTTTTTTAATGATGAGAAATGAAATCTTTGCTAGACATGTGAAGAGACCTTCTTCCTGGGAAGTTGGAATGAAATTCCTTGTGGAACAAGTCCAAACAAAGCTCAAGACCAGCGCTCTGGAAACCGAGATGCATCACCATAGAAATGGGGAATATTGACCAAAAACGTGCTTTTTTTCTGCTTGAATGAAACGCTTCCACTGCAACTGTTGCCGGTCTCTCGCCATGCATTTACACTCACAGCGTTAATGCGCAGCATGGTTTTGGCAGAATAACATGGCCTAACTATTAATCAATATAATTCCATTTAGCTGTAATGGGACTTTCTTCAGTTCTAATTGGAAAACAGGTTCACTGTCAAGGGACCTTTTTAACGTCCTCACTAAAATACTTTATCTTAGACTCACCTTTTGAACCCAGAGTTGTCGTCACACTCAAGGACGTGTGCCATTTGTTTTCTGTAGGACAGGTCCGAGCGGGTCCCCGAGTCCAGGCCACGTGCTAGAAAACCGCTTCTGAACTTGAAGAAAAGATCTTATTTTTAATTAGCAGTCTGTTCTTGTTTTTCTGTTTCCTACCATGTAAAGACCACGTAGCTGATTACAGCTCACTAAATCATGATGTTCTCTTCATCGAGCTGCAGTAATCTAGTTCTGTGAGCTTCATGACTTGATGATGTCATGGACATTGTCATCATTTCCTTTATTCATGAAATACTTGTTTGAGTAGATGATTTTCTATGTTTAAAAAGAGAAGTTTTTTGATTTTCTTTTCACAAATCAGTCCTAATTTTAGTTTTAAAACACCCAAACTGTCAAACTCAGCCAACATTGATCCAGAACTGAGAGTAAAGTACCTCGTTGATAGCTCTTTCTGCAGAATCATGTCTGGACGGTCTGAAAACAACATCACATGTCCACACAGCTCCTCTGCTTCTGTTTCTGCCTGTAACTTCGAATAAAGATAATGCCCTGCTTTTGCTCCTCACATTTTCTGAGCTACTGCTGCACTCAGGCTCCATCATAAGAGAAACTGCTTAGAGAAATAAATGCTATTCTCTCCTCAGCTCCACAAAGAACATCAGTCTGGTGTGCGTGCGTGCGTGCGTGCGTGCGTGCGTGCGTGCGTGCGTGCGTGCGTGCGTGCGTGCGTGCGAGAGAGAGAGAGAGAGAGAGAGAGAGATAGAGAGAAAGTTTTGCAGAGTATCCCTTAAAAAGTTTGCCCATGAAAGAAACTGCATCCATCCTTCTTCTTGTGCATTTATAACTATAGCATACCTTTTGAAGTGCTTCAGAAATGGTAACTTTGCTATAAAGAGTGAGTGAGAGGAGCCGAATCAATACCATTTTAGTTTTATATTCAGTTTTAGTCTGTAGAGTCAATAATCCCTAACGCCCGGGTTGTTTTATCTCCTCTATGGAGCCATTTGTTCAGTGCTCAGAGCGGGATTGCCTGCAGAGTGTTAGCAGAAAGAATGCTGATACAAGTTTTGTTGCAAAGCGATGTGATATGAAAGTCTGCAAGATGACAGTGAGTAAGTTCCCTCTCTTCTTCTCTGTCTTTCTGCTCCATTAATGTTGGACCTACTTCAGAGCGGAGACTCGTCAGGGCAGATGCCGTGTTTAAAAGACCAGCGTTGCAGTTCTACGTACGTCTGTCAGAAGAAAAGCTTCTCTCAATGCAGAAATAATCTCACAAAGTTAAAGTTGAGTAGACAGACATGTGCAGACTAAAATAGAACTACAAAAATTTGAACTACGTGGGATGTCAAATGGTTTGACACCCATCGGGTAAAGGTAAGCACTATGAAAGAAGACGGAGGAAGGTGGAGAGGGGGAGCGAGAGAGAGACAGGCATTCAGGTGGTTGCCAAGCTCTTGTTCTCGATGTCCTGGAAACAAACATGATGCAGTTTCCTGCATTTCCAGGTGTAAAAATGCATCTCCATCTGGGATGTGCAACCATTCTGAGGAAAATCTCTGCGTTCCATGTGTGAGAAGTGCAATAAGCTGTCATCAACAACAGCCTGATAATATAAGGCATCTGCTATTAATCCGTCCTTGATGCCTCTGCTTGCAGTGAAAGTCGGGTTAGTGATGAGCGACAGTATTCCCACTGATAGCAGTTGTTCTCTCTACTTAAATCTGAACTTTGATTGGCAGTTGCCTCTGGTGTGTTTCTTCTTGTTTATTGAGACTGAGCAGGAAGTAACATTCGTCCACATTTCCATCTATTCACATGTGCTCAAAGAACTTCTGAAATCTGCTCTTTAAGAAATCAAACCTTGCTGATATTGATAATATATTGATAAATACAGGATATAAATAAATCATAATACTAGACTAACGAAAGCAGAGCTTATTCATAGAAAAGCAATGAAAACAGTGAACAGGACAAAGAAAAACTGAGATGGAGCAAGAAGAAGATTTGTTTTCATAAATTTCATAATCTCTGAATTCATTGATTCTCCTTTTCTCAAGCTAGTGTCTTTGTTGTTTTTGATTAAATGCCATTTTAATTAGTCATATTTTCTGTGAAAACAGCAGGTCTTATTTTTTTATTTGTACATTTGTATGCTAAAACATGAACCAACTCTTAAACGTGAAGCAGACACTTCTTGTCTTTGCAGTTTGCCAGCTATTTGTCAGGTTCAGACCAGCATCCTCCCACAAAGATGCCTCTCAATATTTTCTTCATAGTCGTTTAAATTTGAACTTAAATTGGTAATTTGCTTTATAGCCTGATGAAGTGAACGATCTGTACTTTTCCAACTGGTCTTTTCTTTCCATGGCCATCCTATGAGGCGCGTCTTGTCGTGACCTCACCCGTCCAAAACGCGACCCTGCTGACGATTTTCTCCGCTCAAATAGTTCCAGGTGGCGACATGCAAAGATCTAATGAAACACCTGAAGGTGGTGTTCGCTGTTCAGAGTTGCAGGTGTGACCCTGCCGTGCATCAACCTGAGGGTGAACACAGGTCTGAGGGCGCAACACTTACGGCAAAGGACAGCCAAGAAAATCCAGTTTAGAGTATAATCCTTAAAGCCTGACATTTCATTTAAAGTGTTTATTGTTTTAAGATTAAACACACACCCACATTTGATCTTAAAATGTAAACCAATATATGTTTTTGTATCACTATGAATACATTGTTTGTGTTTTTTTTAATTATTTACTGGGGACTTTTTTCCCTTTTTTAACAAGCTGACACAATGTCCAGAAACCCCACCAATACTTTAACCTGTGTTCACACTACCTGGCTGAAGGCCAACAAAAGCGTTCCAGCTCCATGGAACATGGACAAGCCTCCGGTATGAGCTGCAGCTGCTTTGTTGCACCTGGTACGAGGTGTGTTTTGAGCCTGTGTTGGTGCAATGGAGACTACAAGAACATCAGGACATCCTGGAGACAAGTGCAGAAGACTCGGCCTCCAACAGGATAACAACCCCGAACACACAACTAAAAGCAGCCAACAATCACTAAGAACAAAACATTGGACTACTCTGAAGTGGCCTTTGGGTCCTGATCTCCTGTTGAGAAGAAACCCTTCAAACCTGAGACAGGTGGAAGAGATTGTTCATGAGGACCAGAACACCTGTGCACAGGTGCACAAGTCTCACTGAGAGGTACACTGACCACTCGCTGGCAGTGATTGGCTCAAAAGGCTTCACAACGAGTTAAGTTAAGGTCCCATCATTGTTGTCCAGGCCAGTTTCACTAGTTTAGCTTTTAACTTTTATTTATTTTATTTGTTCTATTGAACTAGAGCTCAGAAACAGTAACTGAATTTAAGTGGCCAGTCTTCTGTAAATCATTATTTAGTATTGCTTTTGTCAGTTTCAAGATATTTCAGTGGCCATTGTGGGTTTTTCTTTCAGTTTAGGATATGGTTGTCCACATGTGATGAACCGACTCAAAGGTTTTTGCATTCACAATAAAATCTTATGCATAAACGCATCAAATCCGATCTTGACCAAATCAGAGTGGCATCAACAGTATGGCTGGGCGTGTGCATGTGCCTTCACAGGGTGAAGAGAGCCGTTCAGCGTCACTTCTCCACTTTTCGAACTGGTAGTTTCGTATGAGCATGCAAAGTAAATTTGTGCACAAATTACACTCTTCATATGAGAGAGAGCATTCAGTAGGTTGGCTGAGAGCTCCACAGCAGCACACCGCAGACCAAACTCACGCTTGACACACCAAACTGATGAAATGTGACTGGCGTTTTGATCGTGGACAGTGAGCACTGATCCCTGTTTTAGACGCAGTCTCGTTGTAAGTCGTGCGCTGAGCTGGCCCTGATTGTAAAAACACCACAATACAGCTTCTAATGTTTCACACAGAAGAGTTGTGGTTCCCACTTCCACATGAGTGCAGAGTAAGTTGAAGCCGGGGTTATTCCTCTCTGATCTTCTCTTCACTGTGAATCTGAATATCTCCTTGTATGACCTAGTTTTATGATTTTGAGTTATATTTTCAAACAAAGTGATATTTATTTTTCCTCACAGTTTGTTAGCTGGTCGTCAATTCAGTCAATTTTATAATATGCCCTTGTTAACAGACGTATTATTTATTTAGTTGAATTATGTGTACATCCTCATCTTACTTTGATTAATGCACTTTTACTTTTAACTTTGCTTTAATCTTTTTCTTAATTTAGCTCATAACACTATTTGATGCTTTAACTTTACATGGCATTGCTTTCGTAATCTGCCTACACTGTAATTATGTTAGAGATAAACGCCTCCCTTCCTGTGTCGTTTTCCCACAGAGTGCAGCTCAGACTGCCAGCGCTGCACGGCGGACCTCCAGACGGGCATCGGGAGTGTTTGTCTGTGGTGTAAAGCCCCAAGGACCTGGCTGCTGGGCGATCACTGTGTCCCTCACTGTCCATCAGGACATTATGGCTTACATGGAGCCTGCATCAGTAAGGACTTTTTCCCCTGCCTTATTTAAATATATTTGAAGATTAAAGGGGATTCATTAGCTGTCTGACTATAAAGCATCAGAGCTTGTATGTTTATTTGTCAGGTAGAGATCTTTAAAGCTGTGTTCAGATGTTGAACCAGAGAAAGTTGCTTCTTGACCTTGTTTGTCTATGTCAACTTCAAAACAACTAGCAGGAGGAAACTGAATTCCTAGTGAATGTCGAACTATTTTTATTTATTTATACATGCATGTTTAAAGTCCCACTGCAGGTAATAGGTGTAACAGAAGGGTTTCAGGTGGAGCTAGGACTACATCGAGGATCAGAACCATGGAGATGGATGGGTTGACAGATGAGGCCAGACAGGAGTCTCGAGGGATTATGATATATGCAGATGACACTGTAATCTGTGAGGAGAGTAGGAATCAGGTGGAAGAAAGAAGTACTTTGGCTCAACTGTTTAAAGCAATAGGAAAAGAAGTTAACAAGACTGCAGTCAGGGTGGAGTGGGGAAATAAATCTCTCTGATTTGTGTCAGAAGAGTAGCAGCGAGAGTAAAGTGTTAGAAGTGAGAGAAGTCCTTCTCCACAATATGGAGATACTGTCACTGACCAAGAGACAGGAAGCAGAGCCACAAGTGTCAGGTTTAAGGACAGATAAGCAAAACTGAGATGGTTTGGACACATGAAGAGGAGGGATAGTGAGCACACTGATAAAAGGAGGCCAAAGACGGAGCTGCTAGAATCATGTCATCAAAGATGAAAAATACATAAAAGATTTTAGCAGAGGAAGAATTTAAAGAAATATTTTAAGAGTTGTTTTTGTATTGCATAAGAAATGACTGATGCTGGAGTTGTTTTTCCACGAGGCTCAAAGCTCAACAATCCGGCTTTCTTCCCAGCTCGCTGTTTCTGCATCTCAGGTATAAACTGTGCGTATCTACTGAGAGGTCCTCTGGAGCTCTTGTGTACAAGAGATCAGAGGATTTACAAGGTTTGAGAAAACTGGTACGAATGAATGAGTAGTTAGATCTACAAGAAAGACTGCAGGTTAGTGCAAGAAAGATGAGAAGCTTTTCTGGTTTCGTTATTCAGCCCAGAATAACACTGTCTTCTCTCTCATAAGCACCTTCAGTATCATCTGTGTCATCTAAATCCTCCCTTTGCATCTTTGTAATCATACTGTTCGTTATAGTTGTTTTCTGTTTTATCGCTCATGTAATTATCTCCATTATCACTCATATCTACATCAATCATTGTCATCATACTCCTTCTTATCATCCTGCTCATCATCTAAATCTTGATCGCCGTCATCATTGTTGCCTTCATCTTGATTATGATTATAATCAGAACTTCCATCTGCTTCATCAGCCCATCATCCTCGTCAAAACCACAAACTTTGCTCCCATCATTTTCATTTTTGTGATTTTTCCTATTTGTATCATCACAAACATCATCTAAGAGTGTTTTTTATCCAGGTTGTCGTCATAATTTCATCACCAACCTTATCTGTATGTTAAACCTAATTATCCTCACCTGCTCCACCTTTTTGCATCACTCTTGTTTTTAGTTTTTTTTCTAACCATCATAATGCCCATTCAGCTCCTCCTCTTCATCATTGTTGTCATCAAGCCCCACTCCCCAACCTAATAACTATCAAATCTCATCCTCCTAATTGTCATCTGCTCATTACCTTAATTCATTGTTATTCTCTTTAACCTCATAATGATCACACTCTTCATAAAATTCTGACTTCTATTGTCTTTGTGCTATTAGCTCCTATTTGTTTTGCCATCTTCATCATTCTGGGTCATTATGCTCACCCTCCTTATTACTCTTCCCATCCTCATCCTGTCCCTCAGCAGCCTCCACACTGAGCTGCTGCAATGCTGATTTAAATGCAGAACGTGAAGGAGCGTTTTCAGGCTGTACAAGCAGAGCCTCAGGAGGGTCATTTAGTTTTGCCTGAGGTCATTTTACCCACGCACGCTTACAGAAAATAAGAAAGAGATATAGAATAGCACAACAAATAAGGAAAAATGTGCATTCTCCTCCTGGTGCTGAATTAGAAGTGATGACGCACCAGCATGAATGTTTCAGATTGTTCTGCCATTTATTTCTTTTTTGACTGGTTGGAAAAACTGCCATGCCCCCTCCAGGACCCCACTGAGGGTGTAGAGCTGGTCCACCATTCCATTGAGGTCAGCAGTGCCCCATCTCCACCATACAGAGTGTTGGAGGTGGTGGTGCATCGTTTCCCTCTTCTGAGCTGCCAGATGGTGGACCAGAATCTCTTCAAAGCCATTTGGAAATTGTTTGCCTCTCTAAACTCCTCCCACGCCTGAGTTTTTCTCTCAGCCTCCATCGCTATCAGCTGCCTCTGAAGTCCCACAGGCCAAAAAGGACCAATAGGACTCCTTCTTCAGCTTGGCGGCCTAAGAGTGCCCTGGGATACCACCAGTTGAGCCGGATGAAGTGGTTGGGGTGAGGGAAGTCTGGGCTTTCCAGCTTAGGCCACCATCTAGGTGACCCGACCCCTACATAGGTGGGAGAAGATATTTCTTTTTTGTGTTTTTTCTCAGGGTTCAACGCTGGAGCTTTTGTCTTACCAGACTGAAGAACATTGAAATTCATTGTTTAAAGAAAGAACATGAAAGTACTATAAATGGCAGAGTAAATGATACTTGGAAGAGCTACAAAGATGAGTTTTAAAAATATACAACCAAAATACCCTTTCCGTCTAACCTCCAACAGGATTTTCTTCACGCTTCCTTTAAGTCACAAGTCTTAGTGAGAACACAAAGGGACAATTATCCGTCCGACAGAAGCACAGTCACTGAGGCAGCACTCTTCAGCTCCTTCTGTTCGCTCGATATTACCTTTCATTTTACTTCCTGGAGCATTATGTCTTTTTTTCTTTATTTTCTTGTTTGGCCACAGCTGTCTCCAATCCGACTTTCTTTTTGACCCACGTGTCTTTTTTAACCATTCACGGCTGTTGACCCCATTGCTAATCTCAATAAAATATAACTGCAGACAAAAGAATTCACAAAAATGTAAACTCTCACAACACTGTAGTCAGTAAACCTGGTGTACTGAGTACAGTGTGGTAACTGCAGCGTGCAGGTACAGTATATTGTAGTAAGCTTTAACGTCAGTATTACAGTGTGCACAACACACTATTTGATTTAGTCTTTTTCCTTTATGGTCACCTGATCCACATTGATTAAATGCATTCTCATTACTTTTCCAGAATGCCATCCATCATGTGAGGCCTGTAGTGGGGCGGGGCCTTATTCCTGTACGTCCTGCCCCTCTAACAGTGCTCTGTTGCCCTCTGGTCTCTGTGCTCCCAGATGTTTCCTTGGTTACTATGACAACGGTCATCGTATCTGTCAGGGTAAGATGAAGACGATTTCCACATCTCCGTCACATCGCAGCTGACTGATAGTTTTTTTTAATTTTTAAATCAGAGATTACATAGTTTGTTGGATATTCTGTAACAGTTATGAGGATTTAGATTTAGAAATGCTTGAATCACTGACTGCCAGTCTCTCATGAATGACAATGTGCTGTAAACTCTCAGGTAAACTCTCAGGTGACACAGTTATCTGGAAGATACCTGATGACATGCTATTATCTTTTTAGTTCGTGCATTTACTGTGCATCTTGCAAAAAGATGCAATTAATAATTCTGTGGGTTCCTAAAGGCATGAAATATTTTAGTCAGACTGTGAAAACCCTGTAATCCAAAACAAACTCTGGGCTACGTATTACAGAATATAGTTTGTTTTTTAATCTTATTTAAGTTTTTTTTTAATTTAAGTTATATGTAGTTGTTCTTATAAACACCATGTTACAACCCATCTGGGTACTTTGCCGTTGTGGAAAGTCCCAACAAAACAGCCCATCAAATTTAAGTGTCAGTAATTATAACTTTTAAGTTGTTTGTTAATATAAAAGCATTTGTCTCAAACAAATAGATAACAGTTTATATAAAAGAAAAATGCATCGTTAGTCGTTTGGAGCACATTATACATTGTAAATACTGCAGAAAAGCATTTCCAATGACCAAGGTTAAACTCCGAACATCTGTGCAGTCGCGTCACCGGAGGTGAATAAAGTGTAGCTCACAAAGAAGGGTTTTCTTCATAATTACCTACTACTTACTTTGTCATGCAACGAAGCGTGGTTTTTCTTCTTTTTTTAGTTTTGATTAACAAAACTCTAAATGTGAACTTTCTCTTGAGACGTTTTTATTTCAAGCGATGGGTACTTTGGTTTCACTTGTTTTATAAATTCAGTAACCTATCCTAATCAGTTCATCTATGTTTGCTTCTTGCTGCATATTTTAAAATGACAATGATGATGCTAACTAGGTAGATATTTCAGCTGCCAAATACATAGTTGTCATTTTTGTGACATGATCGCATACCCGTCGTATTTTCTGGCTGTTTCTGGGTTATTTTGCCATATTTTAAACAACAATCCCACACTGGCATTTTAGATGTCAATTAAAATACTTCTAAATATGCAGAATTTTTCAAGATCCTCTGTTGAATCAGCACAGCTGTGTGTTGAAAATCTTCATATACAGCAACAATGAATCCTGGCCAAAGTAGCCAAAGGTGCTGATGCATTATTTAATATCAGGCGGTATCATATTGTCTTTTTGATGTTTACCCCTCTCATGCCAATTTTGTATTTTTTTTGCAGCGTGTGACAGCCAGTGTCTGACCTGTGACATAGCCGGACTCTGTACCGCCTGCCGTGACCCGACCAAAGTGCTGCTGTTTGGAGAATGTCAGTACGACAGCTGCGCCCATCAGTACTACCTCAATACCACGACCCGCACCTGCAGAGGTATGCTGCCATCCCTATCACAAACTGCACCGGTGCAGGAAAGGCAAAGGGGGAATGCTGCTCATAAAGAGAATTTATTTTGCGCCCTTTGTGATATTCATAAATTGCTCTCCATCTATATTGCATGTATTATGGAATACTACAATGAGATTATGAGGTTCATTAATCAAATTATAAACTCTGGGAACTGATATGCAAATGCTGACCATTGTCTGTGCTAGATCTTTCTGCGCTCAGCAAAGTTGATGGATGAGCCTCACAGGATACGTGTCCTGATTAACTTATCCATTTTTTTTTGTTTTTTACTCTGCACAATACATCTGGTCAGCCTGGTAATACATCCAAAAATCTTTGTTTATGCAGTCGGAAGAGACACGAAGTTCACACTCTGTTAATTTTAAGGCTCAATGACTCGTTTTGGCTTAATTTGGCTTAACTGTGTTTGATTTTCATGCCAGAATCAATGCAGCATGCTACAAATACATTACAAATGGAAGTAGTGAGAGAAACATGGAATAAAAAAACTTCCCTCCTTCCTGTTTCCAGAGTGTGACTGGAGCTGCAATGCCTGTAAAGGCCCTCTCCGAACCGACTGCCTGCAGTGCATGGAGGGATACGTGTTGCAGGATGGAGTGTGCGTGCAGGGATGCACCCGCGGGTCTTATCAGGATGGAGACAGATGCCTGGGTCAGTCCAACACAAAGCCGATAAGCAGAGCCTCATCACATTCAGCTGCTGCTATCAAAGCTGCACAGATAAATGCTTCGTCTCAACTGGTGTTGCCTCATTTGGGAATCTTTCATTTCATTTTACAGTAATGTTTTATAATCTATTCTTGATTTAAGCAGACTGACAAGAGCAGCTGAGCCAAAGAAAACCCTTTACGAATGACATGTGATGATCTGGAATCTCCTTGTGATTCATCTTTAGATGAACTTTGATTTTCAATTAACTCAGTGGAGAATCACGTGTTGAGTTTTTTTTCCTTGAATGTAAAGTCTTAAAAACCACAGCATAAACAAGAAAAACCCAATGTAAAACCTTCACTTGGATGCCTCCTCAGCGAGCGCTTTGATGATCTCGGTGGGTTTCTGTCTGCTTGTGGATCTCAGGCTGTGATGACCGCTGTTTGGAGTGTCAGGGTCCTGGACGGTGCCTGGCGTGTCAGCCGCCTTACGCCGCTCTGCAAGGACAGTGTGTAACTGAATGCGGCAGAAACTTTTTCCTTGATGCCGCCACAAAAACGTGCAAGTGTAAGAATAACCCCCTTTTTTTGTATGTGTTTGAATTTCTAGCCAATTCTATTATAATAAAGTTTTAAAAGTGCAAGAGCAAAAGTTGCTTAAAAATGCACTGTTTTATTTAAAAAAGAAGAAGAAACCATTCCTACTAAACGCCTGACTGTTCTTCGCCTTCATTAGCCTGCTCTTCTGACTGCGTGCTGTGTGACGGCGTTGGACGCTGCGAAGCGTGCGGTGATCAAACCTACGTCATGGGAGGCTACTGCACCCCCGACTGTGGACACGGATATTATTCTGATCGGAAGAGCAGAACCTGCCATGGTAACCGCATCCGGCCAGTTTTATGGCTTCCTAAACTGCCTTCTATTGCAGAAGGATTTTCTTCTTGTCTTCCTTTTTGCAAACAAGCTGATTTAAAAAAAAGAAAAAGAAAAACTGAAATTTCCTTAAATACACAAATGACAATATAACAGTTTTGTTTGAGCTGGGTTGGTGCTGATGGCCTTTATGGGGACAAAATCATCTAAATGTTGCTGTTTGACTTTATGTGAAAGGTGGTTTTAAAATTTTAACCGATTTGAACAAAGGCAGCCGCTGACATCACGATTTTGTTTTAACGTCGTGGTCCTCTGCAGCACGTCTCGACAGTTCAGCCTGACTGTGTAAAGCTTGAAGTAAGAAGCTTCACAGGGACGAAGTCATCAGGCTCCTGCTATGCGATAAATGCGTTAAAAGGAAAGCATGGCAATGATTATAATGCAGATTTCTGCAAACAGAACTGTTTAATTGTCACACTTAAGAACTGCAATCAGATCGAGTTGATGACAGTTTCCAAAATACAAGGGTGACAGTAGTAGAGGTGTTTCAGAAATGTTGAAAGGAGCGTATTAACCTGCTGACATTTGGACCTTTTGTTCTTAATTGGTCCTCGTGAATAGCAGAGAAAACAGCTTGGTCATTAGAGGAGTCTTCTGCTTTCACTTTCTTCTGTTATCTTCAAGTAGCGGGTGTCAACCTGCTTGCTGCGATGCCCGAAGTGTCCTGAGGCAGACTGGCGGGGAGTCGATTCATGAAATGTGACGACTCTTAATAGAGAAAATGTATTGTCATACACCCTTTTAGATAAATGCCTCTTTCTTATAAGATAATGAGCATCTTTAGCCTCTGGGCTACAACTAGTCTGTGGATTCATCTAAATAAAATACCAAAAATACTCTCTTTTTTATCATTTTTGCCAGCAAACAAAAAAGTCTAAAACTTGCACTAGGCTTCACTATTTGCAAGTCTAATTACTTGGCCAAAAGTTTGTGATTTTTAGAGTGCCTATTGGCATAATTAGAGGCGATATAATGAGATTACAGTGTGGCATTTCAAAAGAGCTGATCCTTTAAAAGTTTCTTAACAAAGTTCAGTCAGTTCCAATTAAAATCAGCATCTAAAATGCCACGTTGAGACCCAGATGTCTCACACATGCAGTTCTTTTGTACCCTCCATATCACTGCCTCCTCACATCCCTTCACCTACTTACAGTCTCTTGCGGCCTACCTTTATTTCATTATATGCAAGGATTTAAAAAACATTCATTGTAGGTTTTGTGTTTTTTACTATCATACAATTGGTTTCTTGCTATGCAGCCATTTCTTCACACAAAAGAACTAAAGGTTTTAAAAGCGGCTCCTGGAACGGTGCCATCGCTGTTGCGTGACTCCTTCGGTTTTAAACTTAGGAAGTGGCTCAAATGCAGAACATGGAATCAGTAGATATGTTGATGGAGGTTTTTTTGGAGAAGAAGAAAAGAGCCGAGAACAGTTTCCAAAGTGGCCGAATGGCAAAAATCGACAGGCAGACAAGTTGAAGGACTGTTTGGGAGTGGAGCTGAAGGAAAAGTGAGGGCATAAAGATTAGTCAGCGCAGCAGTCAGAAAGAGAAAACCCAACGATCTGGTGATGAGTGAAAGACCAGCCTGGGTTTGTGTACAGCAGAGAAAGCAGATGGGGCCACTCAGTGGAGGGTGACAGCCGAAGAGCCATCCAGGAGTGGTCTTCAGTCTGTCACAGAGTCACTGCCATGCATGCTCACGTTCACTCCCGCAGTACTCCTTGTTTGTTGGAGAAGCTGGAGTAGCCGGAGAAGAGAAACACAGGCACAGAAGGAACTCAGCCACGATTCAAACTGGGAAAGTCACACTGTCTGCCAGGACTCCCCGAAGCTGGGAAACGCAAAGAGCCTCAAGTGATGATGTTTATTGATGAGGCTGTGCAGACCTGGTGTCCACACGCTGGGATGCAGATGGAAGAGTGACAGATGTGTGGGTCTGTGCCACGCAAAATACGAGTGATATGAGGTTGCATGAGCGCTACTCTTGTGACGGATCACAATGTCACGTATGGACTGTTGTTTTAGTCTTAATCTGGTTGGCGTGACGAGGCTTGAACCCAGTGAGAATAACGGAGAAGATTGTGAGTAATTTGCAGGTAAAACATGTCACTTACACACCAGGTTTGCATCTAAGAATTATGCATAGAGAAGGGAGGGAGGAGAAGGTGGTGGCTCACACCGATGCCCCATTCAGACAAGAAAATGCAGAAATCAAGGAGCAAAAGAACAAACTGGACGCTCACTTTGAGAAGAGACTGTTATCCCTGCCTTTCCACTCCCAAGGATCCCCGGGAAGCTGCAGCTCACCCCAGACACACTACAAATAGAACCGTGCACACGTTTGCAGTTCAGTTGGTAAGTTTTGTACTTCGATTTAATGCAGCCAATTTAATACACAATTGACCTGTTGTTTCACAGAGGGTGTATTATATTAGTTTCAAATGACTTAAAATAATCCGTACAAAACTTCTTTTAAAGTGAGACATTGTTACAGGCTGCTCATAGCAGCACTCCTGTCCTCATATTTATTTATGTGGATCAGGTGACTGAATGAAAATAACAAAGCGTCCCCCTGAATATTGTGGCTGTGAGGAATTTAGCGATAAAATTCTTGCCTGCCCTTCATGACGGATGGTCTACTGTTCCCTTTGTTAAAGTCAATAATAAAGGCAGCATTGAAGCACCTTTCCCAAGCATTTTAGAAGCCTCAGCTGGCCCGTATCCTGGCTGCCATTTCAATATTCCTGGTTCATTTCACTCAGGAACCTTTCCTGACTATTCAGCTGGAGCCAAAGAGAGACAGGCAGTAAGACAGTCGAGCACAAATGGTCCAAGAGGAAATGGAAAAACAAGAGAGACATAAAACTCAGCAAATGGCTAGGTCGATGGTATTTGGCCAGAATTTCTGCTCGCTAATATCCAAGAAAAATGAAGAGCATGCGGTATTCCCAGCAGAGGTAATGCATGTTCTGCAGGGGAATGTACTCTTGAACCAGAGGAGGCGCAGTAATTTGAGTTCTCATTCCTTCTCCCTGTCCCTCTCAGCGAACACCCACAGTCCTGCCATCCTGGTCAACAGTTCCCTGCTGGTTCCCCTTGATGGGTATGCCCCGCTGCTGCCCACCATGCTGAGGGTGGAGGACCCTGACAGTCCATCAGAGCGCCTGGTCTTCCAACTTGTTCACGGCCCAAGCAACGGACGCCTGGCGGTGTTTGCAGCGGACGAAAGAGATAAAACGGGAGGCAGAGCTGCACGTGAACTTAACAGCAACGACACCTTCACATGGTCAGAGCTTATGCTGGGCCGGGTCCGCTTCAGACACCAGAAAGACAGAAGCAGGTCAGTGGACTGTGGAGCTTCACTAGAAGGTTTGAGAAACGTCCATCAGTAACAAGGCTGTTGTCAATAAACTTTCACTATTACACTATCATGGCTAGAAAGAAAAAGAAATTACAAATATGCTGCCTTCCTCAAGATCTGGTGGCAAAGAAAGATCTACGATGGGCAAATCGTGAACACCACTGTCACACGTTCAGTTTCTCTCCTATTCATCCGTCTTTGTCCCTTTAATTCGTCTCCTGTCTCCTGACAGAGTGAGTACTGCAAATCTACATGGTCACTTTACATATAACAATCCCAATTCGTCAAATGTTCAAATAAATTTCTTAATTTTGACACATGCCAAGTCTCTTTTTCATATTTTCCTGTTTCATACTTGACGTTAAATACTTGGCGTCCTTCCTTTTTATTCTGCTCTTTTTGTCGTTGCCTGTGTGATTTATGCTCTTTCTGGGTTATGAAGTCCTTTCTATTAACCTACAAATGGAGCAGAGAGACACACATATCCATGCATTAGATATTACTCAATGAGGCCACATTTGCATATTCTGCATTTCCACTGCTTTTGACCCCAATCTGATTAAAACGAGAGCAGTATAAGGACCGGGGATGAAAGGGATGGCTTTAGATGAAACTGTGCGGCCGTTTAAATCTCAGCCAGAAGCTGGTTCAAACGCTGCAGCTGTTTAGAAAAAAAGGCATTCACATTTTGTGTTTTACGACCATCGTCCCATCTAATACCAGTAGACAAAACATAAACATGTTGGACAATCCTGACTCAGCTGTTGTGGCTGATAATGGCCGGTAAAATGGCAAAAATAGGATCCACTGCCCAGTTTAGGCGGAATATTAACAAACAGTTAAATGTAAAGCCCTGAGTAGGAGTAAATCTGTGTATTGCAGCCATATTTTAGAAGTGTAGGATAGTGGCTGCAGACCAAGTGCCCACGGATGTCGGTCCCTTCACCAGTTGCAGGAATGTTCTGGACTTCATGCAATCCTACTCCTGTACTAGATGGTAATGAGTGTTGACCTTCGTTAGGAAGCTTATTGACGTGGCTCGAATTAACTTGCAGTTAGAACAGAATATCCTGTTTTTTATTTGCCCAGATGTTACGACCAAGCAGCGACGTCGGAGGAAATAGCTTTTCAAGGTTCTGGCGAGAGTCATTGAACATAAGTGAAGGTGCCGATCTACTTCGAGGCTGTGCTTGAAAAACAACTCCACCATTCATCCATAATGAATCCAATAATCATTCATGTTGTAATATGATCAAAGAATAAAACTGTTTTCAAATAAGAGTAGCATTTAATGTTAATAATTACTGGAAGGCTCTGTGAATGATTAAGAACTTTTTTAAAATGTTATTGTCCATTTTAAGTTGTAAAATGAAATAAATGCATCAGAATGCCAAAGTCAGGGCAGCCACGGGAGCTATTTCTGTCTAAAACAGAAAATGTGGTTATTGTTTCTACGTTTTTTTGGGGGGTAATCGGAGTTGTAATCTTTTTTTGCTCCAGGATGCTCTTCCTTTGATAATCGGAGGCACGTGTTAACCTCAGCTGTTCCGGTGAGCGTGCGTGAAACCGGCAGGTGTTATAATAACCGTCTGTCACAGAGGGTCAAACCCCCCCTCCATGCCCTCGCTGCTGTAGCTTCGGTTCTGTCAGTAGCGTTACAACCCTTCAACCATCGGTATATGTTGTTTGCTCGTCACAGAATTAATCCATGATGTGGTGATGATGTGTTGCACAACATGTTATTCAAGTAATTAAGTGCTTTGGAAAAAACCACTAAATGAAACTAAAAGGTTGAGCCTTCAGTGCTCTGAGCGTCAGTCGGCTTCTCTGAGCTGGTGTCGAGTGTTCTTCTGTGGTGCTGCACTTCAGCTTCCCGCTGACTAAAGTTTATTTAGTTCTTCTTCATCTTATTGTCATCAAGTCTTGTGAGAGTTCTGAAAATTCTTCCAGGGAAGATAGGTGATGAAGCAGGGTTGTCAGATGCACAGCTGGATGGCCTCGTTACCTCCTCTATAATTCAGTGCCTTCTATTAGATGTTTACATCATGACAGCGTGATGGGAACAATTTGCTCTGTGATTATTTTGAAACAAACTACAGTCTAAGACTTCTAACAGGATCCTCTTTAGGATCCCGGACTTGTAAAACTACTATCTAAAACTCTTCCTGTGGTCTCGCTTGAACTTTCCTTTTGGTGTCTAAACAAACAACCTGCTCCGTCACTTGGTCTTCTTAGACCGGCGACAGATTCCCAGCTCCAGCCCAGGGAGTTGTGGGTAATAAGCCTTTGATGCACATATCGGCGATGAGTGTCTGAGCAGGTGTGCGAGTGTGTGGAAACGGTCCTCCGCCCCCCCGCAGCAAATGGCCCTGAGGTGATTAGGTGTAATGACTACACGCCCTGTTAGCCTCGCATGACTCATTTTCCCAGACACCTCCAGGCCGTATGGCTGCTACTGCGTCACGTTCATTCAAATTGAATTTAGGAACAAATTGAACCCCTTCGAAGCAGCTGTTGGTTTGTTGGTTTGCTTTTAATGATCTGCATAGTTGTTTAAGATGTCCGCTCTTTCCTTTTTTGTCTAGGACTGGTGAGTTCTCCATACGCGTTGCTGACCCCCAGCTGTTTTCTCAACCAGCAACAATTCAGGTGCAGGCTGTGTCAATGCAGGTATTCAAACACTTCCCCTCCCCCAGCACATCTCCAACTTTCCAGAACATACTTGATCATTTTCCAAAGCAAGTACAAGACCAAAAACTGCATTAAGTTATCCATTTATCCATAATTGTGTGTATCCATTGTTCTAGCTGCAAGATATCTGCAGAAGATGACTACGCAGGTCAATTTAGTAACATTTTCAGCAAGAAAACAATAGATGTGTTTGTAAATGTATGTTACTGCGGTACAGTGGACTATCAGGATCTGTTTTATTGGGTTAAAATGTCAGTCATAGTTCCTGGTGAAAAAGTGAGCCTGAAAATGTTCAGGTTTATTGTGTGCTGTGTGCATGTTAACTCACATGTCCTCAATTATTTGTTTTCAACAATCTTGTCTCTCATGTAATTAGAAAAAAGAGCCTGGTAACTTGAGTGAAAAATATATTTTTGCCATATTCACCGAAATGCTGTCATGCTCTGACAAAGTAATCGGCCATCGGAGAACTGCAGGTTCCTGAGAATCTGCAAGAATCCGTCTTGTTTAAATGAAAACAGCAAGTTGGAGCCTGGACGAGGGGCTTAGTGGCTTAGTGGTTAGCACTGTCACAGCAGGAAGGGTCCTGGTTCGATTCCCGGCCCGGCGGGAGTCTTTCTGTGTGGAGTTTGCATGTTCTCCTCGTGCTTGCGTGGGGATCGCTCCAGAACTCCGGCTTCCTCCCACAGTCCAAAAACATCTCTGAAACTGCGAACATGGTTGTGTTCCAGGGGTCGTGTTTCCATTCAAGGGTTTTCCAGGAAGCATAATTCTTGTGACTCTGCATATCTCGTCCTGCAAGACTTCTCTTCAAACAGGAACGAAGTGAACCTCAGCGTTGAAGAAGACATTTTTTGTCTTTCTTGTAGACATTTTTTGGCATTTTGTAGATGATCATTCAAATTATTATTCCGAAGCAAACCCCTTATGTAAGGCTTAATGATTAAGTAGTGTTACAGCACAGCTAGGGGCAGCACGGTGGCTTAGTGGTTAGCACTGTTGCCTCACAGCAAGAAGGTTCCCGGTTCAATTCCCGGCCCGGTGGGTCTTTCTGTGTGGAGTTTGCATGTTCTCCCCGTGCTTGTGTGGGTTTCCTCCGGGTACTCCGGCTTCCTCCCACAGTCCAAAAACATGCAGGGTAGGTTCATTGATCTTCCTAAATTCTCCCTACGTGTGAATGTGAGTGTGATTGGTTGTTTGTATGTGGCCCTGGATAGACTGGTGACCTGTCCAGGTGGACCCCTGCCTTTCGCCTGATATGCGTCGGGATAGGCTCCGACAGACCCCCGTGACCCGGAAACGGATAAAGCGGGTACAGATAATGGATGGATGGACAGCACAGCTAGATCATAGTAATGAGGCCAACAATAGCTGGAATCTAGACTTTGATGACTTTAGATTGACCAACTATGTCACATCCGTACCGCTAGAGACGTTGCTAATAAGTGGCTTATTGAATCACCTGTGATTTTTAATTTTTGAATCTTTTGACAGGAACTAAACTAGAACATTGTTTTTGCTCTCCAGTGAGTAATACGTTTTGTCTCCCAGAAGCAACAGCATGGGCAGCATGACAGTAAAATAATCCACTGTAGATACGGTGGCTGTCGCGGTGCAAAACACGTTTGAGTCAGTAATTAGCCTCCTCAGCATTACAACAACACATCAGAAAATGTGACCACGTAGTTGTAGCTGTCTAAACTCAATTATTCAGAGAGAAGTTTAGAAAACAAGCGCATGAGCCAACTTCACGGCAGTCACATGCATCATTTGCAGGGCATGCACTCTAATATCACATTACATAACTCATGTTTTGGTCAGAAAACAGGCATTGATGCGTTCTTCTAGCCCGATGACTAATTCTCAGGATCATTAGATATCTAAAAGCAAAAATGAGCTTTTATTCTTCTGGTGTTTGATGTTGTTTACACCAAATAATGAGAAGAGCCACAGACATTTAATAGGGTAAAACTCTGGCGAGCAGGATCTTGTGTGATTCGGCTTTCACTCTACATCAAAGAGCATCACTGATACTGACGTAACTTTCACATGCGCTTGTTGTTTCGGCTGTCTTTGAAAATATTGATCGTAATGGCGCGTGTTGCAGAAAATCTCAAGCTTAGTCGTCCCGCTCTGAAGGAAATCATTTTGGCTTATTACAACTATACTTGTACCGAATGGACAGATGATGATGTGCACACAATCTATTCCTGATTTTTCTACCGTTAGTAGAAATGCAACACAGACACTTAGCCTATACTAAAAGACGTGCACAAATATACAAGCTGACACAAGCACACTGCCCTGCGCACCGGCTCTGTGTGCACAGAGGAAGCTGCTGAACGGGGGCGGCGGCCAGCTGGTGAAACAGCCCCAAGGTTCTTAAGCAGCTCCCTATATTGCTAAGATTTTTAAGTCAACTATCCACTCCTTTTGTCAGGCCTCCGGAAAAAGAGAACTAAAAGAAAGTAATTGTTGGAAGGGATTGGGTCTGTGATGTCACAAAACCTCCTCATATCAAAGCAGCTCACCGAATGACATGTTTTCAGATTTAGACAGAAGTGACGGGATCAGGAAACGCTGGCGCTGGTAATCACCTCATGATCTCAGGGAAAAGTAGAGTGATATTTACCCCAGCACACACAAATAGCCTATCTAGGTAGCCAGCTGCGCCGTGACCGCTTGCCACCCTGCATGGACAACCACGAGAGGAAAGCTGCAGATAAAAGGCGCTGTTAGAAACCAAGTCAGACAGGTGGGAAATGGACTCTGGAAGCATTTCCACTCTGCCAGTTCTGCTAGCGAAGTCCATCCAGCACAACCTCGGCAGCAGAAGCAAAATGCGACCACGAGCAAATCAAAAGTAACAGCAGGGAATAAAGGTTCTGCACAGCCTTCAGGGTCCCGTGGGTGACGACAACTGTTTCCAGAATACACAGCTCACCTGTCATTGACAGGATAGAGGGTTAGCCCTCCCACCTGAGTCTGCCTGTTTGTTTTCCTTTTGCCTTCAAGGGGAGATTTCTGTGGTTCCTTTGCTGAGCGAACACGTCTTAGCGTGATTTAAAGCCCCCCACACCCACTCTCAGCCTTCGCCACCACATCCAAAGCGTTATTGTGCGGGTTGCAGCACTGACAACACAGGAACCGGGTGGGCGTCACAGACTCAGTCATCTGTTTCTTGAAGATAACTTCACTGATGTTTACAAAAACGTAAATCCAACAGCACATCACAACAGGCAGGTGGTTTTAAATAAAAACATGCTCCTTTGGTGTTTTTGAGCTCTGTTTTAGATTTATTCCTGGAACTCCAGCCAGACGTCGCTTTAGGTCAGGGACGCAGTGGTCCAGTGTGCCTGTATGACTTCTCACAGTCCTCTTCTCCGGCAGCAGCGTCATTCATCCATCCTCTTTTGCTCATACTTGAGCAGTAATGGCAGAAGGCTGGAGCTCAGCCACCAGACCGGGCACACCGCCAGCGTCCTGCTGAGCATCATGGTGCTGCCTACCTGACAAGTGCTTTGATTGGGGCTGCAGCAGACTGGCATCTCTGCAGAAACACCCGAGTGTCTTCATCTCTGCCCGGCTAGCAGATGGTTTTTTTTTTTTTTTTTCTTAAAGTTATTTAAAAAAACTGCATCAGTTGTGTTTCGGGGCTTGTAGTGATGACTTTTTAAGTATCGTTGTTTTTTCTTTGACATATAAACCAGTTCTGAAGTGGATGTTTCGCCGTGCCAAATAAAACCTTTTTTCACTGGTGCCTCTGACTAAAGATTTAGCTAAGATTTGGTGTCTTGTGAAGTCATCTTTTAGACTACTGCTATCTTCTTTTTTTTCAGCCTCTAATAATGTTCTGTAAAATTATCTCCAGCCTCCAAGAGTGGTGACCCTGGCTCCCTTATCAGTGGACGGCCGCGGCAGCTGGGCAACCATCACCAAGTCGGTCCTGCATGTTGACGACGCTGACAACCCAGCTGATGTCCTGGTCATGGTCCTTGCACCTCCCCGGCATGGCCAGCTGAGTCGTTTCCACGGTGACCGTACGCTGACCAGATTCAAGCTGGAAGACCTGTCGAGGGAACGGATCCAGTACATTCATGACGGCACGGAGGGGACGGAGGACAGTGTGGTGCTGCAGGTTAACGACGGCCACAGCTACATGAATATCCTGCTCCAAGTCCAAATCATTGACAAGGTAAGAAGAATGGGACTCTAACGCTTTATTTATTGTATTTCAAGAAAAACATTTTTGTTTGTGGTACAAAATGAGTGGAATCTTTTAACTAAAGGCTTTCTGAAGTGCAGAAAAATGATCTTTAACTGCTTTTATAAAGGTTGCAGTGTGAAAGAAAATGTTTCACGTAAGAGATTCTGCCATGGTCTAGATTATTTAAACCACTGAATATGAATAAAATAATAACAGATATTATGTTGAATTTAAACTCTTCTGTTGTTTAGTGAGTGCTGTACTGTACTGTAAAGTGTTTAAAACTGACACTTAAAAGTGACCCTTAAACCGAAATCACTCCACTTAAGAATCAAGTACAACAAAGTAGCGTCGGCAAACTGCCACATGCTATGATAGATGTTAGAGCAATAAAATAACAGAATACGATTTGAGTTTCCACTCATGTTCAGAGGTCTTTGTTACTGGGGAACTTTAGATCGTCACCCATTACCTGCAGCATGTAAAATGAAAGGCATCACAAATTCATTCTGTGCTGTGACACGAAGACCAAACATAAAGAACAACGTACGAGAACAAATGAGATGCCGAGTCCAGCAGCAGAGGGTCTGATCTGGTGAAAGGTTTCAGCATCCCGACCATCACGGTTTCTACAGAGAGACGCAGCAGGAGTTGCTCTGGAGCCAGTATTCCCAAAAGTGTTGGCTCACCCCTCCAAATAATGGGAATCAGATGTTCCAAACATGTCCATGGCCAGAGGTGTATAAAATCAACCACCTCGACATGCAGACTGTTATTACAACTAACAAAACTTCATATAACCAAACGTCATGTGGCCTTCAGATCAGCTCCAGAACAGTGTTCAGAGAGGTTCATGAATGTGTTTCCATGGCCGAGCAGCTGCATCCAAGACCAACATCACCAAGTGCAAAGTGTCGATGCAGTGGTGTAAAACACGCCGCCACTGGACTCTGGAGCAGTGGAGACGCATTATCTGGAGTGACGAATGGTGCTTCTCCATCTGGTGATCTGATGGACCAGTCTGGGTTTGGTGGTTGCCAGGACAACGGTACTTGTCTGACTGCATAGTTCCAAGTGTAAAGTTTGGTGGAGGGGGGGTGATGGTGTGGGGTTGTTCTTCAGGATCTGGACTTGGACCCTTAGTTCCAGGGAAAGGAACTCTGAATGCTTCAGGAGACCAAGAACATTTGGACAATTCCAGCTCCCAGGTTTGTGGGAACAGTTTGGAGCTGGTCCCTTCCTCTTCCAACATGACTGTACCAGTGCACAAAGCAGGTCCATGAAGACCTGGATGAGTCTGGTGTGGATGAACTTGACTGAGTCCAGACCTCAACCCGACAGAACACCTTTGGGATGAATTAGCGGAGACTGAGAGCCAGACCTTCTGGTCCAACATCAGTGTGATCTCACAAATGTACTTCTGGAAGAATGGTCAGAAATTCCCATAAACACTCCTGAACCTTGTGGACAGTCTTCCCAGAAGAGTTGGGGCTGTTATAGCTGCAAAGGTGGACCGAGGTCATGTTGAACCCTCTGGATCAGGAATTGGAGGTCACTTAAGATCAAATGTGAGACGATGCTTTTGGCCGTATAGTGAATGTTAAAAATGAAATTAGTGAGTAATCAAGAAGTCTTTTAATCATCAAAAGTAGCCAATAAATTAACTTAAATTTAAAGTTCACAGGCCCGAAAAATACCCCCTTAAAATGTTACAAAACGTCATCGCTGTGTGCCATTTCAACTTTTGTCCTTGCAGTAGAAAAACTTTTCATCCAGCTTTTCAGCTCACACAGTCACAACAATTGTGCTTGTCTGGCTGTGTGCAGATGGAGCGCTTCAGGCCAGCCTTTTCTGCTTCCTACCATTCTGTAAATCAATAACATCCCACACACTCGCGCATAGCAGCACTCATTTACTGTAAAATGTCCTGATGCGGCAGCCTGTCACGAATCAAACAGAGCAGGACGGACAGCAGGAAGGAGCTGACTGATCATCCTCGATGTGTCGTAGGCTTCTGGAAGAGCAGTCGTGTCACTGCCCCCCTTTCCTGTTGTTTGATCTGCACAAGTGGATTATCATGGTACAGCAAGTTTAGGAAAACAGGGACATGGAGGAAGCAGAGTGCTGCAGTGGTATTGTCTCATGTCTCTGGAGAGCAGTAAGAACAATAAAGATTAACTTCTTATACCCCGTAATGCCTTCTCTTGGACTATGAACATACGTATACTACAAAGTATTAGTAATTTGTTCCACCATCATGGAACCACGCATGAAACCAAGAGCAAGACGTCTCGGTATTTGGGGATGGATGAACGAGACAACGTTCCTGAGAGGAATTCGGTGGTGGAGACGAAGCATAGGCCTGTCTGCATTTAGATGGCTGGCTGCGGAGCCAGAACCCGCTCCGCCTTCAGGGATGTGATTTTAGGTGGCCGTTTGCAGCCAGGAATCATGTTTCCGTTGCAGTTTCCCTGCAAAACTTATATTAACTGATGTCCAACAAAGTCTTGTTTTCTCCTCCCACGTTAAGTCCTTTCAGAGAAAGGGCGATGGATGTCCAGAACTGTTTCAGTTTGCAGGTTGATTTTTGTTTCAGGAACATCGCTAGCTGACATTGTTTTTCAAAAAGGCGAGAATGTCTGCAACAAACTGTAGAGAAGCATGTTCCTTATATCTGAAGCTTTTCCAGGGATTATTATCCACTTTTCGTGGAGGAGTTGTGGATTCAAAACTTAAGAATACCTGACACAACTTTTAATGAGTTATGTGAGGCATCCTCCCCTGCAGTTGGGAGACTTTTGGTATGTGATCTGTAGACGTGAAAAAGGTGTTTTCATTACAGTTTTGCAGGATAGTCCTCATACGAGCTTAAGATCTTTATATGGAAGTTTTTGATTGCTGTGTTTCCATTAGGTTTATGTTACGTTCCTATTTTCTACAGTTTCAAGGGTAACAGGCATTCACCTAATGAGACACATAGAAAGTCATTACCTTTCTTTTATTAAAGGTCTTTTTTTTGACTGTCAAAGCTTCAGAAGTGACTTAAACTGTAATATCCCAGTTTTCAGGCTATCTAGCTGTCGTTTTAAGATGCATGATTGATTAAGCAGTAAATGACAGTTTTGAAAGAGCATTTTTTTATTTTATATAGTTATTCCCAAACAACTTTTTCCTCATGTACGCAGAATTTGCATCTGGAGATTGGTCATGTAAATTCCCATCAGAGATCACTACAGCCCATGTAGCGCCTCTATGTGGAGTCAACCCTGCCCCCACTACAAGTGGTTTGGTTTAAAACGAATCATCCTCTATTTGTCTCTGTCGTCATGTCATGTGACTGGCAGTAACATGTCTGACTGGTTTAAAAAGGACACCAATTATGGCAGAGACCGAAGGAGGAGGAGCCCAAACAGGATGCTCACAGAGCAACCAGAGGATCGGAAGATCTAGAGAGATTTGGAAGCACAAAAGTAAAAGTAAAAAGGCAGAAAAACCCTAAGTCTACAGAAAACTAAAACATCCCAGTAAAAGCATGAACGTGGCCTCCTCTCACAGTGCTCAAAAATAAAATCACAGATTATTAGCTTAAACTGAATTTTAACTGGCAAGCCATTGTCGTGAGCTTTCAGTGTCGCTCGTTTTGTATTATCAAACCCGCCATCCAGGCTGCTGTTGAAGGCAGGCTGTGTCAGACACAAAAGCCTTCCTGAAAGTTGGATTACTCAGCTCTAAAGCAGGATAATCAGGGCTGTAAGGAACCTCTGATGGATGGACTTTCCCCCGATGGAGCCTGAGCCCTGAGCCCTGAGCCCTGAGCCCTGAGCCCTGAGCCCTGAGCCCTGAGCCCTGAGCCCTGAGCCCTGAGCCCTGAGCCCTGAGCCCTGAGCCCTGAGCCCTGAGCACTGAGCCCTGAGCCCTGAGCCCTGAGCCCTGAGCACTGAGCCCTGAGCCCTGAGCCCTGAGCCCTGAGCCCTGAGCCCTGAGCCCTGAGCCCTGAGCCCTGAGCCCTGAGCCCTGAGCACTGAGCACTGAGCCCTGAGCCCTGAGCCCTGAGCCCTGAGCCCTGAGCCCTGAGCCCTGAGCCCTGAGCCCTGAGCCAGGCAGGAGTCCGGACGAAGAGAAAGCAGGACCTCTGACTCTCAATTACCATCTCGGGTTCAACTCTATGAGCCTTTATGAGACCCTCAGGCTTATGCACTTACACACACACACACACACACACACACACACACACACACACACACACACACACACACATACACACACACACACACACACACACATGGGCTGGGTCATTAAGGGGATAAAGTGAGAGTGAATCGCTTGTTGAACAGTATATGCAGTTACTTAAATCCCTGAAACCATGTGTGTATTAAAAGTAATGCCATCTTACTGAGATAACCAAATAGATGAGAGAGAAAGAGAAAGTACATGAATGAGCTTGTCGATTGCTGCGGTGAGCTGGACGGACTTTATTAGACGAGAGCGAGGTTTGGTTTGATTAGCAGCATCTGGCTGCTGCTTAAGCTCTTCGTTCATGTGGAGAAGATTTGTTTTGTTTTTGTACACACTCCTTCAGAATTTGATTTAAATTTGGTCATGTCATATTAAATCTCAGGAGTTAAAGAGCTTATTTTCTTTGACATGATTGTACTTACAGAAAAAGACGAGAAACTATAAAAGGATCCTCCACTTGTCTTGGATTTTTTATTTTTTTAAATTTGTCATTAAGTGTTGGATGCTGGATTCTCCTGGTTGACTCACAATAGTTAAAGTGGCTTGAGAACAACCTATGACCATCACTGTTTGACTATATGATGTTTTCACTGAAATGCTGTTTGGTTTTCACCAAACATATTGATTACCCTTAAAGCCAAAGAACTAAATAACCAAAAATCTTTTTTTTTTTCATAATTTTTTCTGAGCATTGCACAGTCCACCCTGGGTAAACTGGCTGGGATAGTATAGTGCATGACATTATTACATTATATTACACATAGCAGACACTTATCCAAAGTGACTCACGGCAATAAAGCTTTACATAATAAGTGTCGTCAAGAGAGCGTGTAGGTGCTGGTTAAAAGAAAAGTGATCTAGAGTTGTTTGGAGAGGAGATGCTTTAGAAAGAAGAAGGTTTATGAAAACATAGGGAATGACCCTGCTCTTGAACCACAAAAGTGAACATTCTCGACTGAAATCTCCTTGTGTGACAGGATATCCACTCGGGGGATGATTGGCAACTTGCTTGAATGCTTTCCAATTGAACAATCTTTCTCAATGTAGAGCGTTGCAGTCATAATTGTTTGGAAATTGTTTTATAACCTTTTTCCAGACTGGTGTGCAGCAGCAATTGCTTTTCTGAGACGGTCCTTATATCTTTCCCTTTTGGCATTGTGTTAACACAGACCAGCAACGTGTCGAAATGTGTGCGGTTCATCAAGGTGTGATGACAGCTGCAACCTATCTGCTAAAAGGGGTACATCATGTTTTCTTTGGATTTTTATTCTCTCTTTGGTGTCATTTTTGTAAAATAAATAAAAACAACTATATGCTGTTGTTTATCTGAGGCTGTATTTTTCTAATACTAAAACCCACACAGTCATGACAGGTGCAGCATCGTTTATCTTCATTTGTAGCCGAGAGCCACACATTGCGTTAACGTGAGACCGCACGCAGAGCTATTTCCAAATGGCTTTTTTTGTGTGCAAGATTAAACAAAAGTAGCCTACAGAACTTGATGAAGCAGTAAAGAGGTGTAAAAGAGACGAGGAGGAGCGCCATCATTGCTGGCGCCGATCCAGATCACTCTTCTTCAAACAGCCTGCCATGACGTCTGCAGACTTCACCGCTCCCTGCTTCCGTCTATCTCTTTCGGTGTATAAGACATTGAGCTTCAGTGAGATGAAATTGAAATGTGCTGTCAGGAAGGATTCAATCATTTTTTGGGCTTTCACTTTCTTTTAGTTGAGTGTATCAACACGTCCTATTCACCCCTCCTCTCATGGGATTGTGGAACTACGAGAGATGACAACGCTGTCGTCCTTACAGCAGCATTACCATCCCAGCTGGCAGCCCGCTCATGTTTTATGGACGACTCCTGACTCCGTCTCAGCAGAGACTTTTATTGTTGTCCTTGTGGACCGCAGCCAAAAGCGCCATGTTCGTTCCTGGCCATTTAAGGCATGTTAAAAGTCTCTGATATGCATACTTCTTGTACTGGTTATTATGAGTACTCTGCTGAGTACCCATGGTTTGTGTTTATTATTTTATTTATTTACTTTCACAGCAGAATAATCTTGTTATTTTGGGTTTGTTTTTTTTTAACACTGCACAGCTTAGTCTGGCAGCGGCGTTATTTCCACAGTAGTGGGGAGCTTGTACTGCAAGCACGGAGCGATGGGACGGACATCGGTGCAGGTGTGAAAATGTGTGATTTGAGGGCAAGTCCAAGTGGAACGAGAGGAGCCTTTACGAGTCTGTAATGTCAGAAAGTTAAAGTGATGAATTCAGTTTGTCTTGTGACCAATATCCCTGAGAAGCTGTCTTGAAGTGTGACGCATGATCCGAATGTCACGGCTACTGAGTCAGAGATTTCTTTAAAGGTCCCATAATATGTTTTTAGTCTTTATCGTCCATCAGTCATGCAGTTTGAAGTGGCTGCTGTTTTAGTTTTAACTGTTCCTCTGTAAACAGCGACATGTTTTGAACCAAACTGTGGCAAGACTGGCAAGACTGGCAAGACTGGCAAGACTGGCAAGACTGGCAAGACCGTGCCTGTTCCTCCTGCCTCACATTCACTCAAAGGTATCCAAAGTATCTGATTCACAAATCCTCATTCAGAAAGTGATGATGGTGGTCAGCCACCACAAAACCTCCCACCGCCACCCTGCGGTGGTGGTTGGGGTTTGAGGGGTGTCCTCAAATACTTTTTATTTTTACTGCTTTTTATTGGCTTTTTGAAGGTGGAGACTTTTTATTTTGTATCCAGAAGACCTTCAAAATGTTGATACTTTTGTTTGCAAGACCCAAGCGTGTCCCAGGTTTTCCCCACAACTAAGCAGCTTACAGAGAAAAATGCATCTCATAATTATCCAACTCATGTGTGTGTCCCTGTTTTATAACGGGGACACACGTGTCTCACATGGAAAGAGTTCAGTGTATGAGCATGTTGTACGAGGACGTATCACTAACAGGAGTTGCAGCTGCAGGTTGCAAAAGTCCCGCCAGGTCCCACCGACCTGCTTTCTGTTCTGCCCTTCCTCTTCTGGCTCCCAATGTCCTTGAGAGCTCTTGGTGTTCATTCGGAGATGGAGAAACTCCCGGATGACGTGGTCCTGTGAGTTAAAAGCCTTCCATGCTGATTTATGTGTTTTCACTTCCTCGGCCGCTTGTCTGCGATTCTTTGCCTTCTGCTGTTGTCTCGCTGAAATAGTGTGATTTGAATCAGCCGAGTGGCAGGCAGAAGAGCCGCAGATGGTCAGCAGGTTGTTATCTGCAAACACAGACTCCCACACGCTACACAAGCTCGCTGTCACACTCCTGTAAGATAATGCCACCTACCAACACAGTGTTTACGCCAATCACTGATTATCTCTGGCAGTAAATGGAAAACTGTGCGAGTGTGTGTTTGTGTGTAGCTAAAGACTTTATGAAGCATTTTCTCCAGAACTGTTTCTTTTTTAAAATTCATTCCCTTTATTCTGGAGTTTTTTTCTAACCATTATGTCCTATTTATCACGTTTTATGGATGATTGAAGGTTGTCTGCTTTTTAAACGTACTCTTTTTGTTCTGTGCCAGTCTTATTTTAAATGTTGGCGCATCAAACAAACAGCAGGCTCACTGCAAAAATGCATTCCTAAGAAAGTGAAAAAAAAAAGCCATGTCCAACATTTGGAGACTATCTTGGACTATTTTACTGGTTTCAGGAATCCTGGTCAAGAGTTTTTTTTCTTATCCAATTGGCAGCAATATTTTTGATTAAATGAAGACAATGTTGACTGGATTTTTGAAGTATATTAGGTTTATTAGAGTGTTGCAGTGTTGATGGTCCATGGGTGGTGGTAGCAAAATTAAAATTACAGCGTGTTAACGCAGTAATGCTGGACGATCATATCTGATACATGAATTTCTCTAAACCACCCCTATAATAAAAAAAAACGTTATGCAAAAGTTTTATACAAACCAAAAAATTATAAAATAAGTTTAAGAGGTGTTGCCGAACTTTGGACTCGTGTCCTGGTCGTCTCCTCTGAGAACATATCAACCAAGATGGAGCTCGGTCAACGGAGCTACAGCAGGCTTCATGGTGGCGGTGACCGGGAGACTCGAGAAAGGAATGACTGAAGAAAAAACAGGTGTGACTGAGCAACGCACAGAAGAGGATCATCTTGAACAGTGTTGTAGAACGGACCTGCCCTTCGTGCCTAAGTAGAGACTATGGCTAAGGTGCAGGCCCTGTGGCCACAAGTGACTCAAATCTGGTTTTTGGTTTTAAATAAGATAGAAATGTGATGTTTTCACAAGCAACTTTGGTCTGAACTGTCAGGCCGCACCTCATCCATCTATGATGTCACTGTTACGTCATTAATGCCACACATCTGCGCTGTTGGGACTCTTTTGGATGAAATCAGTTTCATGAAGCCGGTCATGTCACAGTCTGTCCACTCCTGGCTCCGGTCCCTCGTCTCTGTACAGATATTGAAGCTGTCACTCCACACATGGCCAGTGTTCAAATTTTCTCCTTCCTTTTCTTATGTTTCTACTCATTATAAATTTGTGAATTTCTTCACCGCCAGTGCACATAAACGTCCTTGTTTATGCGCATGTGGGTCACTTCAGAGCAGAAGCCTGTTCACCATGAAGTCTGATCCAAGAGGCATCCTGGCCAAGAATCAGAAAATGAGCATTAAGACTGCAGTGGCAGCACCATATATTGTATTTTTTAGTTTATGTTCAACGATGCTTCATGTACCAATCAACTGAATCATCTTACGGTCAAGAAGAAATAGCCATCTCTTATTATTCGTCTTTAAAGCACTGATGCCTCAAGAGTCCAAACTCTCTCACATCTCTTCGGTTATTTATGCATAAGCAGATCCAGCCACTGTTGCACACAGTTCAGTATATTTTTTAACCTCATATATTCCCTTTGTACAAAGGCTGGCAGAACTGTTTTAGATGATATGCACCTCACAATTTCAAACCTCTCAGACTTGAAAAACACATTTCTCTGGGTGCTTTTAACGTTATTATAGCTCATGATGAGTGTTTT
Source organism: Xenentodon cancila (assembly GCA_014839995.1). Classification (NCBI taxonomy): domain Eukaryota; kingdom Metazoa; phylum Chordata; class Actinopteri; order Beloniformes; family Belonidae; genus Xenentodon; species Xenentodon cancila. The sequence continues at coordinate 6,941,585 of CM026202.1, read as the reverse complement.
ACTCCTGAAAAAGAGCCAAACTCTCTGGGACTAATTGAATTCAGACTCTCTCAGAACTTTTCTCAAACATTTGGACTTCCAGTATTTTCCAGGCTCTGTTTATGTTTAGAAATATGGGAAAAGCAGGGTGACACGGTGAGTAAAAGGTCTAGTTTCAAATCCTTCATGACAGCAGGAGGCATTTGCTGAACAAGCCTGAGGTGACTGAATCATCCACCATCTCTCTTTGCTTTCTCCATCAAGTCCTGGCCTCGACTTCTGTAACAGACAACTTTACGTGGGTTCAGAAAAACACACCTGATTGTAAACTTCTACCATCAGTTCAAAGATCAAGAAAACAGAGTGATGTTTTTGTAATGCTTTATTTCAGGTCAGTAGAGCTTAGTGCTCAGTTAGCTGATTCAAGCCAAACAAACATATATAAAGAAGACGTTTTGTTTGTAAAGAAGTTTGTTTGGCTTTAAAGGTGGAGGTGGTGTCAGCCTCCTTCACCCAAACTGGAAGTTGGTTCCATAGTGATGGTTCCTGATAGCAGAAGACCCGTCCTCCACATCTACATCTGGATCTTCTAGGAACTACAAGTAAACCTGCACTCTGAGAACGGAGAACTCTGTTAGGAACATGAGGAACCATCAGGTCTTGGAGAAAACCAGGAGTTTGGACGTTTAGGACTTTATACACAAGTAATAAAATGTTTTCCGGGCCGCCAAGACGTGTTCTCTCTTGATTCCTGTCAGCATTCGCGCTGCTGCATTTTGGATCATCTGGAGGATCTTCAGAGAATTACTTGGACATCCAGCCAACAACACGTTACAGTAATCTAGTCTAAAAGATACGAACGTGTGAATTAGTTTTCCAGCATCACTCTGCGAGAGGATGCTCCTGATCTTTGTGATATTACTGAGGTGGAAAAATGCGGTTTTACAAACCTGATTAATATGATGTTTAAATGACAAATCCTGATCAAAATAACTCCAAGGTTTCTCACAGTTTTACTGGAGGCCATCGCAAGACCATCTAATCCCTTCCTAAGGTGATTGGGACCACAAACAACAACTTCTGTTTTATCAGAATTTAGGAGCAAAACGTTAGTGGACATCCAGTCCTTGATGTCCTGAAGTTTGACTGATGGTTCTGTTTCATCTTCATAGACACATACAGCTGCGTATCATCAGCATAACACTGAACATTTAATGCCGTGGTTCTGGATAATACTAACCAAGGGCTGCATGTATAAACTGAACAAGATTGGCCCTAGAACTGAACCCTGCGGGACACCATAGCAGACCCTTGTCTGTACTGAAGAAACCTCATGAACATGAACAAACTGGAATCTATCAGATAGATATGAATTACAAAGAAGTAGATAAAATAAGACAAAATAACAATACCAAACAGATAGGTAGTAGGTTTTAAATAAGTAGGCCAGTTTGAACAGATGGGTTTTGAGTTTGGATTTGAATGATGGAAGAGAGTTTAATGTTCCCAACTCCAACAGGGAGTAGAGTGACTGAACGCTCTGTTCCTGATAGTGGTAAGACATGTGGAGGAAACAAAGATTAAAGGAAGAGGAGAAGCCGAGAGTGTGGGCGGGTGTGGCAATCTGGTGTAGGTCAAACAAGTGTGGAGGGGCCAAGTTATGCATACTTTTCAAAGTAAAAGGCACTGTTTTTCAGTATATATTGTGTTTTATGAGGAGCTAATGCCGCTGTTGAAGGACAGGGATGATGTGTTGTATGGAAGGGGCGTGAGTTACAGTTTGTTGGGGAGGTCAAAAAAAAGTGAATTACAGTCATCGATTTGAGAAGTGACTAGGCTGTGAACGAGAATGGGAGCAGCGTGCAATGATGAAGGAACAGAGTTGGCTGATGTTTCTGGAGTGGAAAAAAGCACATTGGGCAGTGTTATTGACGTAAGCTTGAAGTGATAGTGTGCTGTTGAGGGTAATGGCCAGATTCTTTAGGGCATGGGAAGATGGAGGAGTCACTGATGTTAATGGAGAAGCTGATTTGGTTAGAGTGGAGGCCATTCCAACAAGTAGGACGTGTTTTAGTGCTGCTGACTTTTAGAAAGTTGGAAGAGTAAAATTGATTTTGATTTTCTAAGGGTGGGAAGAGAGAGATGTGTAGGAAGTGAGGAGCTGGGTTTGTAGGAGATGTAAAGTACGTTGTCATTTGTGTAGGAATGGTAATTGATATTATACTTACACAATGTCTGTCAACGAGGCAATATGTAGATAATGAACAGGAGGGGCCCTAAGATCGTGTTCTGGGGCACGTCAGCAGTGACAGGGAATGAAATAAAGTGCGGGGCTTGAGTTCGATGAGTGGTGGGAGGGTGCTGTGAGAAAAAGGCCACATTAAGATTTACTAGGGTGGAAATGGTGAGAAGACCACAATCAACTGCCATCGAGAGATCATTGGTTTCTGTTCTGTTGAGGGAGCGGAAACCGGACTGGAATTGTTAGAGGTCACTATTGCTTAGAGGCGCATGGAGCTGAGAGGCAGCAAACTTGTCAAGAACTACACAAAAAATGTAAGTGAATAAAAAAGTTGTATGTGATTATTTTTCCAGTCTCCACACTCTAGTCACATGCTGTCGATGCCAATGACCTGGGTAAAAGAGGGAGGCATGGTGCGACTGGACAGGAAGTACCTGCAGGCAGACTACACGGGAGTCGGCACAGATCACATCGTCTACACCATGCTTGCCTCAGACGGGCAACCTAAATATGGTATAAGCTCAGTTAAAGCCTGTGTTACATTATGTGAGGGAATATTAAATAAGTTTGCTTTCATGTGTAATAACCAAGAGAAGATTTGATCGCCTCTGTCCTGTCCGTGCAGGTGAGGTGGTGTTGGTGTCTATGCCGGCCGACAGCCCACCAGACAGCTGGCATCCCTCCCTAACCGACGACCAGGGCTTTACGGCCACAACCTCCTTCACCCAGCAGGACGTGAACGACGGCGCTGTCTGGTACCGCCACTTCGGCACGGGTTACAACAGCGACTCCTTCCAGTTCCAGGTCCGAGCTTATTCAGAGCATTTACTTACAGTGATGTGGCTGTCTATTTAATCGACTAATGTCGAATCAACAACTTCAAATTGTCCATGTGTCACTCAAATTCAGACATATCAGGAGGAGCTTTTGAAGGTTCTAAATTATCATATAGCAGTAAACAACTTTCTGTTTTGTAACGAGGCGGCAGTCTTTCCAGTGAACTTTTGAAATTTGATGTTACCATAACAAGATCATTAAATGTGCTTGTAATTAATTTTCAAAAACTGAAATAAGAAATCAATAAATGCAAAATTTCAACAGATAAAGATGTCTCTCCCTGAAAGAAAAATGGGAGGAGATAGGGACACATGTGATGGTCCCGGTTGTGTTTATTAGTCTTCACTCTCTCTTTGGCGTATTCTTTTTTTATTCAATTCAATTCAATTCAATTTTATTTATATAGCGTCTATTACAACACAAGTTGTCTCTAGGCGCTTTCCAGAGACCCAGAACATGACCCCCGAGCAATTATTACATAAACAACGGCAGGTAAAAACTCCCCTAGTGGAAGAAAAACCTTAAACCAAACAGTGGCAAGGAAAAACTCCCCTAGTGGAAGAAAAACCTTAAACCAAACAGCGGCAGGTAAAAACTCCCCTAGTGGAAGAAAAACCTTAAACCAAACAGCGGCAGGTAAAAACTCCCCTAGTGGAAGAAAAACCTTAAACCAAACAGTGGCAGGAAAAACTCCCCTTTAAGAGGGAAGAAACCTTGAGCAGGACCTGGCTCATGAGGGGGGACCCTCCTGCCGAAGGCCAGCCGGGTAGAGCAAGAAATAAGAAAGAATAGAGACATAGAGACACCGTCAAAGGTACAAGACAGGATACAATAGTAACTATCATCAGTAGTCCAATTAGACTTCTGTGTATATGGGTGATATATGGATAGACGGTGATACAAGGGGATGAGGACTGCAGGTCGGGATGTCAGCAAGTATCCAACAGACATCCACACAGACAGGTGAAGGCAGACACTGGGATGGTCAGAGGTGGAACTGCAGGTCTGGATGCAGCTCCTGAGGTTCTGGTCTGCAGGACATGCAAAGAAGAGGAAAAGAAGGGCCAGACAAGCACAAAAAACTACCAGAACAATGGACCACAATTAAGTTTATGGGATATTGTTAATAAATGAGGGTTGAGGTAAAGAAGAGACAGAGAAGGCAAAGAGAAACAGAGAAGGTGAAAGGCACCACTCAGTGGATCATGTTGGTGTCCCCCTGCAGCAGAGGTCTACAGCAGCATATCTACACCGAAGCTGTTTAAGATGAGCTGCTCTAATCTGGTCCTGTAGCTGCAGCTTTGACTACTGGTCCTGACACATTAAGGTACTAAATGTACACTAACTATATGCTTTATTAAACAGAAATGTTTTCTGTTTAGTTTTAAAGGTGGAGGTGGTATCAGCCTCCTTCACCCAAACTTTTATCTTTGGCGTATTTCTTTTTTTATCTTTTGCATATTCTTTTTTTTTATCTTTGGCGTATTTTTTTTTTTTTTATCTTTGGCGTATTTTTTTTTTTATCTTTAGCGTATTTTTTTTTTTATCTTTGGCGTATTCTTTTTTTTTTTTTTAATCTTTGCCGTATTTTTTTTTTTTTTAATATCTTTGGCGTATTCTTTGAAGTTCAGTCATGACAGTCCTGTTTACCTCCACTCTCTTCCTCCTGCAGACTCCAGCCTTTCCGACATCTCTCCCTCCAACTTCTCACAGCCATGCCAAACTGTGATGTTTGTAGGGAAGCTGTAAAAAAAAAAAAAAAAAAAGGAAAAGAAAAGGGCTCTTTACTCTTTAGCTTTTATTAAAAAAGGCAGTCTGCTCATCAATCAGCAGTTCTTTTGAGCACCAGCCACTTTTTGGAAATATTTCTGTCAGTGAATCTCTTTGCTGTCTGAAGTTGTTTCTTTGCAGACTTCTTCCTTCCTCAGTACAACCTTCTTAACTGATGCACTGAACTGAAACTCATCCCAAAGAGACTTATCATGGTGATCATTAATGACACCACATTACTTGCAAAATGGCTCCAAACCTGAGACAATCCCATTCAGACTGATGGAGTGCTCTCTTCAGCACTTTCCTGCCCCTTTCTGCGTCCGCTCACCTCCATTAGAGAAACAAAAGCGGCAGCCAAAAGCTTGTAGCTACGTCTGATCATGTCTCGCCCTCCGTCTTACTCCTCACATTTCGGCTCAACGTATTTCAGCTGAAAAGTGCTGAATTTAAAACAAGCTCTTGAGCGGCTCGGCATTTCTGCAGAAAAAAAAGGAGTCAGAGCCTTTTCACAAACTGAGTTGCTGTTAAACGTGATGGTTTGTCGGGGTGTTTTCCACTGGGCTTCTGTCAAAGTGTTTGGTGTTTTCTCAGAACCGATAGATTTGAACGCGCCGCAACAGACCAGAGACGCTGTTACATTCCACTTTTAAATCCAAATCATCATGTTCAGATGGTGATTATGCGATTCTCCATTTTCTCGTCCTTTATTTCATTATATTCTGCACTCCAATGTCGCGCTACCCAACAGACTTATACTAGACTTAGACTTATTTTTGGAGGCAGAAACTCACATCAGCAGGAAGACTCAATAAAGGGAGGATTGCTGAGTTTGCTCACAACAGATTGTGGAGTCTTGTGATCTGGATGTGTTGTTGCAGTGAACAGACACTGTGGTCACATGGCTGGAGTGCACTGAAGACCGCTGAGCACAACAGTGATGGCTGGCGGAGGGTTTCGCTTTCCCTGTGAAATGAGATGGATTGTGACGTATGACAGTAGAAATACACCCAGCATGGCCGCACATTTGAAAGGACATCAACCAGGTGTGTTATTACAGGTGCAGGTGTGTTATTACAGGTGCAGGTGTGTTATTACAGGTGCAGGTGTGTTATTACAGGTGCAGGTGTGTTATTACAGGTGCAGGTGTGTTATTACAGGTGCAGGTGTGTTATTACAGGTGCATCTCCCACCTGTAATAACAGGTGGGAGATGTCAAACGTGGTGAGGATGAGAGTGCAGGCAGGGTTGAGAGAAGCGTCTGGAGTTATCTGTGATTGAAGCGTAACAGCGAGTGTAAAGTTAAAGGTTTTGAAGGCTTTAATGAGACCAGCTCGGGTCTATTGCTTGGAGACGGCAGCACAAACCCAGAGGCAGGAAGTAGAGCCGGAGGCGGCAGAGATGAAGATGAAGAGGCTGGATTAGATTAAGAGCAAGCTGCGCAGAGGAACAACAAAGGTTAGACATCTTAGAGGTAACGGAGAGGGTAGATTTGTATGGTTTGGGCACAAAAGAGGAGGGAGGTGTGGTGAGTAAAGTGATAAAAAGATGCTGCAGATGTAGTGAAAGAAGATTTGGATGGTGGGTGATAAAATAGAGGAAAGAACACGTCTGGACACTAAAAAAATGATTTGGTGTGGAGACTCCTAAAGGAAAAAACTAAAAGAAGAAGAAACACATCTAGTCTGATCCAGTCAGTCCATGAACCAAATCCATAACCGGATCTGAACCATGAGTTTTCTAATCATTGCACTACTAGTTAAGGTCCAGAAAGTCCAGAAGGTCCAGACAGTTACGCACAACAGATGGGGAGATTCAGACGGAAATCTCCACAGCTACTAAGATTTTTAGTAGTATTTTCTCTTTACTCAAAAATGACTTAATTTTTTATGGGAATAGCTTATTTGAATTGAAGGTCTTTGATTAAAACTTGGTCAAATACCTTTATTTAATTGTTTTGTTTTTCTCCTTTCATTTCTTCTCATTTTTTTATGAAGACATAAAAAGTCCCCAAAACACTCCTAAAACCACAAAAGACTAATCAAGAAAAGATTAGATTGCTGTTTTGAGGGGTTTTCTTTTCCACTATAGGTGTAATATAAATATAGCCTTAAAGACACATGTGAAATTCATTCTGACACTTCGCTTCAGTTAAATCTGCTTCATCATAATCAGTAATTTACTGCAGCAACACCAACAAATCCGGCTGACTCAACCCTGACTCTCATGGCAACACATTACCAGTGATTGGTGATGCTGACTCCAGGCTTAATCATCTTGTTATGGAAACATCCAATTTCAAAAGTTCACTGAGTCACTAAGTTTTATTAAAATCATCAGCTGCTACAGCAGGCTTGAAGTGTTCAGAAGTCAAACATCTAAGCCTGAGCTGAGAACAGAGTCAGTAACGACGGTTTTGCTTGCACGCTTCAGCAGTGGCTGCCAACACAGCTCTGTCTCTGAAGAATCACAACTAACCTGCCAGGGGCCCCTGGTGTAGAACGTATCATGCTTGCAGATGCCCTGCATTTATATTTCCCACCTTTTTAACCTCAGTGGTTCCAGAAAGTGCCTTCTTCCGACAGTGCTTCTTCTCGTTCTCTGTTGCTGTGGCGCGGTAAAACTTTCTCGGTAAAGGTCATAGAGACGGACAGGTTGGCACAAAGCATGAACGACAAGTCCTCAGACTTTTACTCTGCCAACTTCAGTGTTGTTTTAACCAAACCAGTCGTCTTTACCAGCACAGCAGAAGCTGCAGGCGCCAGTGCTTGAATGGTTGCCGTAACGCAGACGCAGATGCTGTGACCTGATTTGTAGAGGTTTTTATGGCATTATGGCTGATTTAGAAACTGAAACTGAAGTGAGGGGTATATCTGACTGAGACTGTGGAAACGCCGCCAGGGGATGGACGGTTGGGCCAAATCAAATATGACCTTTGGCATGATTGCATTTTCTCTACATATATACAGTCTTTTGTGCCTATCTGTTCATTCCACATCTACCTGACATTTAACGGCGAGGGGGGGGCCACCCTGCCCCTCCCACTGCGGGACACGCCCATGTATGCTATGCCACGCCACAGACACAACACTCACGACGTTTACGCTAAATTCTTTTTTTTATACTAAATGGGTGGATAGAAACTCACAGGAGCCTTTAGAGAGAATCATTTACTCCTACTTTTATTTTTTAACAGCATAATGGCAACTAAAACAGAAAAAAAGAATAGTAATCCAAGGTGAGAAATGATGCAAGAGTCCGTTTCTCATGAAACACTAAAGGTGTTTTGTGCCTAAATCTGAGGTCACATGTTCCCAGTAGGGTTAATCGCACATATTCACAGACGTCCATGCAAAGATGCTTTAACTTAAAAAAGGCTGTGAAATGCTGCTTTCCACACTCTTATTTTCATCTGAACTTGACCATAGATATTGGGATCTAAGAAGGGATTCAGCAAATTGTTTTATCTAATGTATTTAGTTGTTAGTTAAGAGCGTTAGTATGATGACCTACTGAAAGGCTGATGGGAGAGGAAGATCATATGGACTTTGTTCCCCTGATGACGGTTTCCTTTTATTTATAGAAAACGTCATCTTTAGAAGGGCAATTATAAAACATCATTCACACAGCAACATAAAAGGTTTTGCTGTTTGAATGAATATGCTCTTTTTATTAACAATAAATTTAGTGTCAGCCTGCGTTGTACTACAGCGGCTTTTAGCAGCGAGGCAAACCTCAAAAAATTAGAGTGGGTCATTTTCCTTCTTTTTAAATTGTTCTTTTAAAAAGTTTTCAAAACATTATGTTAACCAAGGATGCGTTTAGGTGAAAGTAGATTGTGGCATTGAAATTTGCTTAAATTGTCACTTGACTCTCTAGTTTTCTTGTGATGCTGACAGCAGTTTTTCGCTGCGCTGTAGCCTCACATCACGATCGCTTCCTGCTGACACGTTTATGAGACTGTAGCTGCTTTTTTATCACATCTGCTGCGTCTTACCGCTGCCAACTCTCACCAGCGCATCAACAGCTGTGTCAGAATTAAATGATAAAACAGGGATCATTGGGGAAGTTAAAGATGGGACTTCACAGTTAGGAGAAGGATAAAGACACTCCAAGACGTCTGTGTGTGTGTTCTTGAAGCTGAGAATTTTAAAACAGTTTTAAAAGCATCTGGGTCTTTGTGTGTCGGCAGGTGTCCTCAGACGTTCCCCCCATCATACAAAGCGATGCCCAGACCTTCAGCATCGGAGTCCTTCCTCAGATCCCAGGGTTCCCACAGCTGGCTCCCGACTGTGACCTGCAAATAACGGTGAAAGGAAACAACACCAAAATAACAAAACAGCGCCGTGTCTGAATAGTAGACTAGTTGTATGAGGAGGGTGAAACAGATTCCTACAGAAGCAGCCTCGATGTCCCAACAGCTACATTCACAACTCTCAACACTTTTGGAACACATTTTCAGGATTCATATGTTTATAAAGTTTCCACAGAAGCTTTGAGATTCACAAGGTTGACTCCAACTGCAGCATTTAAGTGCTTGCATGTGCTCTCAGCTCAAGCAGTCGTTTGTGTGTGCAGGCTCTGGAGGATCGCGTGACATTAATAACACCTGCAGCTCTGTCCTTCATCGATTCCGAGACTCCCAACGAGAAACTCATCTACAACATCACCAAACCCCTCCTGCCAGGACAAGGTGAGACAGCCACTAAAGCAGCTTCAAACTTCGCACGCCCCAGACCTCGTCCTCATAATGTCGCCAAACTCAGGATTAAACTTCATCTTCGCAGAGATTTAACAGCCTTTTTAGAAACATAGAACAGGTCTCTGATTCAATTTATAGGTTGGCTTCAAAAGGAGTTTTCCTCATTATCATCTAGGGGGAAAAATTAAAACACCCACAAAATCTTTTTGGAAAACCACAGAATAATAAAAAAAAAGACTTTTTTCAAGAGCGGAGCATGGGAACATTAAAGTGGAAGAGTGACAGTAGTAGTAGTATCAGCTTAAGCAGCATTTCCACCAAAACAACTGCAGGTAACGGCCAGCTTCTCATGTGGGCTTTTACAGGAGAGCAGCTTCCCTTTTTGCTGAGTTTAACATGCCGAACTAAACACATGTAGTAGTGACCCATCTGTCAGACTGGTGCAACACCTTCAGTTCTCCTTCTTCTAATGAAACAGAAAAACGATTTACAATGGATCATATTCATCAACTAATGGGCTGCTAAATGTGTGTGGCCACATTTTGAACAGAGCCAGTGTGTACGAGAACAAATTCAGCTTAAACAGAAACATTTGTCATCATATTTCCATTATTTGACTTTGCTATATCCAGGTCCTTTCATTAAGTCTTGTGTATTTGGGTGTGTGCGAGTTAAATGTTGGTGTTTTACTACTATTCATGACTATCATCCTCTCCAAGTTGATCAGTAAACTTAGAGACCTCAGTACAACACCCATTTTCTTTGGACTTTGGAATTGCTGACCCAGAAGGGCACAAGTATGTTGTACCTGACAACATCTCGTAGATTTTCATTTATCTTCACTGGTGTTCCCCAAGGCCCTGTGCTGATCACCTTCCTCTTCTCTCTCTTGATCCATGACTGCAGACCTGTGCATAATTGTAATATCAGGATAAACGTCAAAAACATCTAAAGGGAGCAGGTTGAGCGCCGGGCTGTCAGTATTTTGCTCTTCACATGAGCACAAGCAAGAAAGCTCATATTAGTTTTGTTTTGTTTTTTTGACACATGAGGCATCGAATGAGCCTCTAGTCCCTGCCCTCCTGAAAAAAGGCATAGCCAAAAGCAACATATGCATGAGATCATTTGAAAAGCAGACGTGGCAAATGACTCAAGATACCTCAAAAGCCGCCCATTTAGAGACTGAGGTTTCTGGGTTACAGATGCTTTATTTTTCTATTTGGATTCTGGGTTTTGGTTCTCAATATTTATCTGTCGTTGTATTCATCTTGTTTTTTTCTTGTTTCTTCTGGATTTTTGTCTTGGTATTATGATTTCCTTTATTTTGAAAATCAGTTTCGCTGTTCCCTGTCTTTCCTGATTGTTTAATAGAATAGTCCTTTATTTATCCCACAATAGCAAATGTATCCAAGTGAATATAAATATATGACAAATATGAACAAGTATATAGGAATAAAATTCCTATAAAATAGAAAATAAAATAAATAAAATAGAGGTAAAGAAAAACTAGGACATTTTAAGTTCTCAGAAGTATGTATGGAAAAATATTCTGTGTAGAAGTTTATATATGATTTAGACTAGTTAAATGGATATTGTGCAGAATAGACAGATAACTGCACAGAGATATGAAATTACATTCAGTGGACGGTGTTGCACAAACGTTGTTGCAGTGAGGACGCTATTACACAGCTCACAGGCAGCGACCTGAAAGGCTCGTGTGATTTATTCCACAGGATTATTGACAAGTGTGATGGCAGAGGGGATGAAAGAAGTGCTCAGTCTTACGGTGCTGCGAAAACAGCTGTTTAGAGCTCACATAGTGTCACGGAGGGGGTGTGAGACGTGGTCCATGATGGATTTCAGTTTAGCCAACATCCTCCTCTCACCCACCTCCTCAGTGAGGTCCAGAGGCTGGTCCAGAACAGAGATGGCTCTCAGGCGCTGGCACGCCTACAGTGTCATAAAAGGTTTTCAACAGTGACTTTGACTCTTCTTATGCAGGGCATTTGTGTTCGTGGACCAGTCCAGTTTATTGTTGAGATGAACACTCAGGTACTTATAATCCTCCAGAGGCTCAATGTCCAAGCCCTGGGTCTTCACTGGTGATGTCGATGTGGACTTCCTGTGGAAGTCAGTCCCCATCTTCTTTGTCTCGTTGGAGTTGATGGGAAGCTTGTTTGCATCACACCAGGTGACAAAAGTTGTTGACAACCTCCCTGTAGACTAGGTTGTTTCTCCTCAGTTCCATAGCCTATGATGGCAGTTTCACCCGAGAACTTCTGGATGTGGCAGTAGTCCGAGTTGTGTTTGAAGTCTGAGGTGTAGGGGTGAGGACTGTTTCCTGAGGGGCCCCTGAGCTGCAGACTATCATATCCGACACACAGTCATGAAGCACACTGGAGAAGTCAAAAAACATGACCCTCACACTGCTCCACAGCTGCAAGCGAAGGTGTTTCCATGCAGAAGGAAGAGGTGTGAAGCAGGTCAGTGTTCTTGGAGGAGGAGGGCGCAGGTGCAGTGGAACCTGCTGTTTGTCCACTCCCTGTCTCCAGCTACTGGGCCCCTCCCACTGTCTCTGCTGTGGCCAGAGATTACCTTCCGACCTCTCCACACCTCTCTCGCGTTGTTCTGTTGGAGATGTTCCTCCAGGTTTCTCCTGTAGCTGTTCCTACCGTCCTTCTGGACTCTTTTCAGGTTTGCACCTGTGTCTCATCAGATTGTCATGTCTTTCGAGTCCCCCCTGCTGGTCTGTCTGTTTAAAATCTTGTTTGGCTTGTCTGTTGTGGTCCTTCGTGCTCCTTGTGGTCTTCCTTTCTTCACTTTTGTAGTGGAGGTTTTGTGGTTTTGGGGATTTTAGATTCCTGCCGGTGCAGCACCTTTCGCTTTTGGCTCCCTACCTCATGCCATGAAACTCATTCACGTTTTGGGGTTTTTTGTTTGTTTTCCACATGGGAGCATTCGATTAATTGTTTGCTTTTGCTGTGTAAAGAGAATTTCAGGTAATACGGGGAAAATTGCTTCAGAAAAAGATGCTGCACATAACCTTCAGTCTCACCCAGACGCCCTCATGCTTACTCACAGATGGAGTCCACACGGCTGCATGAAAATAATTTAACTTTTTATTTATTTATATTTCAAAGCCCTGAAAGTTGTGGGACAGAAAACCTCCCTTCTGTTCACAAAGGACGATCCAGTTGGTCCTTTTCACATTTGCAGAATTCCAACTGCTCTCGTCACGGCCACTTTGATCCTTTTGGGGTCACTTTGGTCATTTAAAAGACCTTCTTAGATTAAAATTATTATTCCACCGACCCCACAGTGTTGCTGTTTGATTCAAAGAAATGCAGATTTAGACTTTTTAACTGCATGGCAGCTGACAACCATATCATAGCCAAGCGTTAACAGAAAGTGAAAATAAATGTGCTCTTCCACCACAGCCAAAAAGAAATAATTTAATAGAGCCTGCTTGAAATGTGCAGAACGTAAAACCCTTAATCCCTGCATTTGAATTCTTAAATATCCCAGCATTTCACAGGTCTTCCACCCTTTTTCTATGTTTAATGATATTAAAGAAATAAATTACCAAGGCATGTTTTTAATGCATTCACGACCTTTGAATTAATAAAGATGAGAATGTTAAAATGCTTGGCCTTAACCTTGCCTGGACAGCTTGGGGCTGGTTTATTAAAGGAAGGTCAGTCCGTTAGTTTATCAACGGTAGGTTGAATGTTGCTCTCATTTTTTCAGTTTTGGAAGTGTTCCTCAGCCACCGGGATTGGTTCTACCTGTAGAACCTCTGAGAAACGTTTTCTCAGTCTCAGCACGTCTGAAGTGACTCCACTCCTGCGTTGTTGTTTGTTTTCAGGGGCCATTGAACATCGGGACAGACCGTACACAGCGGTGAAGCATTTCACTCAGGCCGACGTCAATGAAGGCAAGATCATTTACAGACCACCGCCGGCTCCCTCACACCTCCAGGAGCTCTACCAGTACTCCTTCATTGGTGTGTATGGACAGAAATCACACACTCGCACAGCCAAGCTCTCCCCAAACATGCTGCACAAACGTGCTGCTGACATGACTGAGCAGCAGCGTCTCCACCCTCCGCTGCCTGTACTGGCTGCGACATCAGCTCAAAGTGTTTGATCCACCGCCGAACCTCAGTGTCGCCACAGACGTGACTTCTGCAGACTTTCATTTTATACCAGTTTAACAATGATTAGTAATTCTGGAGAACTGATATTATTTGGTCTACTTTTAAGTGCTTTCTTGCCTGATACTTTTTGCACAGAATCATTTTCTGTGCCCTCGTCCATCTTATCTCCTTTTACAAAGACATCTTCTACAAACTTAGCACAGCTGGTGGATATTTAAAGAAGAAATGGAGGAGTTGGACTTTGTTTTAAAAGTAATCTGAGGGCGGGTGAAAACATTTTCAGAAGCATAGCTGTATTTATAACGCCTAGGTTTCAAAAGATAATCCATAATCCAGGATCAAAGCTGACGGCCTTAAATGTTTTTTAATCTGGGTTTGCGTAGTTCCAGTCGAGGCTTTGCATCAGCGGATCACCCTCACCGGCTCAGGAGTTTCACGCGTTGCTGCTTTATCTCACGTTTCTCACTGTAACACTCTGTCAGCTCTGCATGAATGCACTTTGTGGGGTGTTTTGTTTGTTTTTTCACTTTTATCACCTCACAGTTGTAATTGTTTCCTTCTTTTAAACCTGACAGGCCTGCCAGAGTCGCTGAGCGTTTATTTCACAGGTAAATACTTCACCTCTCTTCTGTTTGAGACGAGGACGTAGTTTGTCTTCTCTGTCCTCCTTTCTTTTTTCATGACTGAACATCGTCATTCCCGTCTCCTCGCCATCTCATCTATTCACACGTTCACCTCAGGCTTCGGGGGATTTTATTGAGCTCAGTGGCAGTTTCCCTTGAAGAGAAGATCTACTCTTCTATCTTGACTTTTATTGATTTGTTTTTTTGCCATCGTCAGTCCCCTTGCTCACTCCTTTTCTTCCTTTCTTCTCATTTTGGTTTTCATCTCTTCATTTGCACTATTTACTTTGTATTGCTTATGCCATCAGTTTGTGCTTTTGCTTCCTTTCCTGCCTCCTTGAATCAGTTCTTTCCGCCTCCTCCCTGTTTTAATCTTTCACTTGCTCTCCTGCCTATTCTGTTGTTTTTTCCTAACTTTTTTTTATCTCCACCATAAGTGTCTATTTACCAAAAGGTTTTCTTGCACCTCTTCATTTTTCATTTTCATCTTGTCTCCACTCAATTTTCCCTGTTTTTCTCCACTCTGTACTTCTCTTCCTCCTTCCCACCTTCCTCTCATCCTCTTGACATCACTCTTTATCACTTCCACACCCGTCCAGCTCAACTGGCTCCTCAGATCATCTGAGCTCCTCTGTTTGGGCTCTTTAATCTGCAAACATCCTCAACCGGAAGTGTTTGGAAGGTGTGTTTGTAGCTCTTCAGAGGTGTCACCCTACTGTTCCTTAATCATTTCTTTTCTTATCTTTAGACTTTAAGGGGCCCTCAGTAAATAAACAGTTCAACATCAGTTATCTGCATGTATTCATCAATCTAAAGCACAGAGAAAGTACATTTGTACAAATATAGTGGGTTCAGCCCTCTGTCTGTCTGTATTTGTTATCTCGTGCGATGTATTTGTAGGCCTTCCTCTTTTATTTTCTAAGGGTGTTACTTGCAGTTTTTTGCTCTTCCTTCCCTCAGCTGCTTCATCTGTTTTGTTACTTCTCAGTTTTTAAGGGATGTTGATTATAGCTCTCTTTCTTTATTTGTTTATTTGCTTTTGCTTTGTTAGTCTGTTTGCTTCCCTTCTGTCCTGTTACTGTCTTCCTCATCTGTCTTCCTCATCTGTCTTCCTCATCTGTCTTCCTCATCTGTCTTCCTCATCTGTCTTCCTCATCTGTCTTCCTCATCTGCAATCAGCATATTAGGCTATAAGCTTTATTATTAATGTTTTATTGTTATTATTAATATTGTTTTTATTATTATTAATAGAAGTAGTATTGTCTTATGTCATATAGGTAAAGTTGATCACATGTTTACCAAAATTATTATTACTGTTGTTTAAACACACTTCCCACTTTGATTGTGTATTTTAACTAAAACGTTTAATTTCTAACGTCTAATTTATACTCTGAATATACAAATAACAAAAAAAAACTTATTGTGTCTCCTTCTAAAACTATCTCACCACCTCTGGTAATATGTCTTCTATCGCTTTTGATCTTTTAAAACCTTTTAAAACACACACACAATCTATGCAAGTATTTCATCAAAATACATCTTTGAACTTTCTGTGAGTATCCTGGTTTTTCATTAAAGTTGTTTTTAATTAAAGTAATTATTCCCTTCAAAATATATAAATAAATAAAAACACACATGAAAAAATCTTTTTCATCTTTTTCATCAGCTCGTGCATCAAGAGTCTGTTCATTAATGCAAAGTGACAAACTAGGAGAATAATAGCACAAAAACTATTCGTTTTTCATTTGTTTTTTTTATTGAATTTTCAAACACGCTCGTGATGCATTGAATTCTCTTTTTTTTCTGTCTTGATACATAAATATGATTTACAGCCTCTGTGACTGTAGCTGTGTAATTTAGTATGAGAGATGTCATCCAGCTTGTGTGTCTCAGTGTCAGATGGGGAACACACCACTCCCGAGTTGGACTTTGCTGTCCTGCTGCTTTCAAACCACCAGCAGCCGCCGGTGTTTCAGGTTCTGGACCCGCTGCTGGAGGTCGTCCTGGGAGGACAAGCTGCCATAGGTAACAGACGGTCAGCAGAAGGCCCTAACACACTCACAGGTAGCACAAAAAGAGTCTGAGGAGCTTCAGAAAGGAGGTCCAGTGAGTTATGAAACCAGTAACGTAAAGCTAAACGACACGCAGCCTTAGACAAAAAAAAGAAAAGAAAGTCTTCTCTCTCTTCTTCTTCTCTGCACCATCTCCCCAACAGCTTTTCATCCCTCTGGTGTGTGTGATTGTGGGCATATGTGCGTGTGTGTAAAGGTGGTCAACACCTGGCCGTGAGCGACGCTGACACGGCTCCAGACGAGCTGGAGTTTGAGCTGGTCGAGGCTCCGATCCACGGAAAACTGATTAAAACTGACGACAACACCCACATGGCCAATGGTAAAACTGCACAGTCATGATCATCTTGTTTCATATGTTGCAGAAGTGTTGATTTCTGTTCCAGTTTTCTTATCAGATTTCTTTAAATAAACAGTTCCACAACATCAGGTTTGGGTGCCCTCATATCTCATTTTATTGCTCATTTAGTCCCAGGTGTTCTTATTGTCCAGCACAGCATTTTTTATTTCATTTCTAATCATCTATTCATAAGTTTGCTTACAAATAAATCAGCATAGATTTCTGAGCAACATTAATGATGGAGCGCGTTTTGTGTGGGAGCATATCAACAGATCCAGAAATCGCTTACCCTCCCTTTAAAGTCATTTGTAATCCATGAATCTATTTACAGGTGTCTGTCGGTGCTAAACCTAGGGGTCACCAGGGTGTTTCCATTCCCCTTGACAGTCTGCAATTATATTACAAATGGCAACATTTGGGTTTTGCAATTTTGACAAACTCACATTTATCACAGAAGTTCTTGTGTGCACATGGGGTGATTTTTTTTTTTCATTAGGGCTGGTGAAGGGTACACATTTGCACACATTTGCACACATTTGCGCACATTTGCGCACATTTGCACACACATACAAAAAAAAAAACAAACCCTTGACTACAGATTAAAATGCATATTTATATCTTCTGGGTCCTACGTATCAACCATTAATATATGTGCAAACAAGAGGTAAAAAAAAAATGTCAAGTGTTTCCTTTCGCTCACTTTAAAGCCTCATTTGTCATAAGAAGAAAAAGAAAAAACAAGATCAGAGTTATCACTCTGACGGTAAGAAGGTACTTTATCAACGAGAAGAAGCAGTAAACAACAGAAGTAAAGCAGCAGAGACATCTAGAGACACGCAACCCTTCTCAGAGCCTCTGCTTCTCTCCAGGTGACACCTTCTCCTTCAGCGACGTCACTCGCAACGTTCTCCTCTACCGGCACGCTGGCCTGTCCACCCAGGACGACTCTATAGCCTTCTCAGTAAGCGACGGGATCTCCATGGCAACAACAGTGATGCAGGTGGTGGTGTTGGGTGACGGAGGCGACGGGCCACAGCGGGACCCTGCAGCCACACTGTCGCTGGAAGTTGGCGAGAAAAGCAGCACTGTCATCAGACGCTCACACCTGGCTTTCACAGTGAGTGATATCGGAAACAGAGTCAGAGTGGAACCTTTGCTTACGTATGATGACATTGTTTTACTTGTAAACGTGTGGTGCTCAAAAAGCAGAGTGAGTGAGTGAGTGAGTGAGTGAGTGAGTGAGTGAGTGAGTGAGTGAGTGAGTGAGTGAGTGAGTGAGTGAGTGAGTGAGTGAGTGAGTGAGTGAGTGAGTGAGTCTGTTGTAGCATGAGATGAGCTAAGCTGAAACATCTATCTTGTGATACCTGAGGTGAGGTGAGGTGAGGTGAGGTGGGGTGAGGTGAGGTGAGGTGAGGTGAGCTGGGGTGAGGTGAGGTGAGGTGGGGTGAGGTGAGGTGAGGTGAGGTGGGGTGGGGTGGGGTGAGGTGAGGTGAGGTGAGATGGGGTGGGATGAGGTGAGGTGAGGTGGGGTGGGGTGGAGTGAGGTGAGGTGAGGTGGGGTGAGGTGAGGTGAGGTGAGGTGAGGTGGGGTGAGGTGAGGTGAGGTGAGGTGAGGTGGGGTGAGATGAGCTGGGGTGGGGTGGGATGAGGTGAGGTGAGGTGGGGTGAGGTGAGGTGAGGTGGGGTGAGGTGAGGTGGGGTGGGGTGAGGTGAGGTGAGGTGGGGTGGGATGGGGTGAGGTGAGGTGGGGTGAGGTGAGGTGGGGTGAGGTGAGGTGAGGTGGGGTGAGGTGAGGTGAGGTGAGGTGAGGTGAGGTGAGCTGGGGTGAGGTGGGGTGAGGTGAGGTGGAGGTGAGGTTAGGTGAGGTGGGGTGAGGTGAGGTTAGGTGAGGTGGGGTGAGGTGAGGTGAGGTGAGCTGGGGTGAGGTGAGGTGAGGTGAGCTGGGGTGAGGTGAGGTGAGGTGAGGTGAGGTGAGGTGAGGTGAGGTGAGGTGAGGTGGGGTGAGGTGAGGTGAGGTGAGGTGGGGTGAGATGAGCTGGGGTGGGGTGGGATGAGGTGAGGTGAGGTGAGCTGGGGTGAGGTGAGGTGGGGTGAGGTGAGGTGAGGTGGGGTGGGGTGAGGTGAGGTGAGGTGAGGTGGGGTGGGATGGGGTGAGGTGAGGTGGGGTGAGGTGAGGTGAGGTGGGGTGAGGTGAGGTGGGGTGAGGTGAGGTGAGGTGAGGTGAGGTGAGCTGGGGTGAGGTGGGGTGAGGTGAGGTGAGGTTAGGTTAGGTGAGGTGGGGTGAGGTGAGGTGAGGTTAGGTGAGGTGGGGTGAGGTGAGGTGAGGTGAGGTGAGCTGGGTGGGGTGAGGTGAGGTGGGGTGAGGTGAGGTGAGGTGGGGTGAGGTGAGGTGAGGTGAGGTGGGGTGAGGTGAGGTGAGCTGGGGTGAGTGAGGTGAGCTGGGGTGAGGTGAGGTGAGGTGAGGTGAGGTGAGGTGGGGTGAGGTGAGGTGAGCTGGGGTGAGGTGAGGTGGGGTGAGCTGGGGTGGGGTGAGGTGAGGTGGGGTGAGGTGAGGTGAGCTGGGGTGGGGTGAGGTGAGCTGGGGTGAGGTGAGGTGAGGTGAGCTGGGGTGAGGTGGGGTGAGGTGAGGTGGGGTGAGGTGGGGTGAGGTGAGGTGAGGTGAGGTGAGGTGAGGCTGGGGTGGGGTGAGGTGAGGTGAGCTGGGGTGAGGTGAGGTGAGGTGGGGTGAGGTGAGGTGAGGTGAGGTGAGGTGAGGTGAGGTGAGCTGGGGTGGGGTGAGGTGAGGTTGAGCTGGGGTGAGGTGAGGTGAGGTGAGGTGGGGTGGGGTGAGGTGAGGTGAGCTGGGGTGAGGTGAGGTGGGGTGAGGTGAGGTGAGGTGAGGTGAGGTGAGCTGGGGTGGGGTGAGGTGGGGTGAGGTGAGGTGAGGTGGGGTGAGGTGGGGTGAGGTGAGGTGAGGTGAGGTGAGGTGAGCTGGGGTGGGGTGAGGTGAGGTGAGCTGGGGTGAGGTGAGGTGAGGTGGGGTGGGGTGAGGTGAGGTGGGGTGAGGTGAGGTGAGCTGGGGTGGGGTGAGGTGAGCTGGGGTGAGGTGAGGTGAGGTGAGCTGGGGTGAGGTGGGGTGAGGTGAGGTGAGGTGGGGTGAGGTGGGGTGAGGTGAGGTGAGGTGAGCTGGGGTGGGGTGAGGTGAGGTGAGGTGAGCTGGGGTGAGGTGGGGTGAGGTGAGGTGGGGTGAGGTGGGGTGAGGTGAGGTGAGGTGAGGTGGGGTGGGGTGAGGTGGGGTGAGGTGAGGTGAAGTGAGGTGAGCTGGGGTGAGGTGGGGTGAGCTGGGGTGAGGTGGGGTGAGGTGAGGTGGGGTGAGGTGAGGTGAAGTGAGGTGAGCTGGGGTGAGGTGAGGTGAGGTGAGCTGGGGTGAGGTGGGGTGAGGTGAGGTGGGGTGAGGTGAGGTGAAGTGAGGTGAGCTGGGGTGAGGTGGGGTGGGGTGGGGTGGGGTGGGGTGAGGTGAGGTGAGGTGGGGTGAGGTGGGGTGGGGTGAGGTGAGGTGAAGTGAGGTGAGCTGGGGTGAGGTGAGGTGGGGTGGGGTGGGGTGAGGTGAGGTGAGGTGAGGTGAGGTGGGGTGGGGTGGGGTGAGGTGAGGTGAGGTGGGGTGAGGTGGGGTGGGCTTGTTCAGGTCACTCATTTGCCTGTTTTGTGTCGCCCGGCTGCTAAGACCTCCAGTACCACATTCCAAGTTAAAGTCTTCAGTCAGCCTGCACAAGAACAAAGTGATTTCCTGAAGCTGCTGGTCCTACATCTCGGTACATTAATATCTGCAACCAGGAGGAAGCAGCACAGACTCTTGGATCAACCGGGGCAGAACAGGCGTTTGTATAGGTCTTCAGATTATTCAGCGTCACACCTGCAGCTTTGTCACATACTTTAACAAGATTAAAAAGCCTTCTCTTGTTTAGCAGTAGAGTAAAATAAAGTGTCGCCTTAAAACTACAAAGCTTAGGTTAAGCTTTGTGTGCATGTTTTTCCATGTGATTGCAACCTGAGTCACTGCAGCTCTGAAGGTGCTGTTGAGCAGCCCGGAAAGCCCATCACACACTGCCGAGCAGACATGAAGTCAGCAGAGAGAGGGAGGTTTACAGTCAGTGGAAAGAACATCAGTGGGATTGGCCTAAATTGAAACCAGTGCACACAGATGCATGCAGGAGTAGAGTTTTACTGCTGATCAAAGCAGACACACGTGTAGAGGAAGATAAGTTTTAATTTACAAATTTCCTTTGCTGTTTGTCTTGTGATTCGACCACATGTGGCCTCTGTTTTTTGCTGATGCAGGATAACACATCTCCAGATGATCAGATCCGTATTCAGTTGGTGTCTGTGCCGATGTATGGCATCTTAACCAGGAGCCAGCTTCAGGAAGAGCCACAGGAGCTGAGGGAGTACTCGTCCTTCACCATGGAGGACATCAACACGCTCACCATCAGGTAGGAGGAGCTATGGGTCCTCTGAGGAGGGTGAGAAGCTTCAGATGCTCTAGGTGATGGAAAAGCTGTCAAACGAAAGAGAACAACTCTTAGAGTGAACATAAATACATTTCTGTCAAGTTTAAAGAGCTGAATTGTTGCAAAACAACAAACTTAAAGAATACCTCTGACAAGAGTCAATATACTCATTAAAAAAGCAGCTTGAACGCTTATTATTGCCTCAAGTGTATGCTTTTAGCTCCTCCTGATGCTTTGAAGGCCACTTTGGAGACAAAATATATTTCTCCCAAAAAATCTGCAGGTATAAAAACAAAAGTGACTTTCAAAAAGACATCCCACAGTTGATAGTTATTATAGCAGTAAAGGTTTATGAGGATCCATGGGAGTCCTAAAAAGACGTAATCAGAGTTCAATTAGAGCTCCTTTAACCATCTAACATCTTCAAACTTTACACTGATTTAAAATACTAAATATTGACATTATTTTGAAACCATAATACGCACATAGAGGCATTCACAGACATGAAATCTGCCCTAAGAGATCTTTGGAGGACATGAGGGCTGTGTTTTCTGTTAGTTCATCAGGAGTTATGAGGCTGCTGTTAAGGAGAAGTGTTATTCCTCTCTGTAAGAGATAAAAGGGAATCGAGGGTTCTTCACATCGTAGCTGCAGTCACGATTAATTCTGTGATTGCAGCTCCAGTCAGCAGGGACCGTTACGCAAGCAGGAGAGGATGAGGTGGTAGCTGCAGAGTCATTTTGTTTTCCTCCAGTCTAATGTTTCTCCTCAGAAGTTGAGAGCTCTGCAGACATTATCCGGAAGCCAGTGAGAAAACAAATGGACTGGAAGTCAATCACGTATCACCCCCCACATAGCTCCAACATCACCTGCAGGTGGTACTTCGGTGCCCCATGAAAGGTCCGGCAATGAGCATCCGCATTGTCATGCTCAGTGCTTCATTTTCCACAGTCCAGGCTGAGATTAGTTTCAGTGCTGAATGATCTCTGTTCTCGCTGCTTATATAAACTATAGCTGGGAATTCTAGTAAAAATTCACTGGGATTAGAAAAGATTGAACTGCTATGGAGTTCAGTTTTTGTTGTGCTTGACTGAGATTAAAAGCTGTATTGTTGGAGGGGAAAGTTACAATATCCTGCATGAATTAAAATAGAGATTTATATCAAAAATAGGCAAAACCTTTTAAAATCATACAGCATATGTAACAATTCTCCGTCTACAGGTACATCACTTCACTGGAGACCAGAAGCCAGCCGGTCACCGACATCTTTCACTTTGTTGTGTACGATGAAGACAACAATCGCCTTGACAACCAGATGTGCACCATCACCATCACCTCCGTCCCTAGACAGCCTCCAGTGGTCACCGTGCGCAACGGCATCAAGGTACGCGTGCATGCCTGGTCACACATCTACCTTCCTGGGACGCTGTCAATCAAAGTGGCTGCACCTTTTTTTAAGTTCACGCTACATAAACACTTCTGTGCACACAGGTTTTTCCCTTCTGTTCATCTGGATCCTCATGAGAGATTCCCGGCGTAGTGGGTAGAGTCGGTCGTTGTCTTTGCCACTAAAGGGTTACAAACCGTGTTCTCATAGTCCTGGTCCCGAGCCTGGATTAATCCTGAGGCTTGGCATCCATGTAAAACCAGCTCGCCAAATCAATACGCAGGGCACAGCGATTCGTTGTGGTGACCACACAAATGGAAACTTAGGTCACGAAATATTCTTTCATATGTTTTTAAACAGTCAGTCATCGTGGTCCTCCACATTGGGACCAAAAATAAATATCATTCATGAATATCTCAGTGTTGCGGCTGTTATTTCAGACCATCATGAAATTACTGGCCACTTGTGTTTTTGAATGAATGTATTTTTTTATTTAAGAGTAAAAATGCAGAACATGCCTTAAAGGGACAGTCAAAACTCATGTTGAGGGTACGCTGATGATACAACCCTGATGCAGCAGCAGAACTGCACAAACAGAAAGATATGAAGATAAAGAAGTGAAATCTCCAACGCTGTCCAACAATACAAATTAACAAGAGCAAAACAAAGTTCTAGTGTGATTACAGCAGATAAACACACGGTTTAATTTGTTTCGGGATGTAATTGCCCTTCTTTCACATGTTGGCAAATTCCTCAAGTCGAATTTTCCCTTTTTGGAAGTTGAGAGAGATTAAAAAGGAGAGGCTGAATAACTCTTCTCTATCCTGGTTCTGTGACACCACTTCCCTGCAAACCTAAACGACTAACAGACTGGCAGATTTTCAGACATAGACGGAAAAAAAGACGACAAAAACAGGCTGAAAAAAGATTTTTAAAGACAAAATGAACAACATAAGTTCAAAAACAAGTCCATCCATCCATCCATCATCCATCCATCATCCATCCATCCATCCATCCATCCATCATCCATCCATCCATCATCCATCCATCATCCATCCATCCATCCATCCATCCATCCATCCATCCATCCATCCATCATCCATCCATCATCCATCCATCCACCCATCCACCCATCCATCCATCATCCATCCACCCATCCATCCATCATCCATCCATCATCCATCCACCCATCCATCCATCCATCCATCCATCCATCATCCATCCACCCATCCATCATCCATCCACCCATCCATCCATCATCATCATCCATCCATCCATCATCCATCCATCATCCATCCACCCATCCATCCATCATCCATCCATCCATCCACCCATCCATCCATCCATCATCCATCCATCATCCATCCATCCATCCCTCCATCCATCCATCATCCATCCACCATCCATCCCTCCATCCATCCATCATCCATCCATCCCTCCATCCATCCATCCATCATCATCCATCATCCATCCATCCACCCATCCATCCATCCATCATCCACCCATCCATCCATCTCTCCATCCATCATCCATCCATCCATCATCCATCCACCCATCCATCCATCATCCATCATCCATCCACCCATCCATCCATCATCCATCCACCCATCCATCCATCCATCCATCATCCATCCACCCATCCATCCATCCACTCATCCATCCATCATCCATCATCCATCCATCCATCATCCATCATCCATCCATCCATCTACCCATCCCTCCATCATCCATCCACCCATCTATCCATCCGTCCCTCCATCCATCATCCATCCATCATCCATCCATCATCCATCCATCCATCATCCATCCATCCATACATCCATCCATCATCCATCCATCATCCATCCATCATCCATCCATCCCTCCATCATCCATCCATCCATTAAGTGTTGCTTATCCAGCAACATTTGGATAAAACCTCTCATCCTAATCAGATACCTGAACCACCTTAGCTGGTTCTCCAAAATGTGGAGAAGCAGTAAAAAGTTCTGTTATCCTTCTGTAATAACATCACAAGGGGGGAGTCCAACCACCCTCCGGAGAAAACTTATTTCAAGCACTTCGTAAACTCTTTGGTTTGCTTGGAGTTTGTGACCATACATGAGGGTGGTACAAAGATTGACCGGTAAACCGGGAGTCTTGGCTGTTGGCTCAGCGGTCTCTTCAAATCAAGTCAAACTTTATTTATATAGCACCGACAGAACAGACCTGTACAGAAGGTAAAACTCCTCCACTTGGGGAAGCATCACGAGCACATTCTCAACACCAATGTTTTTGCCATACAAACACTTAAAAATGAACAGTTGGTGGAAACATAAAACTAAAATGAGTATTTTTGTAAGAGGTCAGCAGAATTGGATTCACGGGGCATGTGCGACAGTGATTTAACTAACCACAAACTAAACTCCAACATAAGACTAAAAGCGGATTTGAAAGCAGGTGTAATTGCTCTGCAAGGTTTGATTAAATTCTTCTGCGTTTCCTTGACATCCACATTTAGGTTCAGGAAGGTGGACGTGTGCAGCTCTCGACCAATCATATCATAGTGTCAGATGTGGACACGCCCAGGAAGGACCTCCTCATTTGGCTTGTCACTCCCCCTAAATATGGCTTTATTGAAAACACCAAGAGAGGTGAGTTTTAGATGTCTCCAAAAAACCATCACTGCTGCAAAGCGAATTGATTTTTTTTTTTGGCCTCCACTGTTTATTTTAAATTTCATGAATGATAACAAAGATGTGGGACACCGCACCACGGTGGCTTAGTGGTCAGCACTGTTGCTTCACAGCAAGGAGGTTCCTGGTTCGATTCCCCGGCGCAGCGGGAGTCTTTCAGTGTGGTGTTTGCATGTTCTCGTGGGTTCCCTCCGGGTTCTCCGGCTTCCTCCCACAGTCCAAGAACATGCACACTAAGTTGATTGATCATTATAAATTACGAGCGTGTACAGTTACTTGTCTTTGCACGTGGCTCGGTGATGGATGTGGACGGATGTGGCACATGGACACTGCCACGCTGAACCTGTTGCTCAGAGATGTTCACGTTTGGGTTTTCGTCACATTCAACCTCCCTGCAGTGCTGATACTTTGCAGCTTGATTGTAATGAAAGACTCAGCTGTGTCCAGGTGGAAGGTGATGAATTGTTGCAGCGTCGCTGCTGATTGCACGTTTGTTGATGTAGTTTGGAAGAATGAAGCAGATGATTTAAGTTAAAAGGAACTGATCCTAACGGGGATAATGTGTCATTCCAAGAGCAGAACCCATGGAAATGAATGACTTGGTTATGGATCCAGATGCCAAAAAAAGGGCACAAAATACTTAAAGCAATATATATATATATTTAAATACAGAGTGCAGATGTGACTTACTGAAAAGAAGCCTGTTTGGACTTAATGTCCAGGATGTTTCCTACATGAAGGAGGTGGAATTGATTAACAGAATTCTACCACAAACGTATGATGACCAAGTCCACCCACTTCTTCTGTGGCTGCTCCAACTGTACGTCAACAGTAGGGGAAGTCATAAATGTGGGGTCTGTGCTTGAGTTTTTTTGCTTTGGGCCAAAGGTCATCACATACTTCACTTAATATTATTAGTTCATATTTTTAACTGCCCATCCGGGCAGTTAAAACTTTATTCTAAACTAAATAAAACACATTTCCCGACGTTGCAGTGATAAAGCTCCATCCATCTGCTTTACTTGGGCCGGGAATTGAACCAAGAACCTTCTTGCTGTGAGGCAACACCAAGCCCTCATGTTGGCCAGTGATAACGTTACTAAATTAAACATGTTTTCTACCAGTGTGAAAATCTGCTCAGCGTTACCTTTTTAAATGGACTTCTCTTCTCAGCCATAGTGACAGCTGGCAGGTAATGCGAGTTCACCTGGTGAAACCTGCATCCTGACATTCGCAGGAATTCATGAATTCACTTTTTTCTTTCTTTATTTGTTTTTGGCCTTTACCCCAGACCTGGCCGACCAGCTTCAGTCCTCAGTGCAGCTGTTTAATTCAGCTCTAGCAGCCTCTCCAGCCAGACCAGACAAATGTTTTCTTTTTCAGTCTGAGAATTTGTCTTGTAATAACTATGAAAATCAAGGAAGTGAAATGTGATGAACATAACAGTTTTCTACACTTTAAATACTTTTTTTAAAATTGGAAGTAATTGCTTTCCATGAATTACATTTCTGTAAATTATTCAGTGACTGCTTCTTAGAATCTCATGGTTTTTAAATGTTAACGTCATCCACTTTACAAATGACCGCTGGTGATGGTCAGCGTGTTCTTCATGTTTTTATGTATGTTTAATTAAACCTTAATGGCTTTGAATACCTTGCAAACGTATGTTCCAACACAAAAATAATTATCCACAAAAACATCTAAGTTCCAATACCACTTGAAGTCTGACACACACAACGCGACCAAAAACATGCATGGATCCAGTCTCCAGCAGCTTTCTGTAGTGCATCGATAAGACCGTGGAAGAAAAATCATATTGCCCATGGACAGTTACTATCGCCAATTTACAACCTACTTTACACCAAACAATAACTATCATTTACCCCGCTTTGAATATTGAAAAAGACTTATACCTTACAGTACAAATCTAAAGGACTAAGAACGTCAAAATGCAGAACTACATATTATAGCGTGTGTTCAAAAAGCTATTTGCTGTTAATTAACCTAATTAACAGGTATGTTTTTAGCAACTTATTATTGAGTGTTTGTCAAAGTTCTAACTTACAGAAAAAAGGCAATGATTTGTCCATTTGAAGTAGAACTTTGAGCCAATATTGAACATTCTTAGTTATAGATTCTTAGATATGAAGTGATGCCAGCAATGACGTGTCTGTCACATTCACATCAAGTGAAGAATAAACGCAGGCTGATGGAAGTTTACAACATCTGCTGACACAGATTTCTGCGTCTCCTTGTCCCGGACGACTGTCCTCGGTGGCTGCCGGAGCGCATGGACACTTGTTGGTGCTCAGCTGCACCAGTTGGCAAAGTTGCATGACTGGATTTCTGCAATCATTGGATCGGGGAGAGGGGGCGTGCACATGCACATGTACGCACATGCACAATCGTTATGTTTGGAACATAAGTTGATGCACAGAAAATACACACATGTAGGGTGAATTAAAGCCTCACTGAAGAATTGTACAGCTCGTTACTTTGCAGAAAAATGACAATAAAGAAAACCCATTTCTCATTTTCACTTTGGAAATAAACAATATTGAACTGTGCAAAAGGTTGGGTATATTGTTCTATTGTCATAACAAATATTCTCGTTTCATGAGTGATTTAAGAGCTTAAAATACCTTAAAATAGCTGTGTTCAAAAGCCTATGAATTATACTCAGATGATGGAAGCTGTGCTCATCCTTTCAGATTGGTGTCACAACCAGGCTCACGAGCAGAAGTGAGGCAATCACGTGAACCAGCCAACTAAAAATGTAGAAGGAAACTGGTCTAACTGGTAATAGTCCAAGCAGATTAGAGATTTTACTGACATTTTGCCAAGAGCAGGAGAAGGCTGCAGATCCAGGTCAACGAAAAGGTGGATGTGGGTCCCGCCAACCGCAGAGGCAGCAATGTCTTTGAAGACATGCTGATTTTCTAATCTCACGATTTTATTCATCCCTGGAGGGAAATTCAATTGTTGCAGTTTAAATTGAGAATAGGTGAACTCTCAGTAGAAAGTTTCTCTATGTAACGCTGACAAATGTTTGGTGATTAAATTATTTGAGCACCTACTTGACATCTTTATATATCTTTACATAAAGGTGTAAAGAGAAAACTTTCAAAGTTGTATCTGCTGTTAATCTAATTTGATGGGATGTTTTCACCAGGAAGTACGCAGACGCATTTAAACTTTTTTTATTAAAATATTGAGAACTTTACTGTATATAAAGTTAATGTGGTTATTATATGCAAGATAAACCGGTGATGTTTTTAAATAATGTTAAAAAAAAAACGAATCTAAAATCTCATCAAGAATGCAAAAGAAAAACACATTTTTGATGACAAGAAAAAAGAGGCAACACAGTTGATGTCATGGTTGTCATGGCAACGGTATATTTTAAATTGAAAGTATTTACTGTGGAAATGTTCAAAAAAACTTTAAGATATATTTCTCACTATAAAATGAATGTCACAGCCTGCTGGCTCTGCTTGAGGTCTGCGCAGCTGCGTTTCCTTTTCCTGTCTTAATATTATTTCACAGCCTTCGTTGGTTGTCTTCAATCAGCAGTTTGAGGAGATATAGATAGATAGATAGATAGATAGATAGATAGATAGATAGATAGATAGATAGATAGATAGATAGATAGATAGATAGATAGATAGATAGATAGATAGATAGATAGATAGATAGATAGATAGATAGATAGATAGATAGATAGATAGATAGATAGATAGATAGATAGATAGATAGATAGATAGATAGATAGATAGATAGATAGATAGATAGATAGATAGATAGATAGATATATAATTAGCAGGTACTACAGGTTATGTGAGATCTGAAGAAAACAAAACAAAAAAGAGGTTCTGCTCAGATCAACATGAACCGTCTTTAACCATCAACAGGCAGGTGATGCAGATGTGATGCGATCCGCTGCTGCCGCGCCTGAAAACGTGCATACACACATAAAAGCAAGCGCGCAGCAGCCTCTTCTCTGCAGTGTCATCCATGTTCTGAGAAGACGACGCTTCTGCGTCGGGAGTGCCACCTCATGTCACTGCAACCAAACTGAGCTTTGTAGGAGAAATGGTGGGAAAAGTCTCCTGGTGCATCGTTTCGGCAGTCGAACTGGCAGTCAGCGCAGGCGCCAGTGAAGTGAAAATGCCGGTTTGCAGAAACAGACATCGTTTGGTGCCACTCCACCTGTCAGCTGTTATATGTTCTTATGTAGAAATGTGATAAAACGGCTGTAGAAAAGAATAAATGTTAGTTTTACAACAAAAGCAGAAACAGATGTAACAGTGGGTTTTTTCAGAGACGAACAGACCAAAAAAAGGAACTCTTATTCCCTGAAATAACCTTTTATATGTACTTAAACAGCCATCATCTTCTCTGTCTGCTTCTAACAGCTGTGCATTTGTTCTCGCCCTTCAGGCGGCCCACTTGGTGGAGCTCAAGTCGTCACTCCCGACGCACCTTTCTCCATGGAAGACCTGACATCTGACCACATCTTCTATGTGCAAGACAGCCAGCAGAAGCCCCAAAGCAGGCAGGACGTCTTTAGTCTCTACATCAGTGACGGACACAGCCAGACAGAAGCTTTCAATGTGGAAATAGACATCCAGGTAAGATGTAGGCAGCATTTTAAAAAAACAAAAAAACTTTTTACTTAGACTTCATTTCAGTTTTTTCCTAAAAGAAAGTCCTTTAGTCAGTGGTAAAATTATTCATACAAATTTTTTTCGTTACGTTATCACTCACAGTTCTGTGTATTTTCTAACAATTTTTCACAAAACAAAAGGGAAACTGGTGCACGACGTTCAGCTGAATCTTTCTGCTGGTGTTCTATCAGAGGGAAAAATGTCCTTGCAGGAGTTACTGGTGTAAATGTGATTGCAAGGGTGTGAGAGAACATCACTGTCCGCTAAAATCTCCCCGTTCACAGCAGAGTCAAGCAGACCGAGAGCCTGTGGTATCAGTCAGCAGCATTCACGTGGAGGAGAACTCCGGAGTCATCCTCACCAACTCGTCTATCACCGTCCACGACGAGGACACGCCAGAAAACGAGATCCTTTTCACCATCATCAGGATTCCCACCTACGGTGAGGACGTTAGCACTTGCAAATATCTACGCATGGCACCAAACGGCACAAGGCAAAAATACACAGCAAGGAGAAGAAATATTTAAGCCCTTATCGTGCAGAATGTGTAAACAATGTGATAAGCAATCTAAACAAGTTTTATTTTCATTTTAAAAAAAAGGGGCCATGTGCATTTTCATCAGACTTTTGGTCCGAAACTAAAGTCTCTCAAAAGGTCGACAAATAGGTCAAGATTTGCAAAATGACTGCATTTCCGAGCCACATTATGCAACAAAGTCTTGTTTTCTCCTTTTGAATTGTCCTTTCTATGATAATGGATGTCCAGAACCTTTTTCAGTTTTGACAGGTTCATTTCTAATTCTCTAAGTGCCGTAGCCATCCTTGCTTTTGTTTAAAAAGATGTATGCAAAGAGTTGAGCCCCGTGTTTCCACGTCTGGAATTTTTCTGCAAGGTCATTGACCTGGGAAGAGAACTGGATTCAGAACTTTACCATCTCTCAGACAACTTTTGATTTGTCATTTAAGACGATGCTTTCTCTCCTTTGTTGTTTTTGTGAAATATTACTTTTTTTTTTTAATTCCCAGAACAAACTGTGTGATGTGAAGAGTGTGGAGTCCCCACACCACAGTGAAGAATGGTTGAAAACTAGATTATTACTATAAAATTACTTAGAAACAACAAAGAAATCCATTATCAAATATATTGAGTTAGAATTGACTCCTTATTATACTTACTGCAGTGATGGAGGTGCCTAAAACAGCTTCTTGTGGATATGTCATAAAGAAACAGCACAAACTGAAAGGAAACACTGGAAAATGACGTAAACAGATGTAGCTGTAGCGTCAGGTAGTTCCTCCAAACACACACACACACACACACACGCACACACATGCACACGCACACACACATGCACACACACACACACGCACATACACACACACGCACACACACACACACACGCACATGCACACGCACACGCACACACACATGCACACACACACACACACGCACATACACACACACGCACACACACACACGCACACACACATGCACAAACACA